>CM033357.1:16647807-17215023 GCA_019395295.1 Osmanthus fragrans
GCTTCCAGCTTGCAGAGATTGTAGCCAACATCTCGCTCTATCCCTCAAAGAGAAAGGGAACAGCCTTAGCCTAATGGTGTCTTCAGTAACACCATTGATTTTTATTGTATCACGGATCTCCAAGAACATCGCCAAATGAATGTTGGGGTCATCTAGTGGCGACCCACTAAATTGAGCTTGTTGTACCATGCTGATCAACGCTGGTTTGAGCTCGAAATTGTTGGCATTAATGGTTTGGCGTCTTATGCCTGAGAAGTTATCATTCACAATCGGCCTTACATAATCCCTCAATGTGTGTGGTTGTTCTTCAGGTTGTCCGTTGGCCATGGCTAGTATTTTTTTTCTTTCTTTGTGCTCTGAAAGTTCTTTCAATTTCCGGATCAAAAGAAAAAGTGTCACGAGTTCTACCACGGCACATCCAACGTCAACAACCTACCTGTAGAGAATGTAAAACACAAATTAAAATAGACTGAAATAAAATCCTAAATTAAAATCAAGATCACTTAGTATCGATATTGGCAAAAATAAAATTAAACAAATCCCCCGCAACGGCGCCAAAAACTTGATCGGTGCGAAACTGCAAGTGCACAGTGTCGAAGTTTTATAATAAAATGATGAGAAAAGTATCGTCATCAGGGATTGGTATCTTACGTTTGTCAAGTACCGAAATTATGCTAATCTCAATTTTATTTAGGAGAATCACAAAGATTTTTGTAGTTGCAAATTAAAATAAATTCAACTCTAAGAATATTGTTTAAATCAAGACAAGGGTTTTTATGTTGTTGGAAATTAATCGAAATAGAGACTTCTAGGGAAATCGACTTCACCTAGATCTTCACTATGCCATTTTCAGTTAGCTAGTTGAATTCAATTCTCTTTAAAAACTTGATCGGTGCGAAACTACAAGTGCACAGTGTCGAAGTTTTATAATAAAATGATGAGAAAAGTATCGTCCTCAGGGATTGGTATCTTACGTTTGTCAAGTACCGAAATTATGCTCAAGTACCGAAATTATGCTAATCTCAATTTTATTTAGGAGAATCACAAATATTTTTGTAGTTGCAAATTAAAATAAATTCAACTCTAAGAATATTGTTTAAATCAAGACAAGGGTTTTTCTGTTGTTGGAAATTAATCGAAATAGAGACTTCTAGGGAAATCGACTTCACCTAGATCTTCACTATGCCATTTTCAGTTAGCTAGTTGAATTCAATTCTCTTTAAAAACTTGATCGGTGCGAAACTACAAGTGCACAGTGTCGAAGTTTTATAATAAAATGATGAGAAAAGTATCGTCCTCAGGGATTGGTATCTTACGTTTGTCAAGTACCGAAATTATGCTAATCTCAATTTTATTTAGGAGAATCACAAAACTTTTTGTAGTTGCAAATTAAAATAAATTCAACTATAAGAATATTGTTTAAATCAAGACAAGGGTTTTTATGTTGTTGGAAATTAATCGAAATAGAGACTTCTAGGGAAATCGACTTCACCTAGATCTTCACTATGCCATTTTCAGTTAGCTAGTTGAATTCAATTCTCTTTAAAAACTTGATCGGTGCGAAACTGCAAGTGCACAATGTCGAAGTTTTATAATAAAATGATGAGAAAATTATCGTCCTCAAGGATTGTTATCTTACGTTTGTCAAGTACCGAAATTATGCTAATCTCAATTTTATTTAGGAGAATCACAAAGATTTTTGTAGTTGCAAATTAAAATAAATTCAACTCTAAGAATAATGTTTAAATCAAGACAAGGGTTTTTATGTTGTTAGAAATTAATCGAAATAGAGACATCTAGGGAAATCGACTTCACCTAGATCTTCACTATGCCATTTTCAGTTAGCTAGTTGAATTCAATTCTCTTGTTTGTTAGCAAATCGTCCATTCATCCAACGCCTCTTTCGACAGTCAATTGAATGTTATTCTCGTTTATCAAATCACATATGCATACGCAATTTTAATAAAACAAGGAAACTATTAGACCAATGATTTTACACCACATAGGTTCATATAAGTCTTTCGATCTCTATATTTACCTATGCCGAATTATCCAAGATCTATCCTATAATTCCCTCTTTCGACAGTAAATTACAAGATTGAAGTTATCTAATTAATGGCCTGTATATTAGAAGCATTAAACCCACAATAATTCAGACAAACATAGATGAGAATTAAATCAATCTAGCATAACCAATCAAACATAGTTTCAGATCCAGATTACATCATATCCCTAGAAGTAAATGGAATTAGTTCATGCTAAAAACTAAAAGCAACCAAAACGAATTCACCATGGTTTTCTCGGGATGAATTGAAGGGAAGCCAAGCTGATAAACGCCTCTTTCGACAGCAGCAATCAAGGCTACGAATTCCCAGATCTTTTCCTTCTCTTCTTCTTCAAAATCCCTATGTTATCTTCCAAAAATCCCTTCTTCAAGTGTGCTATGTTTTCCTTTTCTCCAAGTGCAAAAAAGTCCCTAGCTAGGTCTTCACCTTGGTTTTTATATCCCTTGAGTGTTTGGATGGATTTGGACTCAAATGGGCCGAGAAAAAATTTCAAAAACGCAAGTTTCGGGTTTTTCACACAGGCGGCGCCATGTCGCCCATAACGGGCGTCGTGGCGCCGCGTATTCTGCTGGTTATCCTCCCGCTGGACGCTGTGCCGCCCATAACGGGCGCCGTGGCGTGGAGCGTTCTACTGGTGAACCCTTGTTTCTTCATTTTGGGCACCGTCGCGCCCAAATCTCACGCCGTGACGTGGCATGTTCTGTTTTGATTTTCTTTATTGCCTATTTGGGCGCCGTGGCATGGGGATGTCTGACTTGTTTCCTTTTGTTCGGTTTCCAAACCTCTTTAGTAGTTCTTTCTCCTCTTTCATCACTAACTTTCCATGCTCCTTTTTGTGATTCATCTTCGCCCTCAATTCAAGCTTCAAAGTATGTCGTATTTTCCAAGTTATCAAGGCTACAAAACAACACGAATACACCGATCAAAATGCTCACAAATGCCCGAGATCGAGCCGAAAACTAAGTTTAGCGGCGTTTGTTCTTTGAATAAATCATTCTCATCATAATGTTACTCATGTTCCCATCGACATCATCTCCAAAGTTGTTCTTACCCCTTTGTTCAAACCTATCACATTTGTTCCTCACCCTACATATTTCACCTACTAATGATGCATCCTCATCCAAATTACTATCGTATTCATAGTCATCATGCCACTCCCTCCTAGACTCTCTCCTATCCGGTCTCCTTGCATTTGAGTGTCCCCTATGACTATTCGATCCCGATGCTTCTAACCTACTAAGCCTTTCAGTCACAGCCCCAAGCACCCTCTCAAACCTCCTTATTGCATCGTCTCCCATGTAGTTCTGATTCGGCTGCCTGATAGAATTTGAACCTTCTCTATCTGACATCATAATCCTATAGAATTGTAGCCTCACAAAAATTCACTCGTGTATCACTCAAATTTTGGCTTTTACCCTCTATTAATCTCACCACTCTTGCCTTTTACCACTCAATGCTTTCGCTAAAGTATCTTCAAAGAACAAGGTGAACTCACAGATGTAATCTCGTGTATCCAATCGAGTGTAATCACGAATTTGATAGAAAAAAAGAAAAAAGATGAAGAAATACTCAACAAAGACCAAGTATATAAATTTGGAACTAAGAACTCAAGAAGTAACAAGTGTAGGATTCGAAGTGAAGTTGTTTTTTTTTTTTTTTTTTACTCAAAATTAAGAATTAATGATTCTAGAAATTCCCGTAACAATGATATTTTTTTTTTCCTAATTTTCGGATTTTTTTTTTTATCAAAGACTCAAGAATTTTTACTGGACACAAGAATACGAAGAACAAAAAAAAAGAAAAAACACAAAACTCAAAGCAATAAAAGATATAACCTTAATTATTTTGGGGCCTTGCTTTGATACCAACTGATGAGAACCACGTAGCTACGATCACTACGTAACCCCGCAACAAGATTGAAACCCCAAAAAAGCCCAAAGATAATCCCGGTTTAAAGATTCAACCAAGAATGTTGAATCAAGCAACCCAACAAGAACGACGCTTGATAGACCTCTTGATTACAAAACTCGTGATCTTCACTCGATGTTGAATGTCACAAGAAGATCTTGATAAGTTCGCGGTGTTCTAAGAAGAACAAGATTGAAAGCAATAATCTCACTTTAATTGATAATTTGTCAAAAGGTCCTACAATAATGATGAAATAAACTATTTATACTAATGCTAAAAACCCTATGAAATTCGTGCATAATTCCCCAAACATGGTAAAACATCAACAAAAATAGAATTTTAAGGAAACTATGATTCTCGCCAAAAATAGAAAAACCGTCTTCAGATTTGCTCTAAGCGGCCGCTTAGTTATTTTCCAAGCGGTAGCTTGGAGCAACAATTTTCTGCCTTGAATTCTCGGTGAGCGTCTGAGCGACCGCTTGGCCGTTTCTTCTAAGCGGTCGCTTAGTAGTCCGGCTGGCCTCCTTCTTCGGTCGCTTGTATCTTGTTGATCCAATTGGTTTCCGACCTCGACCCCAACATGAAACTTGTCTCTTTTTACGTGTAGATCATGACGTCATCCATCGTTACTTGCACAAGTAGTTCCATTGCTTGATTTACCCGTTTTACCCTTGATCGCGTCATCGAACCTCCTTCAATAAACAACGGGTCGCGGTCGGGGCTCGGCTTCCTTGGACTCGTTGCTTGGATCACATCAATATGCATTGAATGTAGATGAAGAAATTGATTCCACTGAGGAGCCTACTACATATACAGAGACAGTCAGTTGCAATGATTCTAGAAGATGATTAATTGCTATGCAAAAGGAGATAGAGTCATTAAATAAAAATTGTACTTGGGACTTGGTGAAATTAGCAAAGGATAAAAGGGTTGTTCGCTGCAAATGGGTGTTCAAAAGGAAAGAATGGACATCAGGGACTAAAGATGTTAGGTATAAGACAGATTTGTAGTGAAAGGCAACAGTCAGATTCTAGGTGTTGACTTCATAGATTTGTTCTCGTCGGTTGTAAAGCATAGTTCAATTCGAGCTTTACTTGGGATTGTAGCGAAGAATGACTTGGAACTTGAATAGATGGATGTCAAGACAGCATTTTCGCATAGAGAACTTGAGGAGAATATCTACATACAATAACTA
Organism: Osmanthus fragrans; assembly: GCA_019395295.1. Classification (NCBI taxonomy): domain Eukaryota; kingdom Viridiplantae; phylum Streptophyta; class Magnoliopsida; order Lamiales; family Oleaceae; genus Osmanthus; species Osmanthus fragrans. Next base: position 16,652,977 of record CM033357.1, read on the forward strand.
GAGGGTTTCATAGTTTATAGAAAGGAAGACTGTGTGTTTGTTAAAGAAGTCATTGTATGGACTAAAGCAGTCACCGAGGCAGTGGTACAAAAGGTTTGGAATAAAGGATTCAAATTTTTGCCTAAATTAGATGATCAATTCTTAATTAATTCTGAATCACGAACTTCCAACTTTTTCAGATCACGAGTTTCCAGCCTTTTAATTCCAGGAACATGATACTTCAAACCTCCAAATCTTCTCTGTATTCTACAAAATCAAGATTACACCGGTTGGTGGGTGGGCACCTTCTTTTAATTAAATCAAGAAACTAATTATTGAACTAGACAATCAAATAAAGCAATAAAATAATTATTTTCTCTCTCCAAATTTGTATACTACGAAATTATTTATTATGTCTGTTATAGAAATTCAATGTTCTGTCTAATCTCTATTTATAGTGATATAATAATTCCAATCCGGGTACATTAATAATTCCACATTCAAATAGGAGTTTTAATTAAATTTCAAGTAGGAGTTTTAATTAAAGTTCAAATTCAATTAGTTTACAATTAATTACATGTCTAGTCCTAGACTTCAATTATAATTATAACTAAGTTTACAACTTTCATAGTAATTACAACTAAGTACAAAACTTTATTGTGATTGCAATAAGCCTAAAACTATTATAATTACTGCAATTAAGCTCCAATACTTTATAGAGCTTCTACAGGGACCTGATCAGAAGGATATTATCCAAGCTCCAATAATTAGATCGTATCCAATCAACCCTAGACCACCCAATTCAATTATTAGTCTTTGTTTTTTTTTCCACTAAAGGTAAAAGACTGAAGTCTTGGAATATATAAGATTACAGAAGCTAATAAATATGTAATATTTTCCTCCAATTTGTCGCATATGTATTTTATCCCCGTCCAAGATTCGATAATTAGATACGAACATAGATGACCATTTTGCCCTTCTAATTATTCTCACTAAGTTAAGTATCATTTTCTTCAATGATTCTGCGAACTAATCATAGATGTCGAAGTTTAGCCATCCCTAACTAAATACTGAGCTTAGATTTTAACCGTCCAACAGAAAATACTTAAATAGTCACTGTATTAATTTTTCAGGGTTACGGTTCCTAACAAGAATTCATGTTATCTACTTTGCTCATTCTCAAACTCCCAACTCATCGAGATATATTTGACCAATCAAATTGATCTCACCCACTGATTAATCAAAGAACCATTAAAATCACAAAAGATATACATAACCCTATTAAAGGATTCAAATGAAATAGTCAACGATCGAGTGAAATTTAATTCTCTTCACGGTCAGCTATAGAATTAAATTCGACACATGGTTCATTCAATACACTCCTAGTGTACAAGTGTCATCTTTAACTATTTCTGAGATAATGACAAATCACAAACCCAAATAGAGAATTGTTCAACACTACAACATTTCAGTACAAGGTGTCAACCCTTATACATTAGTTGTGAACAAATTATTTATGATCAAAATATAAGTTGTGTTACATTGTTCTTCTCAAAGAAAGTACTCAACTTATATTATCACAAGTGGTCATAGGTACTTTAATTTGCATGCTTAATAATAAATAAATGCAATAAATATATAAAACCACGGTTTTATTTAATATAAAAATATTTTTATTTTTATATCAGCAAAATTGTACTATATGGGCATACAACCCAACAATTTTCTTCCTCTTGCTTTTACCCCTCTCAACTCTCTCTATATCTCCACACTTATCATCTCCTTCTACCCTTGTTTATGTATCATCATGCATGCCTAGCATTAAAATTCTAATAAATAATAGTCAATCCAACAAATCCACTTCAAAAGGAGCCGATTAAGGGTCGTGTTCTAGTAAATATTAATCTGATGGGGTTGCCCCAAATTCTAAAAGTTATTCACCTCTGGATTTTACTTCTAAAGTAAATATCCTCACCTATAATGATCAATTAGATAAGGAAGTTCTACCTGGAAAAATCATCGACTATTCCTTTCTTGAGTCGATACCATTCTCATTTCTAAACCAATTTCAGGTCTTTGGTTGGACTGAGCTTTTACAATATAGAGGTGGCTATTGTGAAGACGTACAGAAATTCTATGCCAAATTGAATTCTACTAGTCTCAAAGCAAAGGTCTTGCCAACTTCTCGACTTACATTTGGGGTCAAGAACTAGAAATAGATTAGGCTATCATTTCAAAGTACTTTGGAATTTCATTCGTGGGCAAAACATATATTCCAGGTAGTATAAATAAATTGGAGGTATACCAAGCTGTTTTTGGTGATGATATTCTAGAAAATCCAATCAAATATGCTACTCTTTTACCTCCGGATATGTAGCTTATGCACAATATCTTCATACATGTCACAAAATCTCGTTCTAGCAAGCATGCCGTCCTTACAAGTGGGAATTCAGTGGATTAAAGAATTTTCTTGTTTTTCAATTAACATATAATTCTCAAACAGTTTTTCATCATTATTAATTGTTGGCTCTTATCAAAGATGATAATGAGCCCAAACAACACATGCAAGATCCTTTGCACGAATAATACAAGATCAATCTATGATCTTTTTCTTTGTTACAGCCGAAGCTAACAGATGGAAGAGAGGAGAAAAAACTGAGTATGGAAGAAACTTTTCTTAATAGATTTTTCGTTGATATGATACTACATACAACTGACCATGCACTCCATTATATTAAGGAGCAAGTTTAAGCTTACAAGTAAACTTCAAAAGTACAAAATGTCAGCAACTACAGTAACTTAAGCAAGGTAAAACACAGCACAACTTGCACTAACAATCATTACAATAAAATGTGAACTTTGTGAGGTTGAATAAAGTCTTCACATTAGCCTTCTGTAGAGGCCCAAATCTTTTCTATAAAGCTAGGCCCATAATTGTGTGATTAACTTCACATTAGGCCCAATAAAGGAAATATAAGCCCAAAAGATAGTCCAATACATGTTTAAAGGTAAAATGATGTTTATAAAATATTTTCTTAAAAACGATTTGATGAAGATTGGACGGAATGCAAAGTATTTCATTTTATGGTTAAAATTATACTTCAAATATTTTTAGTCTCCTTTGAGACCCATTTTCGATATAGAAAACATTCTAATTTGAAAATGATATCTGAATAAAAGTTGTAGCTCTTTGAGTTATCTTTCCAACACACTTTGAATCACCTCAATCGGATATCGGGAGAAAACGTTATGATTGAAATACCAAAACTTGTGCAATACCAACCGGACAACCGGTCGACCGGAGCAACTAACCGGTCGACCGGAAAAGCAGAAAACCCACGATTTTTTTGAATTAATGGCCACTACTTGCACTACTTAATTACCCTATTTAATATGACCTTTCACCCACCCCAAACCTCACCTATAAATACCCTCTTCACTCATTTGATTTTTCACACCAAAAGCACTTTCAATTTGCTTTCAAAAGTTGAGAGAAAAATAGAGAGTTTGGGAGAGAAAAGGAAGGTGGTTTTTCAAAGTGTTTTGCAGAAGTTTTAAGTGTGGGCAAAAATATTCTGCAAGAAGGTTTTTGTGGTTTCAAAAGGTTTTCAAACAACAAAGGAAGGTCCAAACGTCCAAGCTTCGTCAAAGTTTTGAAGTTTATCCAAAGTTTTTCAAAGTTCTTTTCAAAGTTCGTCAAGCATCAAATCAAGGTAGGTAGAGGTGCATAAAGTTGTTATACGTGTTTAAGTTATAATTTTCTAGCAAGTAATGTTCTATGTTAAAGGCTAATGTTGTGTGTCAAATGGTATCGTCGGTTCGGCATGTGCCTTTCATGTCAAATGGTTCCGTCGGTGCGGCATACATTTAAAGGTTAATGTTGTGTGTCAAATGGTATCTTCGGTTCGGCATGCACCTTTCATGTCAAATGGTTCCGTTGGTACGGCATACACTTTCATGTCAAATGGTACCTCCGGGTACGACATGTTTTATGGAAGTTCTAATGTTAATTGTTATGAAATGCTTAGCTTAATCACGATTGCACCTATGACGCCTATTGAGTTTTCAACTCACGGGTTTCTACCCTATATCTACAGATTAAATGTTGATGCACCGGGTTGGATGATGGAAGAGATGGAAGGAGATGCAATAAGCCTATGGGAACCCGGTGAACAAGTGATTTAGATTTAAAGTCTTTAATGTTTCAAATGTTATTTCCAACGTTATTTCTTTTGAGTATCTTGAACAAGTCATGATTTCATCAAATAAATTATATTCCGTGATTTTGGAAAGTTATAAGGTGTTTTAATCCAATATCCTTCAAAAAGAATGTTTGTTAAAATCTAAGCTTCTGCTAAGATATGTACACTTGTTACTAAACCACCGGTTAAGTTAAGTAAAGTAAGTAGCGTTCCGGTCCACTAGGGGTTGGGGCGTTACAGCGTGGTATCAGAGCAATGGTTTTTAAACCGGTTCTGTAGACCAATTATGTTTTCAAAACAAAAAGAAAAATTGAAAGTTTAAGGTATTCCATGGCATATTGCATTCATCCATCGAAACTCATCCTACAGCCCAGGTATGTGCAAAGTTTAAAGTTATGGAAGTTATGTTTATGGAAGTTATGATTCGATGCTTTGATAAATTATGGCACATTTTCAAGTATATGTTTATGTTAAAGTTAAATGTGCTGTTTCAAAGATATGTATTGGACTTGGGCAAAAACTTAAAGTTATGGGCATAAAGGAAATGTATGTTATGATGTTATGTGATAAAAGGCATAATTGAGCATTTATGTGACAGAATGGTTAGATATTTACAAACGGCAAGGAAGATTACGGCTAGGGCTTATAGGGCAGATTTAAACCGTAGAATTGCTATCCATGCTTATGAGAACTATGTAACGGATCCTAACCGACCGCTTAGCGATCATGTACATGACATCTATGAATGATGCATGAGGGCGGTTAATGCTTGTATGGAGATCACCCATATTGAAGCCATAAATAACCTAATACATTCCCTCCCACCGCAATGGGGAGATATGGGAGTCACAGTTAGAGATGAAATGTTAGAAGGCAATCCAAACATGTTCAAGTTTGAGAGATATTGCCATACCCTGATAGATTTATGGGATTATGTAATTCATGAGGAGCCTGAGGAAGAACCTATGGCTGAGGAAGAAGACCCTGAAGAGGAACCCGAGGAGGAGCAGGAGCCTGAACCAAAACCACAAGTAGTGATAGATATAGAGTCCGGGCCTGAGGCGGAAGATTCTTCCGAAGATGAAACTCCACCAAGGAAGCTTCGTAAAACTCATAGGGATTAGAGATCTAGATATTCCCATTTCCTTATGATGTCTTCTTTCATGCTAAGTTTATCAAACTATTTTCAAGAAGTATGAGAAATAAAGATCTTATCTTTCTTCCTTACAAAAAAAGAAGTTAATAAGAAACCTTACATCTTATCCGTAGGAAAATGTCGCGAGCCAACCAGAACAACTTGATAAGAGATCTCCTCCAAGCAGTCCAAGACCTAGGCAGACAGAACCCGAACCAAGCTCAACCCCTAGCACCAGCTCCTAATGCTCTTCAAACCCATGCTTCAGTGGTCGAGCAATTTCGAAGGCACAAGCCCCCTACTTTCAATGGAGCAACTGATCCACTTGCAGCCGAGGAGTGGCTTCGCAAGTTGGAGAGAATATTCCGATTGATAGGATGCACGGACGCTCAGAAGGTCCAGTGCGCTGAGTTCATGTTCTCCGGTGACGCAAGTCACTGGTGGAAATCAATGTCTCGAACTAAGACTCCGGAGCAACAATTGGCGCTAACATGGGAACAGTTCAAGGAAGAAGTGATGGATAAGTACTTTCCCCAATCTCTAAGGGATTTCAAGGAGGGCGAATTTCTTCAACTCAAACAGGGAACCATGACCCTGACGGAGTATGAACGGAAATTTGACCAACTCTCAAGGTATGCTACACATTTAGTAGACACGGAGCCTAAGAAAATACGAAGGTTCGAGCAAGGGCTGAACTCGGACATGAGTATGATCCTTATGTCCCACGATTTCACGTCTTACCGTGGAATGTTGGAACGAGCTCATGCAATCTGGTATCAGAAGGCCAATGCGGAGAAATCGGTTCAATTGGACAACCGACAGGATAAAGGACAGTTCAGGAAACGAAGGTGGAACGACCAAGATAAAGGAAAAAGCAAATGGCAGAACAAGAGGGCTAATGGCGGAGCCAATGCCAATAAGAGCATAGTGCCAGTCATTGCGCCATGTGCTAAGTGTGGAAGGATGCATCGTGGCAAATGTCTGCAAGGGAAGAATGTTTGTTACAGATGCGGAAAGTCAGGACATATCATCAGGGATTGTCCTATGTCTGCACCGAAAAAGGATGACAGCAAGGATCAAGATCAGAAGGGGAAAGCACGAGTTTTTGCACTGACTCAAAAGGAGGCAGAGGAGAACTCGAACGTTATAGCAGGTACTTTATTGATAGCCAATATGCCTGCTTATGTACTGTTTGATTCAGGAGCTACGCACTCCTTTGCATCGATGATTTTTATGGCTAGGTCTAGTATTACCTGTGATAAATCGGAAGGTATATTAGAAGTTAGTATCCCTACAGGTAACCCTTTGAGTACTGATAAGATAGCCAAATCTGTTAGTATTGAAGTTGAGGGAAAACCTATGGAAGCAAACTTATACATGATAGAGATGAATGACTTCGATGTAATACTAGGCATAGATTGGTTGGGTAGTAATTATGCCACCATCCGATGTAAGGAAAAGGAAATATTATTTCAGAAACCAGGAGAGGAACCATTTTCCTTCTTTGGAATCAAGACAAAACCTTTTATTCGACTAGTATCGGCTTTACAAGCTGAGAAGATGTTGAGAAAAGGAGCTTGTCAAGGATATTTGGTAAATATCCTAGGAGGGAAACAGGAGACAGTAAAGATTGAGGACGTACCAGTAGTACGGGAGTTCGAAGATGTGTTTCCAGAAGAGCTATCTGGTATTTCACCAGATAGGCAAGTGGAATTCACCATAGAGCTAATTCCTGGAGCGGCACCAGTATCGAAAGCCCCATATAGAATGGCTCCGAAGGAACTACAAGAGTTAAGGAAGCAAATACAGGAACTCCTTGATATGGGATTCATACGACCAAGTGTATCTCCATGGGGTGCACCAGTGTTGTTCGTGAAGAAGAAAGATGGAAGCATGAGGATGTGTATTGATTACAGGGAGTTGAATCGATTAACCATCAAGAATAAGTACCCACTCCCAAGAATCGAGGATCTCTTAGATCAACTGAAAGGAGCCAAGGTATTTTCCAAGATCGATTTACGATCTGGGTACCATCAATTAAAAGTGAAGACAGATGATATACCTAAGACAGCTTTCAGGACTCGTTATGGACACTACGAGTTTACGGTGATGCCATTTGGATTAACTAATGCACCAGCAGTATTCATGGATCTGATGAATCGAGTATTTCATCAGTATTTAGATCAATTTGTCATAGTCTTTATTGACGACATTTTGATATACTCCAAGAGTAAGGAGCAACATGAAGAGCATCTAAGAGTAGTCCTAGAGGTGCTACGCAAGGAGAAACTTTATGCCAAATTCAAGAAGTGTGAATTCTGGCTTGAACGAGTTGGATTTCTTGGACATGTAGTCACTGCCCAAGGGATTGAAGTAGATCCAGCAAAAGTGGAAGCAGTAACTAACTGGAAGGCGCCGACTAATGCTGGTGAAGTACGGAGCTTTCTAGGATTGGCCGGATATTATCGAAGGTTTATTGAAGGATTTTCCAAGATAGCTGGCCCAATGACTCAGCTTACAAGAAAGGGAGTCAAATTTCAATGGACGGATATCTGTGAGAAGAGTTTTCAAGAACTTAAGCAGAGGCTGATATCTGCGCCTATGTTAACAATACCTGAGGGAACAGAAGGGTTTGTTATATACAGTGATGCATCCAAGCAAGGGCTAGGATGTGTACTAATGCAGAATGGAAAGGTAGTAGCCTACGCTTCAAGGCAATTGAAGAAGCATGAGCAGAACTACCCGACGCATGATTTAGAGCTTGCGGCAGTAGTACACGCATTGAAAATATGGCAACACTACTTGTACGGAAGTAAGTGTGAAATTTATACGGATCATAAGAGCTTAAAATATTTCTTCACACAGAAAGAACTAAACATGAGACAGAGACGATGGTTAGAGTTAGTGAATGATTACGACTGTACCATTCACTACCATCCAGGTAAGGCAAATGTGGTGGCCGACGCCTTGAGTAGGAAATTGACGGGACAGTTGACGTCACTACTCACTTGTCAAATGGAGTTAGAAAAGGACTTGGAAAGATTGAAGATTGAGGTGGTTACCACACCAAGACAAGTCACAGGGAGATTAGCAGCTTTGACCATTCGACCTACTCTTCGAGAACGAATTATAGAAGCACAAGGTAATGACTTGTTCTTGATGAAGATCAAGGAAGAAGTTGGAACAGATAAGAGAAAAGATTTTGGAATAGCCGCAGACCAAGCACTGATGTTTAAATGAAGAATCTGCGTGCCTAAGAATGAGGATTTGAGGAACGAGATATTAAAAGAAGCTCATTCCACCCCATACACCGCACATCCCGGTGGTACGAAAATGTATCAAGACCTCCGAGATATATTCTGGTGGAGAAACATGAAAAGGAGTATCGGACTGTACGTGCATAAATGCATAGTATGTCAGCAGGTTAAGGCGGAACACCAAAGACCAGCAGGATTGCTGAATCCTTTAGAGATACCTGAATGGAAATGGGAAAACATCACAATGGATTTTGTGGTTGGATTTCCAAAGTCAGCAAAAGGACACAATGCTATATGGGTTATAGTAGACCGATTGACGAAGGTAGCTCATTTTCTTCCAATGAAAATGACTTTTAGTATGGACCAGTTGGCACAGTTGTACATAAAAGAAATAGTAAGGATACACGGTGTACCTGTGTCTATTGTGTCTGATAGAGACCCAAGGTTTACATCTAAATTCTGGAAAAGCCTACAAGCAGCTATGGGAACGAAGCTGAATTTCAGTACAGCATTTCACCCGCAGTCTGACGGACAGTCTGAAAGGACCATCCAGACTTTAGAGGACATGTTGAGAGCATGTGTTTGGGATCTAGGTGGTAGTTGGGAGTCATACTTACCCTTAGTAGAATTTGCGTATAACAATAGTTTTCAAGCAACTATTGGAATGTCACCGTATGAAGCTCTCTATGGAAGAAGATGTAGATCCCCTATTCATTGGGACGAAGTCGGGGAGAAGAGAATTTTGGAACCAGAAATAGTTGAAAGGACAGTTGAAGCGATCGATCTGATCCGAGCAAGGATAAAGGCAGCACAGGATCGGCAGAAGAGCTATGCAGACACGAGAAGAAAGGATTTAGAGTTTCAAGTGGGAGACAAAGTCTTTCTAAAGGTAGCACCAATGAAAGGTGTACTTAGATTTGGAAAGAAAGGCAAGCTACAACCCCGGTATATTGGACCTTTCGAGATACTTGATAAGGTTGGGAACGTGGCTTACCGATTAGCTTTGCCACCTGAATTGTCAGCGGTACACAATGTGTTACACGTATCAATGATAAAGAAATACGTGCATGATCCTAATCATGTGATAAGTTATCAGACCTTAGAAGTACAAAAGGATTTATCTTATGAGGAATCACCGATTAAGATACTGGATCGAAAAGTGCATAAACTAAGGAATAAAGAGATTCAACTGGTTAAGATACAGTGGAATAATCACGGAATGGAAGAAGCTACGTGGGAGAAGGAAGAAGAAGTTAAAGTCAAGTATCCCGCACTCCTTGCCCAATTATAAGGTAAATTTCGAGGACGAAATTTATATAAGGGAGGAAGGATGTAGAGGCCCAAATCTTTTCTATAAAGCTAGGCCCATAATTGTGTGATTAACTTCACATTAGGCCCAATAAAGGAAATATAAGCCCAAAAGATAGTCCAATACATGTTTAAAGGTAAAATGATGTTTATAAAGTATTTTCTTAAAAACGATTTGATGAAGATTGGACGGAATGCAAAGTATTTCATTTTATGGTTAAAATTATACTTCAAATATTTTTAGTCTCCTTTGAGACCCATTTTCGATATAGAAAACATTCTAATTTGAAAATGATATCTGAATAAAAGTTGTAGCTCTTTGAGTTATCTTTCCAACACACTTTGAATCACCTCAATCGGATATCGGGAGAAAACGTTATGATTGAAATACCAAAACTTGTGCAATACCAACCGGACAACCGGTCGACCGGAGCAACTAACCGGTCGACCGGAAAAGCAGAAAACCCACGATTTTTTTGAATTAATGGCCACTACTTGCACTACTTAATTACCCTATTTAATATGACCTTTCACCCACCCCAAACCTCACCTATAAATACCCTCTTCACTCATTTGATTTTTCACACCAAAAGCACTTTCAATTTGCTTTCAAAAGTTGAGAGAAAAATAGAGAGTTTGGGAGAGAAAAGGAAGGTGGTTTTTTTCAAAGTGTTTTGCAGAAGTTTTAAGTGTGGGCAAAAATATTCTGCAAGAAGGTTTTTGTGGTTTCAAAAGGTTTTCAAACAACAAAGGAAGGTCCAAACGTCCAAGCTTCGTCAAAGTTTTGAAGTTTATCCAAAGTTTTTCAAAGTTCTTTTCAAAGTTCGTCAAGCATCAAATCAAGGTAGGTAGAGGTGCATAAAGTTGTTATACGTGTTTAAGTTATAATTTTCTAGCAAGTAATGTTCTATGTTAAAGGCTAATGTTGTGTGTCAAATGGTATCGTCGGTTCGGCATGTGCCTTTCATGTCAAATGGTTCCGTCGGTGCGGCATACATTTAAAGGTTAATGTTGTGTGTCAAATGGTATCTTCGGTTCGGCATGCACTTTTCATGTCAAATGGTTCCGTTGGTACGGCATACACTTTCATGTCAAATGGTACCTCCGGGTACGACATGTTTTATGGAAGTTCTAATGTTAATTGTTATGAAATGCTTAGCTTAATCACGATTGCACCTATGACGCCTATTGAGTTTTCAACTCACGGGTTTCTACCCTATATCTACAGATTAAATGTTGATGCACCGGGTTGGATGATGGAAGAGATGGAAGGAGATGCAATAAGCCTATGGGAACCCGGTGAACAAGTGATTTAGATTTAAAGTCTTTAATGTTTCAAATGTTATTTCCAACGTTATTTCTTTTGAGTATCTTGAACAAGTCATGATTTCATCAAATAAATTATATTCCGTGATTTTGGAAAGTTATAAGGTGTTTTAATCCAATATCCTTCAAAAAGAATGTTTGTTAAAATCTAAGCTTCCGCTAAGATATGTACACTTGTTACTAAACCACCGGTTAAGTTAAGTAAAGTAAGTAGCGTTCCGGTCCACTAGGGGTTGGGGCGTTACACCTTCAAACTCCTCCTTGAAGCTTCCATTCAACACTCCAATCTGATTCAATTCTTCAAAACGAGCCTTTGCAAGAGGCTTAATGAACAAATCTTCCAACTGGACTTCAGATGGACAATATTGCAAATGAACCTCACTCTGCTTCTCAGCTTCCCTGATGGCATGAAATCTGATTTTGATGTACTTTATTCTTCCATGATTGACTGAATTTTTAGCCAAAACAATAGCTGACTGATTATCAACTAAATTTGAAATAGGATTGGCTTGATGCTTATGCAAGTCATTTAGTATTTTTCTCAGCCAAATCACCTAATTGACAGCTGATGATGCAGCCACATACTCTGCCTCGGCTGTTGATTGAGCTATTATGTCCTGCTTCTTTGAATTCCAACAAAATGCACCAGATCTCAGAGAAAATAAGTACCCAGAGGTGCTCTTCATATCATCCACTGAACCAGCCCAATCACTATCCGAGTAGCCAAATAAATCTGATCCAACTTCTCTTTCATAGTAAATGCCATGCTTGAAAGTGCCTCTGATGTATTTGAGTACCCTTTTGGCAGTAGCAAAGTGTGTTTGTGAAGGATTGGACATAAATCTAGATAACAAACTTGCAGCATACATCATATCTGGTCTAGTTGAAGTCAGATACAGCAGGCTTCCAACAAGACTTCTGAAATTTCTTTCATTTTCTGGCCGATCTCTATCAACTTTTGATAACTTAGTATTCAATTCTATAGGCGTATCCACTGGCTTGCATTCCATCATGTTAAACATCTTCAAAATATCAGTAGCATACTTGTGTTGTGACATAAAAATCCCATCAGAACTCTGTTCAATTTCAATCCTAAGAAAATACTTCATTTCTCCCAGGTTTGTCATCTCAAACTCCTCCTCAAGATCAAATGTGAATGATTGAATCAATTTTCCATCATTTCCAGTGATTAACAAGTCATCCACGTACAAAGAAATGATCAAGACATTTCCATAAGAGTTTGATTTCACATAAAGAGTATGTTCACTCTCACTTTTTTGAAAACCATTGTCACATAAATAGCCATCAATTCTGCTATACCAAGCTCTTGGAGTTTGTTTTAAGCCATACAAAGCTTTTCTTAGCTTGCACACATGAAATAAAACCATCAGGTTGCTCAACATACACATCTTCTTCAAGTTCTCCATTTAGAAAAGCTGACTTAATGTCAAGCTGATGAATTTTCCATCTCTTTTGAGCAACTAACAACCTGATTGTATCATGTCTTGCAACTGGAGCAAAAGTTTCAAAGTAATCAACTCCACATTCTTGTGCAAAACCTTTGGCAACTAATCTGGCTTTATACTTGTAGATTGAACCATCAGGATTCATCTTAGCTTTGTAAATCCATTTAACTCCAATCACCTTTTTATCAGTTGGTCTAGGCACCAGCAACCATGCTTCATTCTTTTGAATCATTTTCATCTCCTCCTCCATTACTTCAACCCATTCATGATGTTTTGCAACTTCATCATAGCTATTTGGCTCGACAATAGCCATATGGCACCTTTCATACACTTCACTCAATGGTTTAGTACCTCTAGGAGGTAGACTAGAGCTTGATGTGGACTCAGATGGTCTATCATTTGATGCACTGGACTCCAATACAGGTTGTTGATTTTCTGGTTCATTCACTGGAAAGTTTCGTTGTATTACAGGCACTGAGATTTGAGACTGCTGTGTTTCATCTTCTTCCCACTTGCACTTAGCATTATCATCAACTTTGATATCTCTTGAGACTACAATGCTTTGAGTCTCTAGATTATATACTCTATAGCCTTTTGATTGGGAGCTATAGCCAAGAAAAATTCATTTCACAGCTTTATTATCCAATTTACCTCTCTTGTGATCTGGAACATGAATGTAGCATAAGGATCCAAACACTTTGAGATGTTTTGCAGTAGTTTTGATTCCAGTCCGAACTTCAATAGGTGTCTTTCCCTTCATAGCCTTAGTTGATAATCTGTTCTGTAAATACACTGATGTGTACACAGCTTCTGCCCAGAATTTCTTTGGCAATTCCTTCTCACCCATCATGCTTCTAGCCATTTCCATTACAGATCTATTTTTCCTTTCAGCTACTCCATTTAGCTGTGGAGTGTAAGGCGCTGAAAGTTGATAATGAACACCATTTTCTTCACAAAATAAATCAAACATTTTTTAGGTATATTCCTTGCCATTATCATATCTCAACATCTGAATCTTGCATCCTGACTGACCTTCAACCAATGCTTTGAACTTCTTAAAGATGTGGAACACGTCTGATTTGTTCTTCATGAAATATACCCAACACATCCTTGTGCAATCATCAATAAAGAGTACAAAATACAAATTATGATTCAATGAAGATGTTCTTATAGGTCCACATATATCAGTATGTACTAGCTACAATTTTTGTGTTGCTCTCCAAGCTCCATCAGATGGAAATGCTTCTCAATGCATCTTACCATAGCTGCAACCCTCACAAACTCCTCCTAGCTCATTAATTTCAGGAAAATCCCTTACCAAACCTTGAGAGTGTAGGTGAGCTAAGGATTTAAAATTATAATGGCCATATCTCTTATGCCATAAATTTGACTCATCAACACTTACTTCAGCAGCATTTGCTATTACATTTTGCCAATAGATACTGAAACTCTTATTCCTCATAGGCACACAGGCAATTTCAACATTATGAGAATCAAGTATTTGGCACAAATTTTCTTTGAAAAACAGTGAGTAACCATTTTAAACCATCTCTCCAACACTCAACAGATTTGAACTTAAATCAGGCACAAGTAAAACATTGTCAATATACTTCATACCTTTCTTGGTTTGAACTGCTATGGTTCCAACTTCTTTGGCACATACAATCTCACCATTTCCCATTTTGATTGATGACTTGTAATCTGGATTCAAGTTGTAGAAAATTTCTTCTTTGCTTGTCATGTGATTTGTGCAAGCACTATCAATGAACCATGAATATGCCTCTACTGTGTTTGCCATATGAAATGCTAGGAATAAGTAATCTTCGGCCTTCTTTTCAATTGCCAGTGAAGCTTGCTAATACTGATTTTTGGACTGATGTTGTGATGGAGTTTGATTTGAACGTTTGCTAGGACAAAACTTCTCAGGATGTCCAACTAGATTGCATACTCTGCATTTGTGTGCTTTCCAACAGAACTTGTCTGAATGCCCTGATTTGCCACAAATGCTACATAGAGGATATGAGTCTCTACTCATTCCATGTTTGCTACTACTTCCTTCCCTTTTTTTGCATCAAATTGCTTCTAGAATACTGAGGTTTATGTTTAGCTGCAAAAGCATTCTCATTCGATTTCTCATTCCTTGATGCAACTCTTTGTTCATAGGCCAATAAGACACATGTTAGCTCAGTTAAGGTGAGACTAGACAGGTCCTTTGTATGCTCAATGGTTGTTGTTACAGCATCATATTTTTCAGGCAAAGTGATCAACACCTTTTGAACCACTTTTTTGTCTATCATCTTCTCCCCATTAAATTTGACCTGATTTACAACATCAACAACCCTTGAAGTATAGTCTTTAACCTTCTCAGACTCCTTCATTCTAAGGTTTTCAAACTCTCTTATCAAGGCTTGTAATCTCACAGCCCTGACCTTCTTAGAACTTTTGAATTCTTCTTCAAGTTTATCTCAGGCTTTCTTAGCTGTAGTTGCAGCCACTATTCTGGGAAAAATCTCCTCTGAAACGACTGTGAACAAGAAAGAAAATGCTTTTATGTTCTTCATAGATTGATCTTTTTGCTGTTTCACTTGAGCTGTTGTGTAATTTCCCTCAGGTTCAGGTGATTCATATCCTTGGTCAATAATATCCCATAAATCATGTGCCATCAAAAATGCTTTCGTTTTAACTGACCAAAAATAGTAACTTTCATCATTAAAAATTGATGGTAAAGGTAAGGAAGACGAGCTTGAACCAGCCATTTTAATTCTGAAGAACTGGATTTTGAAAAACTGGATTCAGGGAAAAATATCGAATTTTACAGAACTTACTAGATTTGGTGAAATAGAAAATACTGGATTTTGAAGACAGATACCGTATTTTGAGATACGGTATGAGGATGCCGGATTTGATGAAAAATGAGGTTTATTGGATTTTTGAGACTTACCGGATTTTGAAGGTAAATACCGTATTTAAAGATATGGTATGTGCTTACCGGATTTGGGAATAATGTATATTGGATTACTGGATTTTGAGATACCGGATTTGAGGATAGTGTATATTGGATTACCGGATTTTGAGATACCGGATTTTTGAGACTTAGTGTATATTGAAATACCGAAAATAGGAAGAAATCTTTTCACTTACCGGATTTAGGCTTAATAGATTCCTTCACTTACCGGTTTTGAGTTTCTTCTTTAAACTTATTGATTTTACTCCATTCTCCTTCCTCAACCTTCCAGGTCCCTTCTTCAACAAATCAGAAGCTCTGATACCACTTGTTGGCTCTTATCAAAGATGATAATGAGCACCAAACAACACATACAAGATCCTTTACATGAATAATACAAGATCAATCTATGATCTTTTTCTTTGTTACAGCCGAAGCTAACAGACGGAAGAGAGGAGAAAAAACTGAGTACGGAAGAAACTTTTCTTAATAGATTTTTTGTTGATATGATACTATGCACTCCATTATATTAAGGAGCAAGTCTAAGCTTACAAGTAAACTTCAACTGTACAAAATGTCAGCAACTACAGTAACTTAAGCAAGGCAAACACAGCACAACTTGCACTAACAATCATTACAATAAAACGTGAACTTTATGAGGTTGAATGAAGTCTTCAAATTAGCCTTCATTAATCCAAGATAGTCTAACAATTCATACCAAATAATAGTTTTATAAGAAATTGAACTTCTGGTTCAATATAATAAGTGCTTTTGTACTGATATTTATGTATACAAACAATAGATAAGGTGGATAACGTTTACAACACATACTTCCATCGAAGATCTTTTTAATTTAAATGAAATGAAAATATTGATTTTATTCTTCCAAGTCACTTCATTTTGGCTATTTTCATGTGTAGTTTGGTTAATTTGCTATAATTGCTTCTTCATGTGATATACATAAAAAATAAAAATAAAAAATTTTAAAAGTAGAAATTTTTTAAAAATATTTTCTTACTTTATGTGTGTTTACATGGATTGGATAGCCTTGCCAACTATTATTATGATTATTTGAAATTATTATGATGTATAAATTGTGAATAGGTGATGCATTTTTTTTTCTCATTTGATACTTTTCATGTTGGATCGTATTAGTACACAATAGTCATGATAATTATTCTGAATTTTTGAATCGGTTATCTTGATAGAACATGTTAAATTAAGGTTGAACTTAAGTTTATAAACCAAGATTATATTATGTAGCACAACCCCTTAACAATTGAAACGAAGAGTTTGGGGTGGTTGATCCGTTGGTGGGAGCAATTTATATATTTTTTGATTCCATGCATGTTGAATATTTGTGTGGACTATTTTGGCCTCCTAGATAGTAATCATCTAATAGGGGCTTGATTCCAATAACTTATCCAACAAATAAAAGGCATCGCACTAGCTACGGTATGTAGGAAAAAGAAACCTACAATGTTGTGTGAAGCTAGTCGTGAGTAATTTGACCCTATTCATCACCAACATTTAAGAGACGATTTATTGGGAAAGAAGACTTCCTACAACGTTGAGTGAAAATTACCTTCGAAAATCAAAGAAATATCCTAAAAATAGAATAAAGGCACAATAAAAGAAAAGAAAAACATACCAAAGTGTTTTGATGCAGTGGCAAAACAATTATAAATACTATTTTTGTCCAGCTAAACCTTGGATACTTAGAACATGTTTGAGCCCCGTTTTTCTTTTTTCTTTTTTTGCTAAAAATGCATTCTGGAATGGTAGATTGATGAAGAATGTGTGGCTAAAAAATAAGAAAATATTTTTAATTTCCGTGTAATATTATTTTATTGAAAAATATGTGCTTGAAAATAAGAGAAACAAAAATGTATTTTGAAAATAATGTACATCAAACAAGGGATTAATATGGAATTTAGACTGCTGTAAGGGTTATTATCCTGGTTGAAGCTTAGAAGTTGAGACATTCAAATCTAGGAAGAATTGTCATATATTGAGATAGTGACTTTCATTCGTGAAACCCAACCTACTTTGAATAAGAAAGGAATGAGTGTTGTGAAATCAATCTTAGAATAAACACTCTAAGGAATGTGATTGAACAATAAGTTTGGGTGTTCATCCCACGAGAGAGAAAGGAAATATTTGATTATAAAGGATTGGGAAATAACCAACATAAAAGCTCATGATTATTAAATTGACTATGCGCAAACTCATCGATCGAGCATTGAATGAGTAAAGAATTAGTTTTATTTGCATTGCTTATAAACTTTTTATGAATTATCAAATGATTTCAAATACTTGACGTAAGTTTGGCTAGGTTATTTAAAGCTTTTATGTTTTTGTTTGCATGTGAGTTTAGTAAATAGTCTTGCTGAGCCGAACAAGAGTTTAAGTTTGAGGGTAAGTGATAAGTGTATTTTATGCACTTATTCATGCTTAAATTCTTATTTATTATATTAAGTTGATATATACTTAATGTAGTTTATTTTCTGATTAACTTAGGTAATATTCGGATTGGACAACTTTGGATGAGATTGAATTGAAGTGGTATATAATTGAGGAACTGAAGACAAAAAATAATCAAGTCTTGAAGACATGCCATGCAAATAAAAAGACCTGGGATGCACAAAAACTTAATGTGGAGGATCATAGTGCACTTGACTATCAAAATAATCCTGCTTTTGTGCTATTTAGAGTCAAATTTCATATTGGAGATGCTTTAGGACTCCTTTTATAGTTATTCTAGACTTTTACATATATAATTATTCTTTTATTTTGTGGATCACGCAAATTTTAGAAACAGAAAAATACATAATCATCATAATCAAAGGGCAAAAAGCTAGAGTTTGAAGACTTTTGAGATTGATGAAAATATCTTGGTGCAAGATTCATTCTTTTCATTATCAAGGTTTCAAAGCCCGGTTATAAACTCTATGATTTTTATTGTTTTTTCTTTCATTAGTGTGAGTAGCTAAATTCACACTTAGGATAAATAATGTAATCTATGTGTTACCCTTTAATTTAATTTTCAAGATTTTGGTAGTTTAATTTTTATGCGTTGATTTTAATTGTGGTGTTTTATGCTTTGAATTATTTGGCCAATAATTCAATAATCATGTGAGTCTATAACATGTCGAGAGGTGAGTCATAGGTTTAGACCACATAATAAAATTCGAGAACTAGATAAAAGTGTAGAGATACATATTCTAGTTAATGTGGTCAATATATGAATTCTTAGATTGCATTTAACTAAGGTATATCCGGATTTACATAGAGATATGAAACTGACTTAATTAAATAGGATCAATTTGAACTCAAGAGAGATAAATGGATTGTTTTAGAATAATTTGATCGAACACTACGATGTCATGAATCTTGATTAAAGAATTAAAGGGGATCCATAGATGAAATTATTAGTCCTAACATCCACATTCATATTTTAAAAACCAAATTTGATTAGTTGTATGCAATTAAATAAAGTTGGTATAATTAGAATAAATTAGATACTCATTCATCAAACCATAATTTGTTTTTGTCATACAGAAGTTACATCTATTAAATTAACTATTAAATTATAGTTCTCATGGGAACGATTATTCAGACTAATAGGTTCACTATATTACTTGTCTTGTTCCGCATACTTGTGGAATATAAAATCGACAACATTGTATTACCTGTGGAACATACTTTTTGTCGTTTCTTTCATATTTAGTATTAGAATTAAAGAAATATTATTTGTTCCCACCATTACCAAAATCGTTATTTCAATTTCATGTTTGGACTTGAATTATCTTTCAATTAATATTAATGACAAGAGTTCATTTTATATTGATAAGATATTTTATGGTTGTTATAAATTATAAAATGACATTTATATTATAAATACTGAGTCTTTTCTTATAAGTATAGAAAATAAAAAGCATAAAAGTGATGACCTAAATAATACCTATCTCTGGCACTCTAGACTAGGTCTCATAAATGAAAAATGCATTTTCAAAATAAATAGAGATGGATATTTGGGATGAACTGATTTTGCATCATTTGAAAAATGTGAATCATGCCGCTAGACAATATGACCAAATCTCATTTTACAGAAAAAGGAAACATAGTTCACAATTATTAGGCCTAATACATAATGATATATGTGAGCCCATATCAATTACCGCTAGATGATGTTTCTATTATTTCATCTCATTTACTGATGACCATTATAGATATGGTTATATATACTTGACAAAATTCAACGATAAAGCTCTTGAAAAGTTAAAAAAGATTCAAGAAGTAGATAAACCATTAGGTAAATGTATTCTCACACTTGGAACGAAGTAAGTAAAGAATATTTTAAAGAAAAAGTTTAAATTATCTAAAAACAATGGGACTCTCTCACAATGAACTCTGCCATGTCTGTTGCAACACAATGGTATATCTGAAAGGAAAATCACACGATATTAAATATATAGTGCGATCAATGATGAGTCATGCAGACCTCCCAAAATCGTTTGGAGTAATGCACTAACTTCCATATCCCACATACTAAATCATGTCCCATTTAAATTCGTTGATAAAACTCTATTAGAGGTGGAAAGGCAGAAGACAAACTAGTCTCATACAAAAGTTTGAGATTGTGACACTTATATGAAGTGCACTAAATCGGATAAGCTAGAGTTTAATTAGTTCGATAGATGTCTATTTGTGGGATATCCAAAAGAGACAACTGGACATCAATTCCATAATCCCTTTGAGAGAGAGTTCTCATCTCAAGACATGTTGTCTTCCAAGAGAACGAGTGCATTACATATGAGGACAGTGAGAGCAAATTAGAACTTGAGGAGGTTCAAGAGTCCACACATATAGTCGACCAAGTAGATGAGTTTGAGTATAACCATACACCTACTGAGGAATAAACTCATGATCAGGAAGTAGAGATTCATGAGATCGCTCCTGCTCCGTGTAATTCTAGTAGGATTATTCAACGTTCTGGAAGGTACGAATTCACGATTACTAATCAAGCAATACTAATGAGGATGATAAACTTACTAATTATGAAGATTCAAAATCAAATATTAACTTAATGAGATGATAGAAAGTTATAGAATCCGAGATGAACACAATGTTAAATAAGGTTAGAACTTAGTCGACCTACCTCATAGGATAAAACACATACATTGTATATAGGTTTACAAGAAAAAGGTTGATAGGGATGAAAACTTGCATACATACAAAGAAAGACTAGCAGGCAAAGTTTATAAACAATGACAAAGAGTTGACTTTGATACTATGGCGATGCTTAATTCCATGTGAATTTTGCTTATAATAGCTGCATATCATAACTATGAGATATGGCAATTGAATGTTAAAAATCCATTCCTAACGAAAATTTCCATCAGGAAGTGTACGTAACACAACCTAAAGGTTTTGAATCCAAAGTGCTAACAACATATGCAAGTTTGATTGATTTGTATATGGATGAAAACAAGTCTCTAGGAGCTGAAATCTTCATTTTGATGAGATAATAAAAAATGATTTGATAAAAAATGAAGATGAATCATGTGTTTATAAAAAGACAAGTGGAAGCGTTATCGTATTCCTAATGTTTATGTAGATGACATATTATTAACGAGAAAATGACAATCCTATCCTGCAATTAGTGAAATTATGGTTACCAAAGAATTTCTCCATGAAAGATATGGGAGAAATAGTTTGATCTATAGAGATAAATCCAGAAGATTGCTTGATTTATCATAATCTACATAGATAAATTCTTAAAAAGATTTTATGAGGAGAAATTGAACAAGAGTTCATGAATATACTAATGCTAATTTTTAGTCAAACTAGAATAATAGTAAGTTTCAATCAAGATATGTGTTTACTCTTAATAATAGATTGATTAATTGAAAATTTTCAAAATAAGAAACAACCGTTGATTCAATAAAAGACGCATAATACATCACTTTTTCAAAAGTAGAGAAAAGTTCATTAATGAACTTGAAGTAGTTTCTGATATTGTTGATCCATACCTTTGTGTTGTGATAACAATGGAGCCATCACGCAAGGGAAGGAACTAAGGTCTCATCAATTATCCAAACATATGTTAATGCGGTATCATCTAGTTAGAGATATCATACAAAAAAAATGACGTAAAGATTTAATGTGTTCCCACAAGTGATAATATTACAGATTCACTGACAAAAAATTGTTGCAGTATAAACATTATCATTATGTAGACTTTTATGGTATTATATAATAAGTACTTATATCTAGTATAAGTAGGTGTTTGTGAGTATTATACCCTAGGCCCAATTGATTTCGAATGTAAGCACTTTTAATATGATTAATACATTATTATTTATGATAGATCTATTATTTTGATAAATTCATTAACAGAGTTCATAGATTCAAATCTTGGTAAGTTAATAACTACAAGGAATTGTGATTGTGAGATACAATTTACATATGATCGAATATTAAATTATATGTGGTCAATAATAATAAAATACAGATATTGTTATTACGGATAGACCAGCACGTGTAACATTTCTCACTTATGAAGTAAGTAGCTAATCTCACAAGTGAAATGGAGTGACATTTAAATGGACATGTAATTATGGAAACTTACTATAGAGATTTCATGTGAATAACTATTTGAGTGTTAGTGGTTGATATTTAATGATATTTAATGTTAGGTAGTGGAATTGGTCTTTATAGTATTTTATATGAAGATAGTCATATTTAAGTGATGTTAAATGTTGCGTTGTCCAGAGTCATTAATACGATATTGATTGGGAATGTCATGAATCATATGGAAGTTGTGAATGATCAACAGCAGATTTGTCACTCTTAGATAGTAAGAAATTATGATTTACATTTCATTATATATATATATATACGTCTTTCGAAAAGAGTTTTGACTATTTTTACTTAAAAATGAGAAGAAAAATATGATCAATAATCGAGATTGACTCACTTTCATATCTCACATGTGACATTTCTTGTCACATGTATAACCCTAACACAATCCTAGATGTCAAAAAAGGACGGCGAATGTCAATTAATTAATATAGGTGATTTAATGAAAAATTAAAATGGAATTTATTTATTTTATTTTGATTTGATCAAAATAATAATTCATGTCGTCCGACTTTGTGATTGGAAATATAACGGGTCACAAAAAAAAACTAGAAGAATGATATACATATTTAATTAATTAACAAGTGTGAGACATTTGTAAAATTAATTAATTAAATTGTTTATTAATGGGATTAAGTTACTTATTTAGAATAATTAACTTATGGACCAAGTTTAATTAATTAATGGGTCCGCTTATGTTTAGTGGATGGATCAAGCCCACTTAAGCATCTATAAATAAATACTTAGGATTTGAGTTTTTTTCATAATTTCTTACTTTTATTGATGATACTTCACGAATGTTGTGTGTATTCTATTTGAGATCAAAAGATCAGATTTTTCAGCACTTCAAGAAGTTTCATGCCATGGTGGAACGTGAAAGCATAAAGGTTTTGAAATGTCTCCGAATTGAGAATGGACGGAAATACATGTCTAAAGTGTTTGAAGATTATTGCTTAGAGCACAGTATTAGACATGAGAAGACAGTTTATCATATCCCACATCACAACGGTGTTGTAGAGAGAATGAATCGTACCATTGTGGAAAAGGCCATAAGTATGTTAAGGATGGTTGGGTTACCTAATTCATTCTGGGATGAAACAGTTCAAACAGCATGCTACCTAATCAATCGATCTCCATTAGTTCCTTTGAACTTTGAGATTCTAGAAAAGGTATGGACAGGAAAGGATGTTTCTTATTCTTACTTGGAGGTTTTGGGTGCAAAGTATTTGCACATGTGCTTAAGGAACAACGGTTGAAATTAGATGATAAAGCCAGTGCTTGCATTTTTGTTGGCTATGGAGATGTAAAATTTGGCTACAGACTATGGAATCCAGAAAAGAAGAAGAAAATAATCAGAAGCAGGGAAGTGATTTTTCATGAAAATCAGAAGTTAGTAGATTTCAAGAAATCTGGGAATTAAAGACATGTTATTGAGGGTGTCATTGACCTTACACCTTTCTCTTTGCCTCCATAGAGTGCTACTCAAGGAGTAGAGACACACATTGACAGTATGTTGATGAACCAGCAAGGGTTGATGAGGATGATCTAGAGGATGTTGAGCAGGAGGAGCAACCTACAACATTGGAGCCTCGGATTAGAAGATCTACTGTTCGCTAAATAAGGCAAACCGCAAGTGCACGAGTCGCCTTCAAGTAATAAAGTGGACCTTTTAAGTCCGGATTGTTGATCCCACGAGAAAATGTTTACTTTAGATTACACCAATTTAATCAACATAATTCTAACAATGAAAAGAAACACACACAATAAAAATTATGATTTGAAATAAGGAAAATTAACTAAAAATCTACAAAATAGAAAAACATAAACACTTGGGAATTTTAGAAGAAAGCGTAGTTGGGATTCATGGTTTTGCTTATCTGTCGCCTAATTAATTTCTCTACAAGCCAATTAATGAATTACTCAATTTCGATGTTAGACTCGATCTTCGAATTTTAGTTAATTACCTCTCTCGAGCGAAATTAACTCTAATTGATTGATTTAACGTACCATATCTCTATGTCGACTATAACCAAACAACCGAATTCAATATTGGTGAAAATAGCTCAATGGGTCACTTAGGGCTAGTGGTATTTTTCTATCCACTACACAAACCTAGGTTTCTACTATTTGATCTAAAAGGCAATATCTTCTCTCGAACGATGTACAAATCACTAAACACAATCATTCATTGACCATATAAATGAAAATACAAGAATAACAATAGTAGAAACACATGAAAATAAATAACTTAACATTAAAGAACAAATATCAAAATTAATTAAAAGCTAGGTTAAGTCACCATAAATCCCAACACAAATACCTAGCTCATTTTATACAAATGATGGAAATGAGAATATTTTATACAATCCATTACAAATATGCCAAAATAATTAAGAAAATGCAAATTTATAGATAAAACCCTATTTGAGCTTGGCTTCGATTTTCTCCAACTATTTCTCCATCTTAATGTCTCTTCATTGTGATCTTGATTGGGCTCCAAAATATCCAAGCAAAAACAAAAGAAAAAAGGACTGAAAATGAAAGGAAAAGAAAATGAAAAGAAAAGAAAAAGGAAGAAAACCAGCAACCAAGGACGTCTCCTAGCGAGAAGAAGCAGTGGTTTTATATTAAAACCTAATAAGAAACAATAGCCAATCTCTTGGAATTTGGAAAAGTGACAAAAATGGGCCCAGCCGAGAAGCGGCGCACGAGCACAGGCATTTTTGGCGCTCGCACTGTGAGTCATTTTCTCTCCGCAAGTTAAATTGATTTTCCGCGCGAGCGCGGGCTATCTTCATTTCTTTTTGTCCAGCTTAGTCCTCTACTATTTGTATGCATAATCCCTCAACTTTGATCTTGTACAATATGTTCCTCAAATTTTGACTTTCATTTCAATCATGCCCTCCATAAATTTCATCCCAAGGTCCTCAACTTTCGGTACTTGTGCACTTTGGTCCCCAACTTTACATTTTTGTACGCTTTTGGTCTTTTTTTTCCTAATTTTGTCTTGTTCTCTTTCCTTGGGTGATTTTTAGCCTACAAAAGCAAACATTGCCTAATTGTAAGTAGAATTTCATTAATGTAATCAATAATTATATCAAATTAAGTGCCTAATAAGTGTGTAAAAACACACTTATCAAAACTCCCAAACTTAAACTATTGTTCGTCTCGAGCAAGATTATCTACAACATAATCAAGCAAAATGGGATAAAGATCAACAAATTAGATAGCTTGCCAAAAATATCAAGGAGTGTAAAATTGTATAACCAATTCACAAATGTGCTCCAAATAATGCTACCAAAAATAATTTAAGCTTATCCAATATTCGATCGGTGCGTGTGTGTATATCACTTTCAATCATCATCTAAATTAGGAAACAATTATAAAGATGGAAAAATCTTTAAATTGGCTACAACCCGACCCTTTGTGGTCAAATATTTCATTTTCCACTCGTGAAATTCACACACTTAAATAGATATTTCTTATATTTCCCGAGGTGTAAATCTAAAAGTTGCTCTCAAATCACTAATTTCTTTTCCCGCTCTAGTTCGATTGGGTCTAGCCGACAATCTCAATCTCTAGTCATGCGATGATTCTCAACTACATGAGTGCTTCCACATTCAAGCTTATACTAAATAATTCAAACACACTAATTATCTAAGCCCAAATATCAAATACACTTGCACAATAACAATTTTTTTTTAAAAAAGTTAAATCTCATGTTTTACCTCACTCCCTTAAACTTTCTTCTTGACCCTTGTAGCGAGCTTAAAGTCGATAACTCCCCGGTCGTTTAGACCAAAGGGTACCAGGTTTTGAAATATCCCAACAGACTTAATAACTCAAGTAAAAAAGGCTACGAAGTGAGGCCTAAGATTCAACAAGTGCAATATCATTCTTTTAGGCACAACATAATACATGGAGCTTAGATCCCTAGCATACGCTCTAGCTTATACTTGGCAAAAGGCTCCACACAAATTTTTTTTCAACACACATGGAATCAAAACACTTCTAGATAATATCTTTCACCGGCTCGACCACCCCAAAACTTATCTTGCAATGTGGTAAAGTGAAAGAGAAGTGGATATAGGTAGATACAAATTTTCAAGCAACTCACAACCTAATTCTTACCAATTCAAAAATCTCTCAATCAATCCAAAAATTTTCACATCTAGATAACAATTAATCATGACTATTGTGCTCAAAGTAACTCAAGATCTCACATTGAATAAGTAATGTTTTCAAAAAAATTAGGCACGAATAGCATATTTGGTCATACATAGCTCATGAATTAATAACAATTTTAAACATCAAACCATCATCAGCCGGCAAGGCCATCTAACATGTCAACACTAAATCACCAATTTATGCACAATCACACCCAAACTTAAACCACGCATTGTCATCAATGTGTAAAGAACAAGATAAAAGGAAAGAGGGGATAACGAAACTTCCCCGATTATATATTTCCGAAGAGGCACTAATGCTTGACTTGGACTTGTGATGCTTTCAATGAACTAAGGCAAGTGACCTTCTTGTACACCAATTTACCCCCAAACTTTATCTTGGAACCGTGGATATGTTGGACTTCAAAAAATACCTACAAAAATGATAACTAATTAAATAAAAACATGAAAAATACATAAAAGTAAATAAAAAAACACAAAAGTTAGAAAAATTGGTTGCCTCCCAACAAGCGTTTTTTATAGTATTTAGCTAGACTTTGGTAATTGATTCACGGGCACCTAAAGAAGGCTTTGGATGCCTTGCCCATTTTTCTTTTTTGGCTTTGATCCACTTTTTGTTTGATCTCCACACCTCTACCTTGCCTTTTTCAACATAATAGGACTTGTCTACTCTATTCGACTCAACTTCAACTATGTAGACATCCATCCCTACATCGGGCTTAATCAAAAAATCAATTTTTGAACAATCAATAAAGTCAAAAGAATGTATGTTGATTTCATCCTCATTTATTGCCACATCTTTACTCGATTCCGTTGTGATCAATTCTCCTTTCTCTTTAATCTCTTCTACCATAGTCGATATATTCCCAAGATGAATGGCATGTCCACAATCTAAATCCACTGGTAGTGAGAGGTCGGTTCCATTGATTGCTACAAGTGATTGTAACCCCATTGTTGAAATTTATCCCAGTATATAGAATCTCCCATAAGCATATCATTTTCATCCAACTTGCCAAGTGCTTTGAAATACTTTGCAAGCACCTTCTCTCTCAACAAGAGATGACCATCTCCCACAAGTTCGATGTCCTCATCCCAATTGTCAGGTACAAAATCTCCCATGAGCATGTACCCCTCATCAGATTTGTCAATCGCTAGTTTTCGACATCTCAAATATTTTCTTAACCTTAGAAGTTTCGGCGTGTGTAATCCAGTGTACGAGAACAAACATGGCCCAGTAAAATGCATCGTGTAACAATTATCATAACTTGGATGTACTCCAAGCATATCCTTATGATCCATATAGAGATTATCTATGCAAAAGTTTTGTTACCTTTCCAAATTCGAATCAAGTAAAAATCTGAAAAATATAGGGAGAGAATACAAACACCAGATAAATTAAAATTGGGGCTTAGCCAAAATATACAAAAATAAAAATGTTAAAACTAAAATTAACTAAAGTGATAATCAAAGTAAAAATATTTCCTGGCTACGGCACCAAAAACTAGTTCGCTAAAAGTGCAAACTGCAAGTGCACGAGTCGCATTCAAATAATAAAGGGGACTTTTTGAGTCTGGTTGTCGATCCATCGAAAAATGTTTACTTTAAATTACACGACTCAAATCAACTTAAATCTAACAACGAAAAGAAACACACAATTAAAATTATGATTTGAAAGAAGGAAAATTAACTAAAAAATCTACAAAATAAGAAAACATAAACACCCGGAAATTTTGGAGAAAAACGTGGTTGAGATTCATGGTTTCACTTAACAGTCGCCTAAATAATATCTCTAAAAGCCAATTAACAAATTACTCATTTATGATGTTAGACCCGATCTTCAAATTTTAGTTAATTACCTCTCTCGAGCGAAATTAACCCTAATTGATTGGTTTAACCTACTATATCTCTATGTCGACTACAACCAAACAACCACATTCAACATTTGAGAAAATAGCTCATTGGGTTACCTAGGGCTAGTGGTATGTCTCTATCCACTACACAAACCTAGGATTTCTACTATTTGGTCTAAAATGCACTATCTTCTCTCGAACGATGTACAAATCACTAAATACAATCATTCATTGGCCATATAAATGAAAATGCAAGAATAACAATTGTAGAAACACATGAAAATAAATAATTTAATATTAAAGAGCAAATATCAAAATTAATTAAAAGCTAGATTAAGTTAACACTATAAATCCCAACACAAATAACTAGCCCATTTTATACAAATGATGGAAAGTTGAATATATTGTACAATCCATTACAAATATGGCAAAATAATTAAGAAAATGTAAAGTTATACATAAAACCATATTTTGAGCTTTGCTTTGATTTTCTACAACTATTTCTCCACCTTAATGTCTCCTCCTCGTGCTCTTAATTGTGCTCTAAAATATCTAAACAAAAACAAAAGAAAAAAGGAAAGACAATCAAAGGAAAATAAAATGAAAAGAAAAGAAAAAGAAAGAAAGAAAACCAGTAGCCCAGGACGTCCCCCAGCGAGAAGAAGTAGTGGTTTTATATTAAAACCTAATGAAAAATTACAGTCAAGCCCCTGAAATTTGGAAAGTGACAAAAAGAGCCCAGTCGGGAAGCAGGGCGAGAGCGCGGGCATTCTAGGCGCGCGCGCACTATGAGACACTTTTAGTCTCGGTAAGTTAAAATGCTTTCCCGCCCAGGTTATCTTCATTTCTTTTTGTCCAGCTTAGTCCTCCACTATTTGTATGCATGATCCCTCAACTTTGATCTTGTACTGTTCCTCAAATTTTGACTTTCATTTCAATCATGCCCTACATAAGGTCCTCAACTTTCGGCACTTGTGCACTTTGGTCCCCAACTTTACATTTTTGTACGCTTTTGGTCCTTTTTTCCTCATTTTGCCTTGTTCTCTTTCCTTAGGTGATTTTTAGCCTACAAAAGCAAATACTACCTAATTGTAAGTAGAATTTCATTAATTTAATCAATAATTATATCAAATTAAGTGCCTAATAAGTGTGCAAAAACACACTTATCAACACCCCCTAACTTAAACTATTGTTCGTCTCGAGCAAGATTATGTACAACACAGTCAAGCAAAATGGGATAAAGATCAACACATTAGATAGCTTGCCAAAAATATCAAAGAGTGTAAAATTGTATAATCAATTCACAAATATGCTCCAAATAATGCTACCAAAAATAATTTAAGTTTATCCAATATTCGATCGGTGCGTGTGTTTATAGTCACTTTCAATCATCATCTAAATTAGGAAACAATTATAAAGATGGAAAAATCTTTAAATTGGCTACAACCCGACCCTTTGTGGTCAAATATTTCATTTCTCAGTCGTGAAATTCACACACTTAAATAGATATTTCTTATATTTCCCGAGGTGTAAATCTAAAAGTTGCTTTCAAATCACTAATTTCTTTTCCCGCTCTAGTTCGATTGGGTCTAGCAAACTCAATCTCTAGTCATGTGATGATTCTCTACTAGATGAGTGCTTCCACATTCAAGCTTATACTAAGTAATTCAAACACACTAGTTATCTAAACCCAAATATCAAATACACTTGCACAATAACAATTTTTTTTAAAGTTAAATCTCATGTTTTACCTCACTCCCTTAAGCTTTCTTCTTCACTCTTGTAGCGAGCTTTAAGTCGATAATTCCTCAGTTGTTTAGACCAAAGGGTACCGGTGAGATACCCCAACGGACTTAATATAACTCGAGTCTAAAAGGCTACGAAGTGAGACCTATGATTCCACAAGTGTAATATTATTCTTTTAGGCACAACATAACGCATGGGGCTCAGATCCCTAGCATACGGTCTAGATAATATCTGTCACCGGCTCGACCACCCCAAAACTTATCTCGCAATGTGGTAAAGTGAAAGAGAAGTGGATATAGGTTGATACAAATTTTCAAGCAACTCACAACCTAGTTCTTACCAATTCAAAAATCTCTCCATCAATCCAAAAATTTTCACATCTAGATAACAATTAATCATGACTATTATGCTCAAAGTAACTCAAGATCTCGCATTGAATAAGTAATGTTTTCAAAATATTAGGCACAAATAGCATATTTGATCATACATAGCTAATAAATCAATAACAATTTTAAACATCAAACCATCCTAAGCCGGCAATGCCATCTAACATGTCAACACAAAATCACCAATTTAAGCACAATCACCCCCAAACTTAAACCACACATTTTTATCAATGTGTAAAGAACAAGATAAAAGGAAAGAGTGGATAACGAAACTTCCCCGATTATATATTTGTGTAGAGGCACCAATGCTTGACTTGGACTTGTGATGCTTTCAATGAACTAGGGCAAGTGACATTCTTGTACACCAATTTACCCCCAAACTTTATCTTGGAACCATGGATATGTTGGACTTCAAAAAATACCTACAAAAATGATAACTAATTAAATAAAAACATGAAAAATACATAAAAGTAAATAAAAAAATGCAAAAGTTAGAAAAGTTGGGTTGCCTCCCAACAAGCATTTTTTTTATAGTATTTAGCTAGACTTTGGTAATTGATTCACGTGCACATAAAGAAGACTTTGGATGGCTTGCCCATTTTTCTTCTTTTGGCTTTGATCCACTTTTCGTTCAATCTCCACACCTCTACCTTGCCTTTGTCAACATAATAGGACTTGTCTATTCTATTCGACTCAACTTCAAATATGTCGACATCCACCCCTACGTCGGGCTTATTCACAAAATCAATTTTTCGACAATCAATAAAGTCAAAAGAATGTTTGTTGATTTCATCCTCATTAATTGCCACTTTACTCGATTCCGTTGTGATCAATTCTCCATTCTCTTTAATCTCTTATACCATAGTCGATATATTCTCAGGTTGAATGACATGTCCACAATCTAAATCCATCGGCAGTGAGAAGTCGGTTCCATTGATTGTCACAAGTGGATTGTAACCCCATTGTTGAAATTCATCCCAGTATATAGAATCTCTCATAAGCATATCATTTTCATCCAACTTGTCAAGGGCTTTGAAATACTTTGCAAGCACCTTCTCGCTCAATAGGAGATGACCATCTCCTACAAGTTCGATGTCCTCATCCCAATTGTCAGGTACAAAATCTCCCACAAGCATGTACCCTTCATCAGATTTTTCAATCGCTTGTTTTCGACACCTCAAATATTTTCTTAACCTTAGAAGTTTGGGCGTGTTTAATCCAGTGTACGAGAACAAACATGGCCCAGTACAATGCACCGTGTAACAATTATCACAGCTTGGATGTCTTCCAAGCATATCCTTATGAGCCATATAGAGATTATCCATGCAAAAGTTTTGTTACCTTACCAAATTAGAATCAAGCAAATATCTGAAAAATACAGGGAAAGACTACAAACCCAAGATAGATTAAAATTGGGGGTTAGCCAAAATATACAAAAATAAAAACTAAAATACAAATGTTAAAACTAAAATTAACTAAAGTGGTAATCAAAGTAAAAACATTCTCCCGCAATGGCGCCAAAAACTTGTTCACTAAAAGTGCAAACCGCAAGTACACGAGTCGCGTTCAAGTAATGAAGTGGACCTTTTGAGTCCGGATTGTCGATCCCTCGAGGAATGTTTACTTTAAATTACACAACTCTAATCAACTTAATTCTAACAACAAAACGAAACACACAATTAAAATTATGATTTGAAATAAGGAAAATTAACTAAAAATCTAAAAAATAAGGAAATATAAATGCTTGGAAATTTTGGAGATAAACGTGGTTGGGATTCATGGTTTCGATTAACCGTCGCCTAATTAATATCTCTAAAAGTCAATTAACAAATTACTCATTTACAATGTTAGACCCGATCTTCCAATTTTAGTTAATTACCTCTCTCAAGGGAAATTAACTCTAACTGATTGGTTTAACCTACTATATCTCTATGTCGACTACAACCAAACAACCGCATTCAATAATTGTGAAAATAGCTCATTGGGTTACCTAGAGCTAGTGGTATATCTCTATCCACTACACAAACCTAGAGTTTCTACTATTTGGTCTAAAATGCACTATCTTCTCTCGAACAATGTACAAATCACTAAACACAATCATTCATTGGCCATATAAATGAAAATGCAAGAATAACAATAGTAGAAACACATGAAAATAAATAACTTAACATTAAAGAGCAAATATCAAAATTAATTAAAAGTTAGGTTAAGTTAACACTATAAATCACTACACAAATAACAAGCCTATTTTATACAAATGATGGAAATGAGAATATTTTATATAATCCATTATAGATATGGCAAAATAATTAAGAAAATGCAAAGTTATAGATAAAACCCTATTTTGATCTTGCCTTTGATTTTCTCCAACTATTTCTCTACCTTAATGTTTCCTCATTCTCCTTGTGCTCTTGATTGTGCTCCAAAATATCCAAGCAAAAATAAAAGAAAATGAAAGGAAAAGAAAATTAAAAGAAAAGAAAACCAGCTGCTCAGGACGTTCTCCAACGAGAAGAATCAGTGGTTTTATATTGAAATCTAATAAAAAATTACAGTCAAGCCTCTAGAATTTGGAAAGTGACAAAAAGGGCCCAACCGGCAAGCAGCGTGCTTGCACCATGAGACATTTTTAGTCTCGGTAAGTTAAAATGATTTTCCGCGTGAGCGTGGGCTATCTTCATTTCTTTTTGTCCAGCTTAGTCCTTTATTATTTGCATGCATGGTCACTCAACTTTGATCTTGTACAATATGTTCCTCAAATTTTGACTTTCATTTCAATCATGCCCTCCATAAATTTCATCCCAAGGTCCTCAACTTTCAGCACTTGTACACTTTGATCCCCAACTCCACATTTTTGTACGCTTTTGGTCCTTTTTCCTGATTTTGCCTTGTTCTCTTTCCTTTGGTAATTTTTAGCCTACAAAAGCAAATATTACCTAATTGTGAGTAGAAATTCATTTATTTAATCAATAATTATATCAAATTAAGTGTCTAATAAGTGTGCAAAAACTCACTTATCATCTACCATGGAGCATCATCCATTAACCAGGTAATCTATATTAGTTTATGTGTTGGTAACTGATGAGGCGAAGCCATAAATTTTTCAAAAGGTACAATCTCATAAGGACAAACAAAGGTGGGTGAATGCTATGCAAGAAAGGATGAATTATTTGTAGAATAATAACACTTATGAGCTAGCAGAGCTTACTAAAGGTAAAAAGGCATTGAAAAATAAATAGATGTTCAAGCTGAAGAAAGATGGTGAAAAGCTAGTGAAATATAAAGTTCAATTGGTGGTGAAGGGCTATGATCAGAAGAAAGGGATTAACTTCGACGAGATATTCTCTCCTATTGTCAAAATGACTTCTATTCGAGTGGTTTTGGGTTCAGAAGCTAGTTTGGATCTTGAGCTTGAGCAGTTAGATGTGAAAATTAGCTTTCTCCATGGTGATTTGGAGGACAAAATCTACATGGTTCAGCTAGATAGATTAAGTAAAAGGAAAAGAACATATGGTTTGCAGGTTGAAACAGGCTTCAAGACAGTGGTATAAGAAGTTGGATTCCTTTATGGTGGGTCATGGTTATACCAAGACAGATGCAGATCATTCTGTTTATGTCAGAAAATTCCATGGTGGTAACTTCATCATCATTTTGTTATATGTATATGACATGTTGACAGTGGGGCAAGATGTTCAGTTGATTCGTAGTTTGAAGGTAGATTTGTTCAAATTATTTGACATGAAGGATCTTGGACCAACATGACAAATTTTGGGAATGCATATTCGTCGTGATAGGAAAGCCATAAAGTTATGGTTATTGCTAGAGGAATATGTAGAAAGAGGGTCGGTAAGGTTTAACATGAAGAATGCTAAACAAGTTGGGATACCACTTGGTAGTCACTTCAAATTGAGTAAGGTGAATTGTCCTTATAAGAAGGAAGATAAAGAAAGAATGGAAAATATTCCTTACTCCTCTGCGGTAGGGAGTTTGATGTATGTTATGGTTTGTACACGGCTAGACATTCCTCATGCAGTTGGGATGGTCAGTAGGTTTCTTGTTAATCCCGATAAAGATCATTGGGAGGCAGTGAAATGGACCTTTAGATACTTGAGATATACGTCGATGATGTGCTTCACCTTTGGAGGTTCAAAACCAGTTTTAGAGGGTTTTACATATGCAGCTATGGTTGGTGATCTTGATGGTAGAAAATCAACTTCAAGATATTTGGTTGCTTTTGCAGAAGGAGTTGTATCGTGGTAGTCAAAACTACAAAAGTATGTTGCCTTATCTGCAACTGAGGCTGAGTATATTGCAGCAACTGAAGCAGCGAAATAAATGCTTTGAATGAAATGGTTTCTCCAAGATTTGGGTTTGAAGCAAGATAGGTATACAGTTAATTGCGATAGTCGGAGCTCATTAGACTTGAGCAAGAATGCTACTTTGACGAAGTACATTGATGTTAGATATCAGTGGCTACGACAAGTAGTGGTGGAATAATTGATATTGTTAGAGAATATTTATACCGAAAGAATCTAGCTGATATAATGACAAAAGTTGTGACCAGAGAAAAACTTGAGCTTTGTGCCAGACCGGCCAACATGGACTCTAATTAATCTGTTATATATGTATAAACATGGCTGCATTGTGTGAGAAAAAAAAATTATAGAGAAAAGGCTAGAAAACAAATTGAGAAAAAGAGAAGAGACGACTGGAAATTGCAGAAAAAGTGAGCTGCTCAATTTCAATGTCAAGAGAGAGAAACTTTGGCTGAAGAAGAGGCAAGTATTGTTTTTCTTTCCTTCTTGAGATGTGGATTTCATACGGATTGTTCTCTATTCGAGAACAAATTGGAAATTTCTCTAAGACTATGTTTCGTGGAAATTTGTTTTCCAGCTTTCTAGTTTTTTTGTTTTTTTTTTTTTGCAATTGGAACACATTCTAAATTCAATAGTAAAAAAATTATCCATTTAATTGACAATTTACATAAAAAAAAAAAAAAAAAAAAAAAAGAAGCCAAACGAAGATAAAAAAAAAGTTTCAAAATTTTTTTTTTTTTATTTTTTTTTTTTTAATTTTTTGGCAATCCAAACAAATTTTAATACAGATTGTTAAAAAAATTATCCCAAAAAGTAACAATTTGCATGAAAAACAAAGGCAAACGGATTAGGTGGAAAATTATACCAATCAAACATCATTAATTACAATTCCCTCTAAAATAAATTTTAGGCAATTCAATCCTCTGCAATTCGTTTTCTTTCCACCCAAATTTCACTCTTGCAATCAAACGCACCCTAAGTGGTATATACTCTAAAGGTGTAGTAGTCAAATTGGGTATCTCACATGTTATCAAATTGTTGGTTTGTGATGAAATTATTTGTTGTCTTAGATTGATTATTGTTGTATTACCAACTTGTTGAGAACTCAAGTTTTAGGCATAAACTTGAACATTGTAATCTCGGTTTATTATAGTAGATTTGGCCAGAGTTGACCCATGATTTTTTTCCCCCTCTACACTAGAATGTTTTTTCTACGTAAAAAGTCGGTGTTGTGCTATCTTGTTTTTGTTTTGATATTTACTTACATATTTAATCACTCCAATTAGTTGTTTGGATTGTTGAATTTATTTTTGCAAGACGTGAAATTGCCCAACAGTTGTCTTGCCAAAATCTCACACTTGTATGCTCTCCAAGATCCATCTAAGCTCCTTAAGAGAGAGACATGTTTTCCCCCGAATGTACGGCCAGATAGAGGATGAAATATAGGAAAACCTGGCCCTTGCAGGCATAAGAACGAAGCACAAAAGAATCTATTTTCATAAACTTCCAAGTAAATTTGTAAAGCATTGCACGGTTAAGAGTTGCCAAGTTTTTATGCCTAGACCACCTTCAGCCCTGTCGGAACAACATTTTTGTAAATAAAGCCTGTCCACAGGAAATTACGAATTGCAGCATTCATTTCTTTGAGAAGTGAGATTGGACATTGAGCGATCTCCTTCATTCCTTTAAAAGTTCTTTATTTATTAGATTTTGTAAGTTACTCAAAAACTAATAAGTTATCAGCTTTCAAAAAAATAGTTGTAAAAATCAAATCAAAATTCAATACTAATTCACAGATAACAATATTTTAAAATTAGCACATTACCTTCCTTAGATCCTTTTATGTTATCATCATAGTTCGAATGAGGATTGAAAAGAATTTTGGGAAAGATCTGCTATTTAGAAATGACTATTTTTTTATCACATTCGTGATGGACTTATTCTTTGTTGCAAAGAGGAGTAAATTTTTAGAGAGGTACTGATAACAAAATTTGCGAATATAGTAATTTATATATCATTTTTTTCCCTTTTGCTTATTTATTGATCATATTCTAATTATAGTTTTTTAATATTTTAGTGTATATATCAATTTTATTTTATTTTTTTTGCTTATTTATTGCGTTTAGTTTTTAAATAGACTAACTTTTTGTGGGTTGGAACTAGTTTTTTTTTTTTTTTCCCCTCTTAAAATTTGTGCCCTTTAATATTTTTTTTTTTTTAAAAATCCTTCTAAAAAATTTCTTAAATTATATACGGTGCCTCTCCCGCATGACTTCAGGGTTGTCCTTGACGGGGGCTTTCTGAAGATGATATTTGAATTGTATGGAATGATCAAAATAGTTTCAGCATACTGGGACCAAATAGATTGGTTTTTCACTGTCTAGCACAATTATCGGCCACCATTCTTCCATTAAGGAGGTCCTCCATTATTGTTGAGTTTTTGATTATTTGTACCTCCATAACAATCTGCATGAGTAAACCCTCTTATTCTAGAGTTGAATCTTCTTCTGCGAATGGCCCCAAAAATCCTTACATCTCCACTATTAAATGGAATAATTTTGTCTAAAGGGTTACATCTCGAATTAGATATTTGTTGTTCGATCTAAGATGTGGAAACATCTTTAGCCAGTCGTGCGGTCTCTTTTAAGATCAACGCACTCACTAATCTGAGTGGCAAATCCTCCCATGGACAGCATACTTTCATCTCGCAGTACCTTCAGCTTTTGAACACGTCTACTATACGCGCTGCATAAGAACAAACTAAGATGATTATCATTTCCCATGGAATTGTTGAGCTAAAAGGGCACCAGTTATTGATCAATATAGAAATATACAGGCAGATATATTGTGAAGCTGTCTCACATTGATAAGCCTGGCCTTCAAGCTCTCGCTTATAAAGTCCTGGAGATGCTTTGAAAATATGAGCATCCTTTTGAGGAATACGTAATAGCAAGTGAGATAATTAGAAAGAAAAGGCAGAAAGAAAGAGCTTTTCAATGATATATATAATTGAACTAGAAGAATATTACAACCCTTCAATACACTACAAATGCTTCATATTGCATATACTTCTCAAGTGTATACATAACTTAGCCACACAGAAAAATAAAAGCACCAACATCTTCGACAGATCAGGAAGCAAATGACATTCAAGTTCTGAAACGAACACAAATAGTATTTAGTGATACTGATACTTGTAACAATAATATATATCGGCTTGGGCTGTCAAAGATGTGAATCCAATTATTGCAATTGGATCAAACGGCAGAGCTACAACTTTCATGCCACGTCCGAAAATGGAACTACCCCGATGCAACCTTTGTCCCCAATCCGTGTACTCCCTCCATAATCTGGCCATGCATCATGGCCCCAACCTGTAAGGACCTTCACCCATATAGTGACCTTCCATGTAGAGGGCTGCATTCTGCGGATGGAGGCCATCCATCACCATGAACTGCATGTCTTCCGAAGGTTTCCAGTGCCGTTTTCTTTGGTTAATGAACCAGTTGTTTATCTGTTTCTGGTCCAAACCAGTTGATTCAGCCAATGCCACTTTCTCCGACTCCTGTGTAATTTATAAGACCAAAAAGAAGCAAGACAAATAATTTTCACAAATCATAAGATAGAAAATATCCAGACATTCGAACTTAGAAGGCATAAAATTTGAGCATGATTAAGTACCGATGGATATGGCCACTTATAGTGT
The DNA here is from genome assembly GCA_019395295.1 of Osmanthus fragrans. Classification (NCBI taxonomy): domain Eukaryota; kingdom Viridiplantae; phylum Streptophyta; class Magnoliopsida; order Lamiales; family Oleaceae; genus Osmanthus; species Osmanthus fragrans. The sequence continues at coordinate 16,691,430 of CM033357.1, forward strand.
GATTCCCACCAGCTAAGTAGCTTCTGTCGGGCATCTTTGGGTAGTTTTCCTTTCTTCTTTTTCTTGGAAAGCTCTTGCTTTAAACTACTTAAATATCCACTATATTTTCTCAATAAGTGGTTCTTCAGTTCACGGTCTTCAGCGCGTGGATCAATCTCAGGAAGTTCGGTTTCTCCGCCACTATTGTCTTGATCTTCTTCAGATGAACCAACACCCTCACACTTCTCCTCTGTTTTATCCATTGATTCCAATATAACAAAAGATGAAATAGATGGACAAGTTATTGGAAAGTAAGTGATAAACAGACAGGCAACAGTTTAAAAATAGCACTGCAAATCAAAATACTAGGCATTTATTTTCCCTATACAATTTTACTAATAAAATTTCAACCCTTAGCTGTTGAACTTTGATGCAAGAACCACCACCACACTTCAATGATCGGTCTAAAACAAACGGCCATCCCAAAACAGATATTGGGACAACAAAACACAGTAGTAAGACAGAAGGGAGGGGTAGACGACTTTCCCTCAACAAGTGAAAGAAACCTGGATACCTACTCTTTCACCCCATTACTATCCAAAACCAACACCAATTTAAGTTTATATTTGTGTGTTGACAGCTAATGGAACAACTGGGGAAACAGCAATAGCATGGTTATGCAAAATACTGGCTGTTCAGAAGCACCTGCCTAGCAGGGAGGCGAGCATACCAAAGTGTTTCAGACCTTCGTCTAAACTTCTGATGTTTCTATAACATCTATTGAGCTGATTATGTCCCCCAATCAGTTTATGTGCACTTCACTTTTTTTGTGGACTACCTTTATTTACTAAAAAGAATGAAACAAATTTAACAAAATCCTCTTTGGAATATTTACATATCTTAATACTTTGATTGAAAATTTGCAAAGGGAGGGTTGTTTGTCAAATTAAAATTGCCTCTCTGTCAAGATTGCATCTGGCCAAGAGAGAGTGACTGTATTTTAATAAACAACAATTACCTTGGTAGATTTTTCTTTTCCTATAATGTTACTATGTGGAGAACACATTAGGAGGCATTCATTTCAGTAAACAGCAAACTGCCAAATCACTTGAGAGTAAATAAATGTCATTCTGTTTCTTGTGAATTTCCTAATATAATATTATCAAAAAGCATTTTCTTCTTTAACAGAAAAAAAAATGTGGTATAGTTGATTATCAAAACTGCAAAAAAAAATCATGGAGGATAACAACGGAATGTTGAACTTATAATTAAATGAAAAAGTATGCATCCCATAGAACTAGATGGCTTATCTTTCATTCTTTCTATCTGTAGAAATAAGAATGTAAGTTGTGATGCTCCAGTAAAAGCTTTTCCTAGTAGTCATGTGCTCCATCTCTTCCAAAACTTAAATGAATGCTAATATCCCATTAACATGTTTAAGTTTAAACTTGAAGGAACAAATGGAGGTCAGATCTATCAGCTACTCCTTCAGGTCCACTTATGAACGTGTCTTAGATTTCTAATTATTTGATCTTTTGATTTATATTTTCTTTTTTTCTGTAATAATAAAAAGTTGTAAATCATTTGATACTTTAAACTTCCATTTTTTTGTTTGCATCTTTTTACTTGTACTCTATACATATTTTATGCAAATTTAAAATAATTTAAAATATTAATGTAAAAATAATTCTAACATCATAGACATTTGTGACTTCAAATTTCAATTGGTAAATTATATTTGAATTATTGACATTAACAAATTACCAACAAGAAATAAATAAATAAAAACTATTTTCTCTAACAAAATACGGATAGATGTTTTGTCATTGGTGACAAAATATATAATGCCATTACTATTGACACCAAGCTGAAGGTCTATCAGTAGAGACCCCAAAGCAAAATATGATCAAATGTGTTTAAAATTATTTCATGTCGATAATTGACCAACAAATTATTATCATACCAATGGATTATTCCATTTGTATCTGTTATTCTAGTTCACTGTAAATTCAATGCATGCCACAGAAAGGATAGTGAAATAGGTTGACATTAATGTATATTCTCCGAAAATACATAGACCATGATATTTTCGAAAATGCAAACTGAAATTAATTTGTGACAAAGCCCAAAGATTTTGGAAGAATTTGCATAAAAGAAAAGTTAATGTGTTGAACCTTTCGACTATATTTTCTATAAATCGAAGTTCAAGTCTCACAGTTTTAGCCTCCTTAGCTACTCTACACTCCAGCTCTCAGTGGTCGAATAGTTTGTTGACATCTCCCTTACTTCTACCTATATTCTTATTTAACCTGCTAGCTCAACTTCAGATATAAATACCAGAAGGAGCTAAAGATCACATATAAATTAATTAATATCCCACACCAGGTAATAAAATACTCCCACAATATTATTTATAAGGTTTTAATGTAAGTGCGTTTGGGTGGTAAATAGAGAGAGTCAATTACAAGAAATGACAGGTCTTTGTAGATCAATGTTTCTATTGCAAAGGCTTGGGAGAAGAGGTGGGCCTTAGGGAGTTGAGATAGATAGTAGCAACAACATGTTCAATCATAGTACAGTGACACCATGGGAAGATTGTGGTTAGGTTGTGCCCTGGAAGATGTAGTAGAATCTACCAATTTAACATATTCATTGAACAGCAATTGAACATGTTTATTAAGTTCGACCACTTGTGATTGAACATTTTCATAGCACATTTCATCGAGTATTTGTAAAATGTTAAACCTTGACAGTTGAACATGATAAAAGAGTTTGAGACCTAGTATGCCACCAAACACTTCGATCAAAATTTGTAAAACTGTACATGTAAATTAAACTTTTTTAAAAAATTCTTGCTCAATTGTAGCAAGAAATTGTTCCACTAGATTGGTCAAAGATAATAACCATGATTGCCCATATTTGGATAAACATGTTCAAATTGGTGTGCTCAATGACATCAAATTGGTATTGATAATGAGAACTAGAGAAAGAATGGAATAAAACTCAATGTAAAAATGCAATTTTTAATTATTTATGGCGTTGGAAGAGGGTATAGGTTTAGTGGGAACAAGAAATAAAATATTAAGACTTGTTTTATAAATTTTGAACTTTGAATGCAAAAGGAAAGTGAATACAATGTGCAGTAAAATCAGACTTGATTTTTATGGCTTCATTTTGATTTGAAAATATGTGAAATGGGTTTGGGGAGAGGATGAAAACGGATTTGAAACAAGGATGAATAAATTAGAACAGGAACAGTGTATAGCAATGAAAAGATGGAATGAACACAAATTCTGACAAAATGGTACAAGCTAAATGGGGTAGCACTGATATGAACAGCATCCTATGTTTTCATTTTTTATCAAGGCCTAAAATAAAAATAAAAGATATGCATATAATAAACGAAGGCGAAGATGGTGGGATAACGGGAACTAAAAACTCCATTAAGAATAATAATTCTGACAGCAAACGTGGGATTTTATCATTGTTTATATATATAGAAGATGGATTTTTTTGTCTTATTTTCTATCATTGTTTATTGTATAATGGAACCAAATCATATCTTATTACTATAGACTCGTGATTAGGGTTTTGGGCTCTTGTGACGAGGAATTAGAAAATGATGTATATTTTACAAAGTTTTGGTGGGCACTGGATGGTCAAAATACTCAAATTTTTAAGACTCGACAGTTTCAACCATCAGTTTTGCACTGCACAACCACATTCAATCACTGCAAAACACTCGACTTTGGGACTCAAAACTACTATCCTCCATGCTAGGCAAAGACGATGATGGGTGAAGTAACAAAAATGAAAATACCAGAATTGAAGACCCGAACGGGAGCACTTGTGAGCATGTTCAGTTGCGTTTCAATCCTACGCATGAATTCCATAGCTTCTTGTAAAGGCCTTGTAAGCTCCTCTCGGTACTTCACCAGCATGTCATAGTAAGCTTCCTATACACGGATCAGAATTTAGAGATCAAACCTATCAAATCCCAAATCAGCACTAAATCTCGATGATAAATCATGGAAATAAATTATTTACCATGAATTGGTCAAGTTCTGGGTCTTTTGACACATCTCTACTGGCTGCTGAAGCTCGCTGTCTCGTCTCAAACTCTTGGAGAACCTCCGTGAGCCGAGCCACCACCTCAGGTGGAGCACCCACCTAGAGAAAGTGTGTACACAAAGATGATGAATTATTTCATTCAGAATCATATTACTTTCTATTCTTGTACTTAACGTTGAAAGGCTACCTTTTGACAATCCATATATGCTTCCAAAAGGTTGGAGTACTGAGGATGAGCAATAATCTTGGCTTTAATGGCATCAACTTCACTAGAATTCTCACTTTCTTGTTGCCTTGGGCGATGATCCTGAACTGAGTAGTGCCCTCTAATTATAGAAGGGTAGTGAAACTTGGGAGCATGAATTTGGGAAGTCCCAGCTTCAGTTTTTACAGAAGTATGACCTTGCCCTTCAGATTGATCATAGCAATCACTTGATTGAAGATGGAAATTGTTAATTGGCAACTGGCTTTGCTGATTATTCGATCCACTGTTTGTTCTTCCATATAAAGAAGAACTTGGTGCAAGAATTGGACCCCCATACAAGAAACTACCCCTTGAAGATGCGTTTTCACCTAGTTGATTATATTCATCCATATCCCAACAAGCCCAAATGAGTAAATATCAAAAATCCTCAACCCTAAAATCAATTAAAAGCTCCAGAAACAGTTGGAGAAAAATGAAACCCTAAAGAGTGGACAGACCAAATCATTTACTATCTAACAACATAAAAAGAAGATGAATCGAAGACAGAGTGAATAAGCAACAATAATCTCTGATTTCTTCTATGAGAAAGTAAACTATTGAAAAAATTTCTTCTTCACTTATTGGACCATGAAGTGATCATGAGGGGCACCAAAAGTTGATTTGCGTGAAGGAAGATGACGAGGCAGAGAAGGGGAGACTGATTGGCTGGAAATCGGCAAACGGAGCGTCTCTTGGGTGGGTGACAAGATGTTATTCATTGAAGAATAAAGAGATATATAATATGAAAATAAGAGAAAAAAGCAATGAAAGACCACTACTGCAAGTCTAGATGACAACTAAACCAATTAGATTTTTCTGTTTTCTTTCTTTTTTTATATTTTTTCTCTTATGAATTGACGTTCAAAATTATTCTATTGAAATAATCTAAAGATTTTGATTTAAAATGATTGAAAGAATGTGTTTTAATATTATATGTACAAAACAGTAGCTCAATCTCCAATGCCGTAGTCAGTAAAATGTTAAGCATGTGAACGTTACATGATGTAAAACTCACGTATCATAAATTTATACATTAACTCAACTTTATAACATAATCATAAATTAAGTCACAAATTTGTATCTCATTCATATATGGATTAATTTTTATAAGTCAAAACTAATGGAATAATCACATGGCAAATGGATTTTCTTCGTGGCAATGATATGCCTACACTTTGAAAAGCTAATTGTGCAAATGGTTCATGAATTTTACTTATTGTATCAAAATCACACAAGTACTATATTCGTTTGTCAAATCATTCATGAACTCGATTTTATATCAAAATTATATATTGACTCACAAATTTGTATCTCATCCATATATGTCAAATAAACATAACAATCCACTGTAAAAGGAGTACTTAAGTGGAAATGTCATGGCGAACAATTCAATTATAATACATTCATGTACATTATGAATTTTTTATTTATGATCAAGGAATCGATATGCGTACTATTATTTTCATATCTAGTAAATATGCAATCAATTATTTTATGTCCAACACTAACCTATTTAGACTTAGGTACTTGTACCTTAGCTAAGCACCACACACTTTTAAGTATTTACAAGAAAGTTTTCGACTTTTTCATAACTCATATGGAGTTTCAATCTTACTTTTCTGTGGTATCTTATTAAAAATATGATTTGCTGAAAGGATTGCTTCATCCCACAAATTCTTGGGTAAACCATAATTTATCAACATAGAATTCGTTATTTCTTTAAGAGCACTACTCTTGCGTTCAATAACGCTGTTTTATTTTAGTTGAATATGGAACAATAACTTGATATATAATACCAAATTCTGAACAACATTTCTTAAATTGTACTACATATTTTCCACCTCGATCACTATGAATAATATTTATCCATTTGCCAAGTTGGTTTTCAACCTCATTCTTATAGTGTTTAAATAATTCCAAAAACTTAGCTTTACTTCTTATCAAGTATAGATGACAATATTGTTAAGTTGTGGAACCTAATTTATTGTCGATCCTAATTATTGTCACTTTTATGGAACTGGTCGTTGATCAATATTTAATCGAAAGATTGCTTACAAAATTGTAGTCTTTGAAAAATTCTATTAAGGAATTGAATTTTTTTCAAAATCCTATTTTACCCTAATTTATCTTATAAATAGGGATCCATGGTTAGGCTTTATAATTATCATCAAAAAGAGAGAAAGTGAGGTTAGAGAAGATAAGAGTGTAATTTTCTCTTGTAAATATTTTTCATCATAGTGAATTACTACAACGGTAGGAGATAATGTAGTCTCACATTGAAGCAAACATCTATATATTTTGCATGTTTATTTTTTATTTCTTCAAATTGATTGCTCTTGATAAAATAAAATTATGGTTTATAATTTTCAACAATCGGTATAAGAGCTTTTGCCTATTATTGAGAGCAATGATTGGTGAAGAAAGAACATATTGGGGGTCTGCAAGTTTGATAGTATGGATTTTGCTTTCTGTAGAATGCAGATCAAGAATTATTTATAGTAAAAACTTCATCTTTCTCTTTTGAATGAAAGGTCGGAAGAAATGAAGGACAATAAATGGAAACTACTTGATTGGCAGGTATTAAGTGTTATCCGATTGACACTGTCGAATAACGTTGGTCACAAAATGACAATGACGGTAGATTTGATAAAGGTACTGTCTAGTATGTATAAGAAGCCACTTGCATAAAATAAGGTACATCTAATGAAAAAATTATTTAATTTAAAAATGGTTGAATGTGCTTTAGCAGTATAACATATCATTAAATTGAATACAATTATCAATTAGTTTGTTTCAATCGCGAATAATTTGATGACGAGGTTTATACCTAATCCTATTGGCATCACTGTTGAATAGTTAGGAGCCTATGAAAACTGCAGTTAATAACTCTATAGCCAATGCGAAACTGAAATTTAGTGAGGTTTGTGATACTATTCTCACTGAAAACGTTCACATAAAAGATTTAGAAAAAGTCCCAATATCGAGTTCTGCCCTTAATGTCGAGAATAGTGGAAGGAGTTTCGAGAAAACTTTCAATAAAGACAATGGAGGAAAGTGGAGAAATGGTAAAAGCATGTCCAGATCTGAAAAGAATGTGGAATACTTAAACTGTGGCAAAACTGGTCGTTTAAAGAAGAATTGCAGAGTATCAAAGAAGAAGGAATAAAATAATAACGACAGTGCTAATGCGATAATTAAAGAGGAGCGAAACGTTTTACTTTTGTCGATTTATAGTCTTATTGATTCTTGGGTGATAGTTTAGGAGCTTCTTTTCATACCACTATACATCATAAGATTAAGGAAAATTATGTTGCTGAGAATTATGGAAAGATATATATTGCTGATGGAAAACCTATGGATATAGTTGGTATTGGTGATGTCAATTTGAGGATGTCAAATAGGTCTATATGAAAAATTCATGAGGTGAAGCATGCACCTAAATTGATGTATAATCTGATCTTGGTTAGACAACTTGATGATGAAGGTCGTAATGTGACTTTCGATGCTGGTGCTTGGAAAGTTACTGAATAAACCATGGTTGTTGCTCGAGGAAATAAATCTGGAACTCTTTACATTACTTCCAATTACAAAAACATGGTCTTTGAGACATTGTAGGTTGGGACATATGCTGTGAAGTGAATGAAAGTGTTTCAATCTAAAGGAAAGCTACTGAGGTTGAAATCTGTTGAACACAGTTTGGTTAAAGATTGTATTTTCGACAAGCTGAAAATGGTTAGTTTCTCTAAAATTGGAAGGAAGCCGAAAGTTACAAAATTTGAGTTTATTTATACGGATGTATGGAGACCTTCAACTGTTATTTTCCTTTGAGGTTCCAAATATTGTAATGACCCAGACCTTGCGCCCAAACTGTTAGAACATACGTATTGTCCACTTTAGGGTGGGCAGAGCCCATTTATCCCCTCATGGCTTTTTATTGCGTTCCCCAAAATTCGAACTCAAGACCTCCATCATATGGGAGATTTAAGGGGAATCCTGGTACCAATTTAAGTCTCCCATATGATGGAGGTGTTGATTTCGAATTTTGGAGAACGCGATAGAAAGCCGTGAGGGGATAAGTGGGCTCTGCCCACCCCAAAGTGGACAGTACATATGTTCTAACGATTTGGGCGCAAGGTCTGAATCGTTACAAATATTGTGTGGACATTTATTGATAACTTAAGTAGAAAGGTATGTGTCTAATTTCTAAAGACAATTCTAATTTTTTTTATGCCTTTAAGAGATGGAAACTGTTGTTTGAAAACGAGATAGACTTGAAGGAAAAGTGTTTGTAGTTTAGATAATGGAAGAGCATACATATATGATGATTTCAAGATGTACTAATTTGATAATGAAATTAAGATGAAGAAGATTATTCCAAGAACTCCTCAATAAAATGGTGTAACTGAGAAGATGAATAGGACTTTGAATGAGCATACTAGAAGATGAGAATGCATGATGGGTTATCAAAAATGTTCTAGGTTGAGATTTTTAGCAGTGCAACTTATGTGATCAATAGATGTACTTCAATACAATTTCACTGCAGGATACCGAAGGATGTCTGGAGCTATAAAGAGGTAAACTTTTCACACTTGAAAGTGTTTGATTGTGTTTTATACATTCACATTGATTCTACTGCATGAAGCAAGTTTGGCGCTAAATCAAAAAGGTGTTTCTTTATTGGGTATGATGATAATAAGTTTGATTATCGTTTCTGGGATGATCAAACTCGAAAAGTTATGAGGAGCAAGGATGTCATCTTGAATTAAAGTGTCTTGTATAAAGTTGGGATCATACCCTAGAGACTCAAATCCTGAACTTAGGAAACCTATGTTGATCCCATCAAAAGATTTTCCAATGATTGAGGTAAAGAGTACTAATGGTGAAAATTAAGAAAATATAGCCCCAAAAGTACATTAGAATACCTCTGTGACTCAACCTGGAAAACCCAATGGAACTATTAGACCTCCGCAGAGATATTCTCTGACATTACGTTATATTCTATTAACTAACAAAGGTGAACCAAAAAATTATAATGAAGTTGTATAGGTCGATAAATCAATTAAGTGGGAGTTAAGAATGAAGGATGGGATAGACTCATTATTGTCCAATTAGACATAGCAATTGACAGAGTTAACAAACGAAAAGAAGGCTTTGCAGAATAAATGGGTTTACCGATTAAAAGAAGAATATGATGGAAACAAGCAATACAAGCATGATTGGTTGTAAAGTGATTTAAAAAAAAAAAAAAAAAAAAAAAAAAGGGCATTGATAACACTAAGATTTTTCTCCTATGGTAAAATTAATCACAATTAGAGCAGTATTTGGGTTAGTGGTAAAGAAAGACTTATACTTAGAGCAGTTAGATGTAAAAATAGCCTCTCTTTTTTCCATAGTGATTTAGAGGAAGAAATTTACATGATGCGGCCAAAAGGTTTTGAAGTACAAGAAAATGAGAAAATGGTATTCATTCTTCTAAAGAGTTTATATGGTCTTAAACAAGCTTTTGTACAATGATATAAGTTTGATAGTTTTATAAGTAGTAATGACTTTAGAAGGTATCCTGGAGATCGTTGTCGTTATGTAAAAAGCTTTGGTAACTTCTATATTATCTTGCTGCTTTATATTGATGACATGTTGATTGCATACGCTAACGAGTTATCTAACGAGTTTTTAATGAAGGACTTGAGTATTACAAAATAAATCCTTGGAATGAAAATTACTAGGGACATTGACTTCTTGAAATTCTCACAGGAAGAGAATCTAAATAATGTTCTGAGTAGATTCAACATGAATGATGGAAATCAGTTAGTACTCATTTGGCTAGTCACTTCAGGCTATCAAATGACTAGTCATCCTCTATAGAACAAGAGTAAGCCTACATGGCCAAGATGCCTTATGCCTCTGCTATTGTCACTTGTCCACATTTCGGTGGGGGGTTTTGCTGATTATACATTCGGAATGACAGTCCCCTCACAAAAAGGGGCTCGTATCCAATAAAAAATTTTGAGCCCCTCCTCTTGTGAAAAGGGCTGTCATCCAAGATGTCATTCCAGATCTATTATAGCAAATCCCTTTCAGTGGGCCCAAGGGGTTGAGTCTTAGATACAATAATGTAACTGACTTACATAAGATGATATCCTAATTGTGTATTTTTATAAGAGAAATACTACATGTACACCCAGGTTTACCACCTGGGTGATAGAATGTAGAGGTGGCAAGTTCCACTAGCCTATGAAATCTTAACACTTGTGCATTCTCTCACCCAGGTGGTAAATTTGGGTGTACAAGTAGCATTTCACTTTTTACAATTCTTATAGTTGTTCATGATATATTTACTTTGGAAGTGAATCTTTCAATCCTCAACATTAAATCCAACGTAGAGGATTTTCAACACCGATCATGTTAATGTATAAGAGCAAATGAAAAATGGGATTCCAATAATTTTATTTCAAACTTCATCATTTTTTTTCTCCTTCTATACATTTCTTAACCCATGTTTGAACCTCATTATTCTCAAAACTCATTTTCAACCACACATTCTCCCATAAAATAGGGTAATTGGCACAAAACGTCTTTACCTTTCAAGTTTATTGTGAAAAACGTCCCTACTTTTCATTTTTTGACACAAAATGTCCATACTTTCCACATTCTTTGCGCTGAACGTCATTTTCACCAATTTTTACTATAAAATTACCAATATACCTTTCTCTTTAAAAAAAAAATAAATAAATAAATAAATAACAAATTGCAGTCATACTTCCAAATTTGTTTTAAAAAGTGTAAATCAGTCCAAAAACCTTATTAAAATTGCAAATGAGTCCCAAACTTTTATTAAAAATTGCAAATGCTCACCCAATTTTTTTAATTTTTTTTTTGAAAGGTAACGTGACCAAACTTTGCAACCACCACTCATCCTCCTCCTCCTCCCTTTCTCATCTTCCCACCACCAATGACACCGCCATCTCCACCACCAGCAGCAGAGAGGGTTCTATGAAATTGGTATCAAATCACTTACATTGGGAGAAGGGATGATGATCACCGATCGTGTACATTGGAAGCAATGATGAATGAGAAACACTCAGAGTTACAATAAGAAATTGCGACTAAGAAATCGGGGATTAAGAAGGATATGTCAAAATTAATGAAGAATTTGGTTTGTTGATGCAAAAATAGAATGACCATGAATGGGATAGGAAGGAGAAGAGAATTGCAAATAATCTCACTGGAAACATTGTGGAATGAGAGAATTCAGTCAAAACTAACGAGGCAGGAGAGAATACAGGGGATCAAAGTTACTTTGAGGATTCAAGAAGGATAGAGAACCACAATCGAGGATTGGAAATACCCATTTTCGATGGTGATAACCCCGATGGCTGGGTCTTCCGTGCACAGCGTTACTTTCACATAAACCAATTTTCGAGTTAGGATAAAGTTGAAGCTGTCGTTGTTCGTTTCGAAGGGAAAACTCTGGTACCAATGGAAGGACAGCAGGCAACCTATGAGAAGTTGGGAGGATCCCAAAGTTCTATTGTTGGAATGATTTCGTCCTCCACAAGAAGGGACAATTCTAGCTGCCGTAGTTGCACATAAGGTGGAGCTTTGGAAGTTGGCAATGCAGATGGGGGGTCATCCCAGGAGTTTGTTTGTCAGGAGTGGGGGAAAGAGTCTAACGAATTTAGGTAGGGTTGCTGTGGTGGTTGGGCAAGGAGAAGGAGGCGAGTGGGATTACCAAAACCCACAGCTGCTAGAAGAGCAGGCGAGAACAGATAGAGATTTTTTTTTTTCATTTTTAATGTTTTAATAAGACTTTTGGACTGATTTACAATTTTAAAAAGTTTGGGAGTATAGCTGCAATTTGTTTTTGTTTTATTTAAATAGGAGGGTATATTGGTTATTTTACGTTAAAAATTGGTGAAAATGACGTTCAGTGCAAATAATGTGGAAGGTAGGGATGTTTTGTGCCAAAAAAATAAAAGGTAGGGACGTTTTTCACTATAAACTTGAAAGATAATGACGTTTTGTGCTAATTACCCTACAAAATAATTTTATACATAAATTCAAAAAAAAATTCTACTTTTTGACCACACATTCTTGAAGAAATCACTATTTCAAAATACGTTATTCCAAAAAATGGGATTCAAACAGGGCTTAAAAACCTTTGACTCATAAGGTGTGATAAACCTTCTTTCAAAATAAGTCACCCAAAAAAAATTATTATTTTTTTTAATTTTATGTTTGAGCACAGAGTAAAGCTTCATTGGAGGATTCTCAAGTGATTCTCTATCCTCTTCTAGCATCACATTATTACTATCTAATGTAGTGTCTCCACGAGGTTGAGATTCTGCTACATGTAACCAAAGGTAATCTTCAATTTTCCGCAACCATCCTCAAGTTCCATTCAGAATAGGGCTTCCCTTCTGAGATTGGTATATAAATAAGGTCTTGCACCTGTAGTTGAGTATATGGTTGTTTAGGCTCAGTTTGATATAATTTATTTGGTAATAATGAGTTATTGAATAGTATTTTTTGGAGGATGTGTGTTTAAAAATTAAGAAAATTTTATTGGTTTGTTTATAATATTTTATTGTATAAATGTGTGATGAAGAATGATCATATAGCAAACAATTTAAATTTTCAAAGAACGACAAACAGGGGCTTGTTTTGGGGAGTGGAGAAGTAGTTCTTTATAGAAATAAAAAAATATCTTAGATTTACGTGTAAAATATTTTATTTGAAGAATGTGTGATTGAAAATAAATTTTTAAAAAAAAATGAGATTTTAAATAATGGGTCTCAAACAGAAGATTAAGTAGAGAATGTTTAATTAGTCCCACGTTCTTTTTCATGCATCACGTAAATTCCTTTCATAAAATACATGGACATGTTGAAGAACTTTTTCTTTTTATCGTGTAAGGAAAATTTCAAGGTTCTTCATTACCTTGGCTCAAATAAGTTATGGAAGGTCATGTTATATTATCTCCGCCAATTTTCCCTTCCCATAATTTTTTAGTTTATCCTTATGTCCCCTTTCGTGTGCAAGTGTCCACTTCAAATGTGTGAATCTTTCAATATACCATGCCCGGAACGTGACACTACACCTATAAGTTTCTTTCTAGAAAAATAAGACAATGTTAGTTAAGTCAATCTTAGTAAGAATAGTATTTAATCATATTTGACAAAATAAATAAATTAAAAGCTAAGTTGACGATGACCGAAGATGCTCAACCAAGTTGGTGAAATCACTTGATGCGGACTTTCTACTTGATAGTTTGAAAATACGCCTTAAAATTTGTTAGTTTACGTAAAATTTGGAAATTTTGCATAAATGAATGCCTAGTATCATCAATTGAATTACGGCTTTATTTTGTATTGGTGAGAAAAATAGCTATTGATATACTAAGCTATAGGAATAATAGTCAAGTCTTTGGTAAATTTTTAAATTCAAAATTGTTTTATATTTCAAAATCATTTTAACGTTTCAGAAAATAAAAGAAATTTATTATAATTGCTAAAATACACAATGATTATAATTATGTAATTTTATATCATTATGGGTAGATTGTAAACTTTATAACAATATTTAACATTGTCAAATATTTTTCTAAGATAGTGTATTTACTATAGTTATTTTAAAATTAAAAAATTAATATAAGATAAAATCTCAAACTTTATTAAATGACAAAAAAGAAGAAGAAGAAGCATAGTTTATATAGTTTTAAAAAAAATAAAATCAATTTAAGTAATAAGGGTGAAAATCGATATTTTAGTCATAATGGGAGAAATTAAATGCAGAATATGAAAAGCTACAATTCTTCTTTTTTAAACTTAATCAAACACTTAAAATAATATCTGATGATCAAATAATCGAAAGTTGGGTTCTAAAATCAATTTCAAGTGGGGCAACCTAAGTGTTAGAAAATAACAAATTTAGGAGCTTGTTGTGGAGATAGGTTTCCGACCTTATTCGTCATTGATATGTTTGCTCGCGAATCACAAAAATAGAACAGAAATATATAAAGATGACTTTCCTAAAACAACGGAATTTATCTCATTTTTATAGATACTACAAACAAAATTCATATAATAATGGAAATAACTTTATTTGACTAAAAAGGGACTCGAATCCCAAAAATTACTTTTAACATGAACTAAAAGATTGGTACATATTAAAAACGTTTCAAAATCATTACATTTATCGTTTTTTTTTTTGTTTTTTTGTTGACTTTCTATTCTAACTAATCTCCAAACGAGATTTATTAAAATTGTATTGATTGTTTGTCATCTTTATTTTGCATGTCGTTAGCGTATAAGCAAAAATCGTTAAATTAAATTGAAATCGAATTTTAGAAACAGCCAATTTGGTGCTACATAGACCTGTCAACGAAATGGTTTTGAACCAAACCAAATTGATCAAAAACGGTTTGGTTTAAATTTGAGAATTTTAATTGCCGTTTAAAACCAAATCGGACCGACGAAAAAATATAAAAATGAAATTTTTTGAAAATTCATCCAAAATTTCAAATATGTAAAATTCAATAATTTTTTCATTTGTGGGTATTTTTGTCAATTTCTAATTTTCTACTACATATATATTATAATTATTATTACTATTCAATAATCATAATTTATATTTTATATATAAATTATAATAATCTCAATTTTATGTTTTTCAGTCCAATAGGAATATGTAATTTACTATCCCAACTGTCCAACGACTGCAACCCATAACGACAAAACTCATAACTCATCATTTCCCATTTCAATTGAAAATCAAAGTATCAAACCCAAAATCTAACAATTCCCTGCATTCTGTTCCACGGTTACAAGTTTCTACCAGCGTCTCTTCCTCATACACGATGTAACTTCCATTTCTACACAACGTGATCGCGCCTTCGCCCACCCAGTCCCAATGTCTCATCCTCCCGTGACTATTTTCAAGGTCTTAACTCTGTAATCTCAATGTCTTTTTGGATATCATTATATTTTTTGGGAATTATATTTAGTTTAATAAACTTGTATTGTAATGTTATCGTAACGTCATTAGCCTAAAAATGCGAACAAAAAAAATTATATTTTAGTTTATTGTGATTTCACTTTGATTTAGTTGATATTTAAATTTTTAATAGATATATTTAGTTTCTTTTATATTTATTGCTAGTAAGATATAAATATATATTGAATTCAATGAATTATTGGCATAAAAGTAGAAATGTAAAAAAATATACGATAAAATCGACGATTTAAAATCAGACTAAACCATTAGGTTTAGGTTTGAGTTCTCAAACCGTTCAAAATGATTTGGTTTATTTTTGAGTTTTTCTCAAATCGATTTAAACGATTTGATTTGAAGATCAATCAAAAATCGATAAAATTGGATCACGTACACCCCTATTAGGCACAACAGTCCTCAAGTAGAGAGCAGGGTTCCATTAAAAAAATTAAATTAAAAGCAGTAATAGATGAGATTTTATCAAAAGCTTGCACATTTGGGTCCAATATTAAGTGGACATGTGTTAGTTCGGTTGGAGCTTCTTGACAATCACACAAAGTATTTATATCTATTAAAATTAATACTGATGTTATGGTATAGACTTAGAACGGTCATTTTATACACAAGTTCAATTATAGCTTTTAATCTTAGAGTGCGTTTCTTTGAATTTACTTTTTTTTTTTTCATGAAAATTGTCATTTTTTCACCCAAATTTCTACTTTGAAGCATTTGATTGTATTGCGAAAGCTTGTTCTAAGAATCGTCGAAATAGTATTTTTCGGGTTCAGTTGACCGTTATGTTTCTCTACCTAACAACCAATTCAATCGGTTCCAACCCATAACCAATATTCACCCCGATTGTTTCTCAATCTCAACCATAAAAGACAAAATATCGGTGATGATTTGTAGTCACAAAGATAATGAGAAAAACAACGGAAGAATGCACAAAAAAGAAGACCAAAATCAAGTAGCTAACCACAAATTTTTGGCACCACAAAGGCAGTCGAATTTCTCATTTCTATGGCTCACGTTTTTCTCCTCTTCATACACAAATCACACTAAAAAAGGGCAATGATTAAAACCATAAAAATATGGTTAGGTTAGGTTAGGTTTTTAATGGATCAATAACAAGGCTCAAAGTTATCCAAGAGGTAATATAATTGGATCGGGTAGAGCATTTGAACTTGGTTGTTGCACTTATCGGCCGATGCCTATGAAATATATTCTCACGTTAACATCATAACCCAAAATTTATTGGGTATTAAAATCCAACAAATCTCCACTTTGATGATCAATAAATCTGCAAGTAATCAAAACACACAGTTAGTACTTGCATAATCAAGGTAGCCAATAAAACTGGAATCACAAATCTTACCTCGTGTTTTGGACCCAAAACATATATCATACCTGCTCCATATACTCACTAGGGTTAAGGTCAATAACATCCAAGTAGAAGCAAATATTAACGGTAATTAATCAAGAAACAAATAAACATGTGATGACGATATAATATAGGAAAACACACACAGATCTTTCAAAAATCACGTTCACATAGAACAACAGTTTAACACCAAGTTAATCAAACATACAGTCAAACACATATGCAACAAATACACAAATGACATCGCGAAAAGATCTCACCACTCTTATCCCATCTCATTTCATGTTGCTCACACCTTGAGAACACATATCTCTTCTCATCGTCAACTATACTTACAGGATGATTACTCAACATATGTTTAACTATTAAGCTACAATAGGTCCTAAGTTTTCGGGATAATCCTCTATCACTACATCACTTTTCTCAATCTACTTAGATAATGGGTCTCCACCTAAAAGAATTGATAGAAGTATCTCTCTCACACTCCACCTAATCATGGTTTGTTTACAGATAAATGATTCCAACATTTAATCGCATCTCCACTCGTGATTTAAATGTCACACTCAATATCCCAGGTACAAACCACCAATATTACTCCACCTTACCAAAAGACATACAACATACTGGTAATATATCTCAACCCACTATGCATGCAAACAATTACACAATGTAATAATATCACTTTAATTCATACAGTTACACATATAAAAAAAATTAGAAGTGTAACATATCAACAAAACAGAGTAAAGTAATCACACACATACAAAATGATTACATATAGATGCACATGCTGTAACTATGTTTACTCTCAATATACCTCACTAGGGTCATCACTCGACCCTATAGCCACATTCGTCTCACCTCTCTCCTCATCTTTCATTTTGTTATCATTCTTAGGACAACCTATTTCACCATATTCAAATTTATCACAGTTAAAACTAGGCGTGAGCAAAAAAAATCTACTAAACCGACCGGTTTGGATCGATTTTTTGCTTTTTTTTTTTGGGTGGGTTTCGAGTTTTGGGTCGAGTCGGGTTGGGTCGGGTCGTGGGTTGGTCAGAAAAAATCGTCCAAACCCAACCCGCTTAAAAAAAAATTAAAAAACAAAACTTCAAATTTGGATGCTTACATTTTCGGTTAAATAATTATTTTTTGTGTAAAAAATTCACACTTTCGCCGTCCATTAAAATTACCGTTTATTATAATTACTTGAATGACAAGTCAACTATTATTATATAATTCCAGAAAAGTGCGACCATTCGGACGTGTTAGGCACCTGATATTGATAATATATTATATATAAAAGTAAATATTTTTTTTTTCCTTTGATTCGTCAAATTAGCAATAAAAAACAACCATTTATTGAGAAGAACTTTAAGTGCTTATGTCTATGCTAAACCGACCATTTATTGTCGAATTAGAAGAACTTTAAGTGTCTATGTCAACCCAAGTCAACCCGACCGACACTTGATTGCATTGGGTTGGGTTTCAACATTTATTTGGGTTGGGTTGGGTTTATTTGATTTTATATCGAACCAACCGTGTTGGGTTGGGATAAAAACCGACTCAACCCAACTCACAACCACGCCTAGTTAAAACGCATTTTACTTTTAACATTTGCCTTAAATCTACATATATCATCAATACCAAATAATGACCACAAGCAAAGTATAGACATAATTCACACAGAATTGTCAAACAAACTTTCCTAATTTCACATGCAATTCTAACTGTGCAGAAAAAATTGATAATAAATCCACAAAAAATTTAAGGCAAATAATTAACAAGTAATTCATAGGTCTAACAATAGACAATTGTTGCCCTTTCACAGTAACCTCAAACTTAACGTCACTACACACGATGACTTCTAATGTGAAAAATAAATTGTTACCCTACGTAATAGTTTTAAGTGCAACAATAAAAACCAAAGAACACGATACCGAGCGGCCCACGTCTAAAGGTCCGTAAATATCGAGAGATCCGAGTTCATCACTTTCGGGCCACTACTATTCGTCCTAAAGCCTCCAGTAATCGAAGGAATCAATCAACCACAATCGAATCCCAAATGTGCGAAGAACTGAATAGTCCATACTTCGCTGTATAGCTTGCAGCAGAAAACTAACAACATCAAAATGTCAAAAATTATATTAGGAACAAAGTGCTTGAAGAAACCTTCGCCATAAAAAAGTCGCAAGCGCCCTCACCCGCCACCCACTCTCTTTGCGAGTGGGCCTTACGCGTCGCCACACAAGTCAACGATCTCTCTCACACGTCGGTCACCTAGGTGCGCCTCCACCTGCACGCCATGCCGGTGGTCTCCGTTTCACCAAATTTTTTTTGGATTGGCCAAAAATTGCACAAATAACCTCGATTTTTGGGCTTTTTTTGGATAGTTTGTCGATTTTTTTTTGCCTCGTTTCTGCCAGTTTTCTGGACTTTTTTGGTTTTTTTTTAGCCTAATCCACCACTTTTTGATATCAATTGTCGCGGAAACTTTCTCCAATGATCGTCAAAATGGTGTTTTTGAGGCTCAGTTTAACGTTACATTTATCTACCAAATAACCAATCCAATCGACTCCAATCTACAACCAATATATTCACATCGATTGCTTTTCACTCTCATACACAAAGGACAAGATAATGATAATGATTTGTAACCACAAAGACAAGGAGAAAAAAACAGAAGAAGGCACAAAAAAGAAGACCAAAATCAAGTAGCTAACTACCGATTGTTGGCACCACAAAAGGAGGCTGGATTTCTTCTCTCTATGGCTCACGTTTTTCTCCACTTCACATACAAATCACACTAAAAATGGCTGGGGTTAAAACTATATAAATATGGTTAGCTTAGGCTTTTAATTAAACCAATAACAAAGTTAAATGAGTCAAGATTCAAAGTCATCCAAGCGGTAAAATAATTGAACAAGGTAAAGCCTTTGGATTTGGTTGTTGATACTTATTTCACTCATCGGCCGAGACATATGAAATATATTCCCACATTAACATCATGACCTGAGATTTATTGAGTATCAAAATTCAATAGATTGATAAATTTTTTCATGAATTTTTTTTCCTACTTTTAATTATGTGGCCATATTTTTCTCAAAAATAAAGAAAACATTTTAGAGAATGGTAGTTTTAATTTTCTAGGTTGAAAACTAAATCAATGAAACACATTTAATTAATAATTTTCATACCGATAAGTTTTAGATAATTGAGTTACCTAAAATTTATTTTCTTTCTAAACAAATTCCTTGCTCACAATCAAAAGCACCCTTAATGTTTAGCTTTATTAAACTTATTGCAAAAAAAAAAAAAAAAAAAAATACTGAAAATAAATTGATAAAGGATATGATCATTTCTTCTTATTTTCTACTTATTCCTAATTTTCTCGAAGTTGAATGTGTTACACCTATAATTTATGGAGTATGCTCAAATGAAAGGGGTTCCATATATATGATGTTGCATCGACTATTCAATTGATTGAACTTATTTAATTAAACAACCTCATTTTGGGCTTCAAACTCGGCCTAGTACGTATGCCACATTAGCTACATTATCGACAACAATGATACATGATATGCTCTTTGCATATTCTACTTTGTAGAAGTTTAATATTATTCATACTATTGTCATTAGTATTTGGAGGGATCAAATGGAGATCCCAATTCACTTTGTATATGTGTAGTGGAAATATTATGTTATATTGCAGGTTGGGTAGTCCATATTATAGAGGAGATGATGCCAAAATTTTGACAAATTATATGAATATCTCTTGAGGCAACTGTAAACCCTAGCTTATTTAGGCTCACACAGATATTTTCGAGGCAGTTAATAAGTCCTCATATATTGAAGCGGCTTATGTTCTCAACGCAATTCGTAAATCCTTAACTATTTGGGATCTATGCATATATTCGAGACAGTATGTGAGCTCTTATTTATTAGAGCTGCTCATATTTTTAAACAATCTATAAGATCTCGCCTACTTGACAACTTGTATTTCAAAGTTTAACCCGCACATGAATGTATGTCTCAAACTTGGAAGACTATTATTACACATATAAATTACGTGGTATGCTTAGATGGAGGGGTCTCATATATGCGATGTAGTATGGACTATTCAATTGATTAGACCTATTTTAAACAATCTTGTCTTAGACTTAGAACTCGACCCATTAGCATCACTTGACTCATTTTCATCCATTTCAAAATTAAGGTATGTTCTAAATATAATCAAATCTTCTCTCTCTCTCGCTCGCACTTTCTTCATCTCTTGTCTAGCAGTTGATTTGATTATCGAAGTGCAAATGATCGTCGGACTTTTTTTCGACCGACAGTCATTGTCTCTTAACAGGGTGTTTCAGTGAGAAGGTAACGTCTATGTGAAAGAGAGGTTAGGGGTGTAAGCGGCTCGATTTTATCGATTTTTGACAGATTTTCAAACCAAACCATTTACACCGGTTTGAGAAAAACTCAAACCTAAACCGAACCATTTTGAACGGTTTGAAAAAAACTCAAACCTAAACCTAACGGTCTGTTCCGGTTTTAAACCGTCGGTTTTATCGTGTATATTTTTATCCGTCGTCCGATTTTTAACTGTCGATTTCGTCGTAAATTTTTTTATCTATCTACTTTTATGCTATTAATTTAGGAGTGAATTTTTTTCATAACCAGATTGAAACCATTTAGAACCGGTCGATTCAGTTTCGGATCTTCTAAAAAATAATTTGATTTTGGGACAAATTATTAAGAACCAACCGGTTCCAGTCCAGTTCTCGGTCTAGTATGGGAACCACCGAGAATCGGACGATTTTCATAGGATTTGTTTTTGGGTAAAATATATGATTCAATCTCCAATCACTTTTATAAAAAAAATAATAGGGTTCCTTTTTCATTTTAGACATCAGCACTTTCATTCATCTCTTTAATTATTTTCTTTTTTCTTCTTATAATTCTTTGATTAACTAATTTTCAAGCCAAATTAGAATATTGGGTAAATCTATACCTTAATAAATTTATTTACAATATATAATTTCATTTCTAAGATTCAAAATTTTATTTTGTTTTCACTTTGATTACATAGTTGTTGATCCGATCAAAACTTTTCATCTAAATTTCTACAAATTATAATCGACAGAACCAAAAATTGCAATAATTTTTTAAAGGATGTTCAATTCAATGTAGGATTTTGATTTTGATTGAAGTTTGTTTAATCATTGGAATACTATACAGTTTATATAAGTTAATGATTGTTTGATGATATTAATTTATATGGAATATAACGTGAGATTGCTTAATGAATCGTTTCAGACTTTCAGTTTAAAAGTTTATGGAATAGATGAGCCTCATTTAAAAATAAATAAAAAGCCCAACAAGTCTTATAAGTTACAATTTAGAAATTTTTTTTTTTTTAATTTTTTAATTTTTATATATTTTTTTTATCCATTCGGTTTGGTTTTAAATCGTAATAAAATTTCTCAAATCTAAATCAAATTATTTTTGACTGGTTTGGTTTGGTTCAAAATCATTTTATTAACAGGTCTACGTGACATAAAATCGACGATTTTTAAAATGCGATTTTAATTTATTTTTTAATTTGATAATTTTTGCTTACAGTCCTAAAAGAGGTGGTCAGGATTTGTTGACGTATTTTTTTTAAGACAACAAAATGCATTTGAAAAGTTGAACTACGGGAAATGTAAGTTTGTGACGGGACATCTGCCATCGCTTGCGAAGGGATTTGTTTAAGAATAGATGTAGCACTGCTCCTGCATAATCGTACAAATTTTCAACGGTAAACAGTGAAAATGTCAGTGATAAAACTGATTTAGAGTGGGTCGTCTACTGTTTGTGATAAGCCCATGTTTCAGAAACACCACATGTACACAGAAAGATACATAGAGCCATTATGTATTGCCATTTGCCAAGGGAGAGAGAGTGCAGTGTGTTCATGCTTTAATGAGAGACAAGAATGACATAAATTGCTGGATGATATGTCTCGTGTGGGCTTTTGAATTGTAATTGTATTATAGCTGGCGGCGAACACCGTTTTGTGTAATAAGCGTCCAAGGTTGCTAAGTTTCTTTCATGCTTTATTACAAAATCTTAAACCCACGAACAAACATGTTTTGTTTTAAACTTTTGATTCCACAAGTGCATAATAAAATATCTTGAAAACATTGCTCTCCAACTTTTCATTAGCTGGTTTAGGATCCTATTTCCCAAAAATGAAGTTTGGGTCCGCAACCTTTCTAAACATGAAATTTGAATTCCTATGTGACGAAAATTTCTATGTAGACATTAAATAATTTGACGATTTTGATAAAATCTCACTCCGTAGCTTCCTGTCTTAGATATCCTACCCAATTAAATAAAAAACACAAACAAATGTAAAGAGGCTGATCAATTTTTGAAATGGAGCTTATAAATGGCTGTAGGGAAAAGAGGACTAAAATTTTTCGTCAATCAAATGTAAGGACTTTCCAAAAATAAAATAATTTCTAGTAAGTACTCTGTAGATAGATCTATGCACTACATGAAAGAGGAAGAAGTTTTCTTCCTACATGGTACGGATTAATATCCAAAAAATTTAAAAAAAAAAAATTATTGCTCGATTAGAACTATGTTATCCCTAAATGAAGTGAAAGTAATGTACGATTTTAAGGATTCATTTAGATTTACTGATTTAAATATACTTGGAATCCAAAACCTCATTTTTAAAGTTCAAGAACTCAAAACTGCAACCCAAATTAGGTTTAACTGGGACAAATTTCAATCAAACATTTAAACTTCTAGAGAGAGGGAGAGAGCATAGACAGAGATGTGGGTGGCGTGAGTTTTGGGGCAGTGAAAAGGGCCCTACTCCTGTTAATACGCCCGGGAGTATCGCGCTACAAAATAGTGGAGGGGCCACGCTATTCAAGGCAGAAGAAAACCCTTTTCTCCAGAGATTGGACGTTTCCAGCAAAGACCAACACTCAGACTTTCAGAGCTCAGGTAGCCACGTTCGTTTGTCAGTTGTCACTCTTACTTTCTTGCCTATTTCCCATGCAGACTGAGTTTAGTTCAGATTAACATATGTTTTATACGTTTTAGAGCCCAAATCAAAGGGAAGCTTCGACAGTAGAACTCAGTTTAATGGTTTTTTCTCCCCACCCCCGCCCCCACCTCCCTTTTTTTTTTTTTTGAGTGGTGTGGCCGGGGTAGGGGCGTGGGGGTTATTTCATTTCATTTGCATCAGTAAATGCTATCCTATTTATGTACATGATTTACAGTAATGCAGCACAGAAAACGTACTGTAACTCATTGATTTCTTGAAACACTGTTTTGACAGAAAGATGATGAAATAAAATATCATAATTTCAATGCCTCTAATGATTCCTGATGTTCAATTAGAACATTATAATATATCTTTTCCAGTCTCACAGGCAGACAGGAAAACCAAGTAATAACTAATACGACAATTTCCTTTACCAAAGTTCAAATTTTTAATATAGAAAATAGAATTATATAACTGAAAATAATGAACCTTTTTGTTTTCTGATAGATGCCTAAACCAATATTTTGCAAAACTAAAGAGAAGAGAAACATTCTTCAAGAATCTAAATGAGGGAAACTTTGGGTCATGAAATGAGGGGAGGAAAGAAGGTATACTTCCTCAATAACATATGTACGAATACGATACGTCTGAACACCGATTACATTATTTTAACGAGCTGAGATCAAAATGCTATTTCAAATATGACGTCACTTGTAGTTTATGATATCTTTAATGTATTGATTTGTAAACATTTTAATGGACAAAAGTCAAAAGGGCATCCCCCTTAATTTATAGGCAGTGTCTTTTTTTCTACCTGTCAAAGTAAGCTGGTGTGAAACATGAACTTTTTCTTCCTTTTTCCACCCTAGCCAAACTCATCTTTACCTACAAGAAAGAAAAAAAAAATACATTGGGGTCCAAAGCTTGTTCGAGTTAATAATGGCATATGAAATTAGAGTTAAGATTTAATAATGTTAATGATAAAAATGGATTCAGGGTTTCACTTATCCAATGGAAAACTGTCGAAAAGGAGGAATGAACATATGCTTTTTAGTGAACGCCTAAGTTGGTCGTCTTGAACTGTAAATAGAGTGCAATCAATTCTCTGTGGAAGAGTATGCATTGACTCAATTATACAAATCTGAAGCACTTAATTAAAATATAAACCTAGCTATATCAATATGTCAAAGGAAGAATTATTAACCTTGTTGGTACTACCATGAATTGATATATTAATTATCCATCAATAATAATTGAGCAATCAATCAAGAACAGTATCAAGAATCAAAGAGATAATTGTTAAACTATGACGACGACTACAACTACTATTACTACGTGGATTAGCTTCCTTCACATAATTAGTTAGTTTCTTTTAATCCATTATCTAATTGGTCTAAAATCTTCCATACAGCTGCTTAGCATTATTAAGAAAAAGTTAATCCAACTGTCCTTCTCTTTTAGGTTGTAATAATCTCCTTTAATCTTTTTTCAATTACCTTTGATTAAGACAAGAATAATCATTTCATCCATTCGATAGGTTTCATAGTCCTGTCTGGAAGAAATTGGCTGTTGACAATTGTTCCAGGGTTTTAGTATTTTTCAATTAATTCTATAATTAGTATTATTCTCACAGATTAGAAATTGCATGACGTACTATAAATGTTGTGAAATATGGTTTATTAAATGCGACATAAACAACTTAACTAGCCGTTAAAATATGTTGTACGAGTAATCTTTTTTTTTTTTTTTTTTCTCAATTGTATAAGAATAATGATATTCATAGTGAAAATTATTGATAGTCGCCTTACGTGACATAGAAATGACATTTTGTTATTTGATACATTAATATAATAATTTTTTATTACCTCGTATATCAAATAATAAACGATAATGTGTATGACATGTAGGACGACTACTGAAAGTTTTAACTATGAATAACATTATTCATTGTATAATAATGGAGGAAGAGGTGACATTGATGGGTTTTTAAATATTTTATAGTTTAGTTATTTTATTTTATACATTTTAATTGTTAAATTAATTAGCATAAATTAGGCCTTTTGAATGATTAGGGTTTTCATTCGAGGTTTCCTATTTAAACTATCGTTAAATATTTTGTCGTTTCTAGGTTGTTTATTAAATAAAATTTAATTTTTTTTCCAATTGTTTTTTATTTAATCTAGGTGTTCAATTTTTAATTAACGAGATTGTTGATAGATATCAAGTATTTGGCATTTTTGCAAAAATCAACGAATATTTGATTTTAAATTTGTGGATGTTTTTAGTACTTATATATAGGATTGCTTTTCATTCACGTATATTTCTCGCTTCATGATCACTCATGGATCGATGACAATTTTTTATCGTTAAGGAAAAAAACATATGTATAAATGATAAATCCCCCATATTTGTTTTTCAATTGCATTACAAATTAAAACTGTAAAATATGAGCTTATAAGTGTGTCTATTTACTTTTTAAAAATAATCTTATAAGCCATTTAATAGACTCACCCAAACATGCATGCATGTAACCCTTCTTACATTTGGAAAGCGAATCATTATAATAAAATGAAAATCAACTAGGGTTTGGATCTTGAGGATTATTTTTAACACCTTGAGAAATGGGATTTGGTGTCAAGTAAAAGAAACCACGTGATGACTAACCACAAAACCAAAACAAGTAAATTACTTATCTTTGATTAATGTCTTAAACTTTTGTTACCTATATTTGACACCAAATCCAATTTCTCGTCCTCAACATGCAAACCATAGTTGTTCGATTCTCGATTTCTTACGATAGTCACTATCCTAAAATGGTAGAACAATCCAAAGGTCTTAAAACTGAAGGATCAAGATGACCCTATTGGTATATCCTAAAGATCCACCTTTTTATGGTTATTCAATTTTTTTTATTTTTTTATTTTTTATAATGAATTGAGTAGTTGGATTGTTGGACACTTGAACCGATTTCATTTTGAATTAAAGTTCAAAAACAAACAAAGTAAAGGAAAACAAAACAAGACGGACAACTAAAATCCCTAATTTTAAATGTTATCTTCCATTCCTTATTTGCTTCTACGAAAATCCCGAGCCGCATTAGTTCTTAAATAATGTTACTTGTACATATTGAAGTTGTATAATAATTTACAAACTTACGAGGTGTCAAAAGAGAGTGGGGGTAGTATTTTATTTTTATTTAGTTGAAAAAATTCTTTTGAATGTAATTTTAAGTAGCGAATTGAAAATCAGTCATAGAAATATACTTGCTTTTCTGAGCTCAAAATGTTGTAATCGTTCAATAAGGTTTTGTATAATTTGTGCAGATAACCATGGTGATTATAGGTTTTTATAACTAAGTTTGTTATATAAAATCTATTCCAGTTAAAATATTTATCTTAAAAGTAAACTAAAAGTGGAGTTTACTTAGGTCCAAATTGTAATTGACTAGGTCCATGTCCAAAATCATAGTTATTGAGTTGTAATTAGGATCGGGGTTGATAGTATATGTCTTGAAGGAATCATAGAAGTTAAAGATGAAATAAGGAGATAAAAATAGTCACAAAATCGCTCGTCGACCGTGCACGGAGTGCTCAAGTGAAATTTTTTTGAAACATCACTGCTTGCCAACCACGCCTTGGGCACTCGACCAATGGATGGATCCCTCGCTCGGGCACTATAGCGGTGGAGTTATCTTACCAAACTAGGCTTCATGACTTCAACAATTTTCACAGTCTCATACAATCTCAAACACTTCATATTCTATATACTCAAGTCATAATTCATCCCAAACATCATTCTATCAACGAAGAGGCTGATTGCCTTGAATCACTTATGTGGCAGATTACGGTACCTCATCTATGCAATGGAGAGTCGTCTATGCAATGGAGAGTCGGCCTCTACATGGCATCTCAACGAAGGATTGGAAACGAGCTAATGATCACAACTCACAGCTTTGCCGTGACGAATGTTGAATTTTGGACAAATTCCGTCGTTTAGCTCTTCGATTAAGCATTTTTACTATTTATGTTAATTTTTATTTTTTCAATATTTCATTCAATAAAATTCGGATTCGAATTCCGTTTGTTGGAGGATGATCCTGAATCTTAGGAGTTTCAAATTTAGTTCCAAGTTCGAATTTTTCCATTTATGTAAAAATATCATTTTTTCTATTTTATTATTTATTTTTCGAATTTTAGGGTTTTACTATTTAAAGCATTGTAAACCCTTTGAAGCAGCAGTTTTGGAATTGAATAAAATTTTCGTGAGTTTTTCTCATATTTGCGTTGTTGTTTATCTTTTCTATAATCTTTCACTACTTCAATTAGGTAGGACAATAATATAGAGTGTGAAATTGATTGAGCTTGCAAATCGACTATCACATAGCCATGATTTAGAGCCTCATTAGAAGAGTAACAGCACCCCTAAATCATTTTTAATTATAAGGGGAAAGTGAGAAATTCTATTAGAACCAGAAAATAGAATCTTGCACCTCTTCGTATTTATTTATTATTATTATTTTTAAAGTGGTAAGTGAAAATTAAATTTAGGTCTCAACTGAAATGACACCTCCATCACCCTCATCATCTATCCCGATATATTATTAATAAGAAAATAAAAAAAAACGTTCATACAATTTTAGACAAATAAAAAATTATGAAAATCTATAACCACAAAATCCCGACATGTTCGAAAACGTTAAACTAGAACACGAAGAGGAGAGGCATTCCACCACGTGGCGTCTTATAGTATAAACACCTTGTCTATCTTAATCTTATATCACATTTGACAATTAGTACAACCTAAGAAATTTTTTATGTCCAACGAGATGCATCAATCAAGTTGTTGTAATTCAACTATTTTAAAATTTTGAATGATTATGTCCATGCTTTGATTTTAGTTTCCTTGGTGCATACAAATGTCAAAGAACAATAAGATTTTAACGTGGGAACTCAAATTCATTTACATCTGCAATATAGGCTTTTGTCTGGAAAAAATTATAACTGCTTATAAGTTGATAGTTTTTTTTTTTTTAATCTACACATTTGGTAATATACACAATTTTCACCTACTTTTTTAACCACAAATATCAATTACTTTTAAGAACTCAAAAACTTAGCCAAACAAGTACTAAGGCTTAAATATTCGGCTTACACTGTATGGATGTATATAAATCACGACCTTTAATCAGGTGAAAAATATCAATACATCAGTAAATAATTCTCTTATAACTAATGCCAAAAAATTACTTTTGATAAATAGATATCAATTTCGAGAAATATAAATTTCAGACAAATAATAAAGAAAGCACAAGAAAATGGATATTATTTATTAGAAATTACTTAGGTCCCGTTTGATCCATATTATTTGTAAAATGAGAATGAAAAATATAGCCGTTATGGACCCCATATAAGAGATGAAAAGTAAAAAATGAGGCTGGATGTAATTAATAACGATCATATATTTCATTTTTATGAAAGAAAAATGGGAATCAAACAAGATCTTAGATTGAACAAAAAACCTCTAGACTACTAGCTTTTCTATTTTGGACGAGTTTCAAAAGCCGAAACTTTTGGCGAAATTTTTGAAACTCAAAACAGTTTCTTAAATTTTTAAAATTTTTACGAAACTTAAGAAAAGTTTAATTATTATTTTAAAATTATGTCTACACCCAGTCCTTGTTTTTTAAAATTCACTTTTTCTTCAAATTTATTTTCAATCACATGTCTCCAAATTTTTAACTTTTTAATTACATATTTTTTTCAACTTTTATCAAAATTTGTTAAAAAACCTGATTTTTGCTAGACCAAATAGGGACTATGATTAAGAATTACATTTGATTGTTTAGTTAAGGATTAACTTAATTACATGCTTCAACTAAAACTTGACATAATTAGAAGCTTTAGCTCAACTACTAAGAACTAACTTAATTTCTCATTTTTCATTGCCGTTTCCCTTTTTCTCTTGTCTGAGTCTCATTCTCTAAAAAAAATCATGTTTGTTCAAATGCATTTTTAATCATACATTATTCCAATAAAATAATTTTACATGTAAATTAAAAAATTTTATTCTACATTTTAACCAAATATTCCTAAATATTTACTATTACAAAATCTATTTTTTGAAAGAAAAATGATACTCAAACACCCTTAACCAGTAACCAATGACTGATTACAAATTTTTTAGGATTTTGCCACTTTGCCCCCCTCCTTGACAGAGGGGGTGACCGAACCCTCACAATAGGGGGGTGGGGAGGGTTCGATCACCCCCTCTGTCAAGGAGGGGGTACCATAGTATAACCCAAATTTTTAAGAGTAATGCTACATGTACCTAATATCTTACCTAATAGGTTATCGAATTGACAAGTGGTGGTCCCCTATTGATGGGGCGCCTGTGCCGTACCTAATATCTTACCTAATAGGTTATCGAATTGACAAGTGGTGGTCCCCTATTGAGGGGACGCCTGTGGGCACAGGCGCCCCCTCAATAGGGGACCGCCACTTGTCAATTCGGTCAAAGATTAAGTAAGATATTAGGTACAAGTAGATTTTTCCAATTTTTAATGACAAGAATGGAACTAAATGAATGTATGTATTTATGAGTGCAAATAAGTACAAAGATAGTGTGCAAGTGTACGAGACACATCGGGGTGATCAGTAATGAGTGTAGGGTCTCTTTCGCTAAGGGCGCGCGAAAACAGCGCGGGAGCTGTTTCCCAATGCAGACAAGAGACACATCATAACTCTTCTACTTTCCCATTCCCCCACGACCACCACCATTAAAACCAACCCCTTTCTTTTGTATACTTTTAATTAGGACCCTTGATTTTGACATTCATTAATGTTTTTATGTCCCTGTTTTTACCTGCACCAGGAATTTTAGCTCAAATTTGAGTTTCATTCTTCAAAATTTATTTTCTTTAAATTCATTTTTAACTACACATTTATCAAATAAAAATAATTTTATACGCAAATTCAAAATTTCTTTCCTATTTTTACCACACATTCTCTAAAAAAAAAATCATTATTATAAAAATGTTTTTGAAACACCTAAAAAGTCTGATTTTTTAATTTAATTTAAATAAAATCCAAAAACCTTGTACAAACTTTACTGAAATTTCCAACAAGCTTTTGTGAGATTTAGCCCTGTTTGATGCACATTATTTTAGAAAGAATGCATTTTTTTTATTGATATGATGGTGAATATGTGGTTGAAAAAAAAGAAAAAGTTATTGATGTGATGACAAATATTATTTTATTGAAGAATGTATGATTGAAA
Organism: Osmanthus fragrans; assembly: GCA_019395295.1. Lineage (NCBI taxonomy): Eukaryota > Viridiplantae > Streptophyta > Magnoliopsida > Lamiales > Oleaceae > Osmanthus > Osmanthus fragrans. The sequence goes on from CM033357.1 coordinate 16,722,408, forward strand.
ATGAGTAGAAGAATTATAATGTGTATCAAACAGGGCTTAACTAAGAAATAATTGAATTTTGAGCTATAAATATAAGGTACAGAATTTCAAGCTTTCATTCTTTACTTCAATAAATTATTTAAGTGATTAGAGTTTGAATTTATGTTAAAATGATTTTTTAATAAATAGGGTTTTCCGAAAATAGGGTTTCTAATATTTTGTCACATTTTCGTTTTCATGCATTGCAACCTAACTTTTCATAAATGATTAGATCAAACAGAAGAATTAGACAATGAGTTCAGTTTAATTTTAACCACTGGGTCTGGAACAAAGGGCTATTAATTACTGAGACTGAGTCATTATAGTGTCTTAATAATTATATTTTGATGCCAAACCCTAACTAAAAATAAAATTTGTCAAATGGCAAGAGATCCGGCAAACTCAGCATGTAGCCATGTGGGGTGTGGGGTCTAATTGTGAGACAGAGATGAGACTGCTTTCAGGCCCAGCCATAGTCCTATCATGTATAGTAAGTGAAGTATATAAATAAATTAAAATAGATGGTGGTGGGAGTCTTTCACTGGATTTGACGGTGGGCCATGCAGCTTTTGGGGCCGTGGGGCCCGCTGTTGCTAATCAGAATTCCCAAATGATTGTTGCCTCTTTGCTATAGTTTATTTAGGATTTTTTCTAAATTCATTGTCAATCCTTTAGTAATCTTAATGATATTTCTACACATAACTCTAATATTTTTAAATTTTTAATAACATATTCTTTGAAAATTTATTTTAATTAACAATGATGTGACTTGCCAACTTATCACTATGGATCTTCCATATTATTGCTACGTCTCATGTTGATTTATCATTATGCGCTCCTCGTAAAAGAATTAAAAAGAAAATACATATTTTTAATTTTAAAAGATTGCCAGAACCTTCATTTTATTATTTTTGTTTTCGAGACGACGCATAGAAAGATCAATAACGATATGATGGTCATATTAATCAATTTCGGTTAGTTTGGAGGATGATAAGTGATCGAAAGTATATAATGATCAAATTCAAAACTTAATTGAAGTTTAGTGATTCAATTAAGATAAATTAAAGCTTAATAGCCTAATTGAGATTTCGTTGAAAGTTCATCGACCACAAGGCAATTTGCTCTTCTACATTTGGAGTCTTCCTAGTGAATGATATCAGGGAGGACTGCTGGAGAATTGGAAGTCTTAATTATATTTATCTTATAATATCTTTTTTTGATGTTTCCATGGTGGCTTTAATTAGAGAAATAATAGAAGTCCAACTTTATGAAAAATCTTGAGGCTACTTAATTGATTCATTGAATTATCATCTTAAGCTCTTAGGCCACAAATGTCTTGTCATCTTTGCTGTATAGATATGGGACTGTTGGAGTCAAGATGTGTGAGTGATGTTTCTCTTTTAACCTAACATTCGGTATTTGTAGAAAAAAAAATGAATAAATACATAAAAATTATAGGGTTTTCAAGTTAGGATGTGTTTGATCCACATTTAAAAAAAAAAATATATTTTTGAATAGTGGATTGATGAATAATGTGTGGTTAAAAAAGAAGATTTTTTTAAAAAAAAATTTATGTGTAATATTATTTTAATAAAAAATGTGATTGAAATGTATTTTGAGAAAATGAAAATCAAACACCCCCTAAATATCTTACCCAAGGTTGATAATGGCCTTGAATTATCACCTTGTTTACAACTCGGCATACCACAATTAGCCCCTGTATGAGCTCCATTATCTAAAATTTATTTTTAATCGTATATTCTCTCAATAAAATTATTTTACACTAAAATCCAAAAAAAAAAAAAAAAATACTCACATATTCTCAAAAAATAAAAACAAAAAAATAAATTAAAAAGCTCATTTTATTAAAAAAAAAAAAAAAAAAAGGCTCAAACAAAAGCTTAGTAACAAATTTGCTATATATGAAATTGGCGTAGGGGTATATGGATCAAGGGTTCTAGGCCCATTAATTTTTAAAAATAATGGGATTACACATTGAAGATTTAATTATGCTTTATAAATGAAATTTTTTTAAAGAATGTGATTTTAGATAACTAAATTTATGGTACGAAGACATGTAATATTTTTAGATAATTTAAGGATACGAATACATTACGTTAATCGTTAATAAAATGTAACAAATAATGTGACCTTTTTTATGTGTCAACAGCCATTGTATGTTTTTAATTATATTTATTTTCCCCAAGCATATCATTTTCCTCATCTCTGTGTCACAGTTTTGATCACAATATTCCTGCCATCTTGTGATTTCTTGATTGGGCCTCTTGAATGAAAACCTGTCATTTTTTGCTACAGAGTAAAACTTTTAGCCCATGTTCGTCTCATTTTAAAATAAAATTCTTTATTAATTCTCATATTTATTTTCAATCACACATTCATATAATAAAAATATTTTGTACGTAAATTCAAAATATTTTTATACTTTTTAACTACACATTCTTCAAAATATAATTTCTTCAAAATAATGGTCATCAAATAGCGTAAACTGATGATTTTACTCTTTATTTTTAATTAAAGTAAATAATAAGTATAGTACAATGAACAAACTACTACAAGCACGAATGACGCTACAAACTTGAAATAGTGGAGATCAATTTTCTATTTTTTGAAGTTTGAGGATCAAATTGTCAGAACCTCTATATTTTGGTAACCAACACTGCAAGTTTTCCTAAATTTTATGAGTCTATTTATCACTATTGGTATTAAACACCAGTTTATGTTATAATTACATGATATTAAATGATATATTCATTTAAATACAAAAATATATAACTAATTTAATGTAACCTATAAAGTATAACCACTTAAACTGGTATTTTAACACCATTGATACTAGATATGATTATTTCAAAATTATACAATTGACAAACGAAAAGTTGATTTCATGTATTAGCTCTTCCATACTTAAGTTCGTGTTGTGACTCTTTCGATTCATAAGTTAAGTTTTATTGGATAAACAATTTTTAAAGGAAAAATAGGATTGAGTGCTTTGCCTTTTGAATTAATGTGTCTTTTTAGATCTCCGACTTTCAAATGTGAGGGTATGAGCTCCTCACCTATTTAAATATGCAAATCTGAGTCTTCACATGATTGAATCTATCAATGTGAATATTACATTGCTCATGAAAGTCATGTCTAATTCATGAATCTGGGTCCTCATGTTATAATTTTTTACGACTTGCCCTCCATGTTTAAGGCCTTGTTTGATCCCCATTTCCTAAAATTCATTTTCAATAATATATTCTCTCAACAAAATAATTTTTGTTATAAAATAGAGAAGAAGAAGAAGAAGAAGAGGAGAGTTAAAGTCAATACCTTGTGTGTATTTTATTAATGACCAAAACCTTATATTTATAAGTAAGAATCAGGGATACAATGGTAATAATTTCTAGGGTTACGGGGGTATAATTGTCATTCACTACAAACCCTAATAAACTTTCCTTTTACAACACTCCCCCTTGAATGACACATTACAAAATATCTGCCTCATTAAAACCTTATTTGATAAAAATCTAATAGGACAAAAAAATCAACCGAAGGAAAAAGAGTACAGTTATTTTGGAGTATTAAAAATAAATGATGCCTCATTAAAACCTTATTAGGAAAATCCAGTGGGATAAAACCTATGCGAAGGAAAAAGAGTACAGCTACTCCCCCTGATATTGATCACTAAAAATCTTTGAATCGACGCATTCCAATCACATGGACTAACTTCTTGAATGTAGATGTTGGCAGTGCTTTTGTGAATAAATTGGCCAAATTGTCACTTGAGCGAATTTGTTGAACATTGATGTCGCCATTCTTCTGAAACTCATGTGTATGAAAGAATTTTGGAGAAATATGCTTCGTCCTGTCGCCTTTGATATAACCTCCTTTGAGTTGTGCAATACAAGTTGCATTGTTTTCATACAAAATTGTTGGACTATCTTTTGTTGAAGTTAACCCGCATGATGCTTGGATATGATGAGTCATGTTCCTCAACCATACACATTCTCGCCCTGCTTCATGGATTACAATAATTTCAGAATGATTTGAGGATGTTGCTGTCAAGGATTGCTTTACAGATCTCCATGATATAGCTGTTCCTCCACGTGTAAACATATATCCTGTTTGTGATTTAACTTTATGTGGGTCAGATAAATAATCTTCATCTGCATATCCCACTAAAGTAGGTCCCGACTTTTGGGAGTAAAATAATCTCAAATCAATCGTACCCTTTAGGTAACGAAAAATGTGTTTAACACCATTCCAATGTCTTTGACTTGGTGCAGAGCTATATCTTGCAAGGAGATTTACAGAAAAAGTTATGTCGGGTCGAGTGCAATTTGCAAGATATGTTAATGCTCCAATTGCACTAAGATATGATATTTCAGGACCAAGAACCTTTTTCTCCATCTTTAAGTGGACGAAATTGGTCCTTTTTCACATCAAGTGATCGAACAATCATAGGTGATGCCAATGGATGTGCATTATCTATATAAAATCGTTTTAAAACTTTTTCTGGATATGTAGATTGATAAACAAACAATCCTTCTGGGAAGTGTTCGATTTGCAACCCGAGACAAAATTTGATTTTTCCTAAATCCTTCATCTCAAATTCATTTTTCAAATAATTAGCAGTTTTGTTGAGCTTTTCAGGAGTTCCAATTAAGTTTAGATCATCAATATAAACTGCGACAATTGCAAATTCAATATTTGTTTTCTTTATGAAAACACATGGGCAGACATCGTCATTTTTATAACCCTCGTTCAACAAATATTCACTAAGACGATTATACCACATGCGTCCGGATTGTTTCAGTCCATATAATGATCTTTGCAATTTAATTGAGAACATGGATCTCGGGCATGTATCGTTTGTTTCTGGCACTTTAAGTCCTTCGGAGACTTTCATATATATGTCACTATCAAGTGAACCATATAAATATGCAGCTACTACATCCATAAGGCGCATATCAAGTTTTTGTGACACTGTCAAACTAATCAAAAATCAAAAAGTGATGGTGTCCATTACGGGAGAATATGTTTCATCATAATCAATACCTGGTCTTTGTGAGAAACCTTAAGCTACTAGTCGGGCTTTGTATCTTGTAATTTCATTATTTTCATTTTTCTTTCGTACAAAAACCCATTTGTATCCTACAGGGATTACATTTTCGGGTGTTTGAACTACATGTCCAAACACTTTTCATTTCTCTAAGAAATTCATTTCCGCCTGTATGGCTTCTTTCCATTTTGGCCAATCATTTTTATTTTGACAGTCTTTAACTGACTGTGGTTCAGGATCATCATTTTGCATAATATTAAGAGCCACATTAAAGGCGAAAATATTGTCTATAACAACATTATTCCGTTCCCATAATTTATGAGATAACATATAATTTATTGAAATCTCATTATTTTCGGACACTTGTGATTCTTCAGGAACCATATTTTCAATGATTGATTGATCAATCTTTTCTAATGTTACTTCTTCTGAAATTTTTGGTTGGTTTTTCTCTTGTACTTTTCTTTTTCGAGGTACAGAGTCTTTTGAACCAACTGGTCGACCACGCTTCTGGCGTATGTTAGATTCGTTTGCTACAGCAGATTGTCCTGCAGGGACATCAATTTTTGCTGGAATATTTTCTGTTGGTATATAAGACTTTGTCACTCTTTTCGTGTCAAAATTTGCAACCATTCAATTACAAAGAATTCATTCACTTTGTACAATTAAGAAAAAATCATTCAACTGTGTATATAAAAAAAAAATCATGCACTTCGTATAAAAAAAAAATCATGCACCAGTATAATGTGTTTAAAAAAAATAATTCACATATCACCAAATTGATTTTGGTACATGTGACAAATTAAAAAAAAATTATTACCTTCTAATTAATCTACTTTGATTTTGAGATAATCGTGCTGATAACGTGTTATAAAATAGAGAATAAAAAGAAGAAGAAGAAGAAGAAGAGAGTTAAAGTCAATACCTTGTGTGTATTTTATTAATGACCAAAACCCAATATTTATAGGTAAGAATTAGGGATACAATGGTAATAATTTCTAGGGTTACAGGGGTATAATTGTCATTCACTACAAACCCTAAGAAACTTTCCTTTTACAACAATTTTACACATAAAATCAAAACAATTTCCTATTTTTTGATCACACATCTTAAAAAAAAAAAAAAAAAATCATTTTTTCTTAAAAAGTAATGTTATTCATTACCACATGTGTTAGCACCACTTTAGGTGCTAATTACATGACATTAAATGATAGATTCATTTAAATATAAATTCGTAAGACTCATTTAATTGAACATATAAAGTGTAACCACGTAAACTGGTATTATAGTACTATTGAAATTAGATAGCATTGTTCTTTCATAAAATTTATCATCTAAAAATCTTTACAAAACATGGACTAAGTCATGTGAAAGTCGTTTGAGATTTTAACTTTCACATTGATGGTTTTCATCATGTATGAGCTTATATTCATAAATTTAAATAGGTTGATGATTCAAAGTTTTATTTTTGAAGATTAGACAGTTAAAACCATACTAATTAAAAGGTTATGAAAATCAATCCTAGGAACCTGCTTTAAATTTCACAAATGATTGCAATCTGTAAATTAAAAAAAATATATATATAAAACAAGTTCAGATGAATATTCCTTGACATTTTTATGCATATAAACACAAATATTGAAAATTTTAGCATACAAAATTCTATATTTTGAATGAGTCGAGAATCGTGGGCTTGGGTTGGAAGAATCTTTGGGCTTATTCCTTGGCCCAATTAGATAGCTTCCGCCAAGCCCATGGGCTCCCTGATTGATGCATGCAAAAGGTACATTTGCTCTAAACAAAAATTGATAACTACAAGTGAAGAATTCATAAATCAAGCTTTAAGTATGATTATTTTATATTCCAGGCTCAAAGGTTTTAAAATGTAAAAATCAGGTTTTCATTAATTAATTATTTTAAGGTCACAATTATGCGATTCATAGTCATAGATACGCACTTAAATGTCACAACTAATTCATTGGTCACATATTATCAAATTAATTGGTTACAAATTATTTCGAGGTCACAAATAAAATTTTTTGTAGGTCCCAAATTATCTCGAAGTCACAAATTAAAAAATTTATAGGTCATAGTTTATTTTACTGATCACAAATTCAAAAATTATAGGTCACAATTTATTTATGAATCATAGATTTTAAGATTTGTTGGTCACATGTTATTCAATTTTAAAATCAAAATTTAATACTTAGTCACATATAACCAAATATTAGGTTATGTACCACTGCCACCCAACACCACCACCACTGCACCTGCCATCACCATCACCATCACCATCACCATCATCAACCACCTCCATCGCCGTCGACCACTACCACCACCACCACTATCGTCAACACCTCCACCTGCATCGCCATACAAGACACAACGACCACCACCACTCCAACAACCAAAACAAGACCACTACCCTCGCCACCGCACCACCACCAATCCATCATCGCACCATCACTACCAGAGCCACCTTTATCATATCAAGACAATCGATCAACACCACTCACATCGCCACCGTCACACCCACCACAGCACACCTCCACCTCCACCGGACAGCACCACAGCACAACCACTATTGAAGAGAAACACGTAGCAACGAACACTATACAACCCCGAAACAAGATTGAAACCCCAAGAAAGCTCAAAAATAATTCCGATTTAAAGATTCAACCAAGAATGTTGAATCAAGCAACCTAACAAGAACGACGCTTGATAGATCTCTTGATTACAAAACCCGTGATCTGCACTCGATGTTGAACGTCACAAGAAGATCTTGATAAGTTCGCGGTGTTTTAAGAAGAACAAGATTGAAAGCAGTAATCTCACTTTTATTTGATAATTTGTCAAAAAGTCCTAAAATAATAAAATGTTCAAGTATTTATACTAGAGGCTTAATTCTAGTAAAAAACGTGCATAAGGCAACAAATAATGACAAAATATGGAAAAGAAATAGAATTCTAATGAACGTGGTCTCTTGCCAAATTTAAAAAATTCGCTGAAAATTATAACCAAGCGGTCGCTTGGAAGGCTACTTTGACGCCCTGTACGTTTCGGTGCTGGCTTAAGCGGCCACTTGACTTTTACTCTAAGCGATCGCTTAGGCATTCCTGCTGGACTCTTGATTCGGTCGCTTGTATCTTGTTATCTAATTGGTTTTCGACTTCGACCCCAACATGAAACTTGTCTCTTTTTGCGTGTAGATCATGACGTCGTCTATTGTTACTTGCACAAGTAGTCCCATTGCTTGATTTACCCATTTTGTACTTGATCGCGTCATCAGACCTCCTTCGATAAACAACGGATCTCGGTCCGGGCTCGGTTTCAGTGGAATTGATGCCGGGATTACATCATCCCCTCCCTCTTCAGAAGGATTCGACCACGAATCTGCATCTGCATTGTAAAGAGAGAGATCAGACACATTAAAAGTTACTGAAACATTATACTCACCTGGAAGATCCAATTTATATACGTTGTCGTTGACTTTCTCCAAGACCTGAAATGGACCATCCCCTCGGGGCTGCAACTTTGACTTCCTCTGCTCCGAAAAACGCTCATTTCTGAAATGTACCCAGACCCAATCACCAGGTTCAAATATTACTCTTCTTCGACCCTTATTTGCCTGAGAAGCATAGTGTTTGTTTTTCTTCTCAATTTGCAATCTTACCTTTTCATGAAGTGACTTTACAAACTTGGCCTTTCTTGTACCATCTAAGCTACCTCGTTCATTCACAGGTAAAGGTATTAAATCCAAAGGTGTTAGTGGATTAAAACCATAAACAACTTCAAAGGGTGAAAATGAAGTAGTAGAATGCGTGACCCTATTATATGCAAACTCCATGAAAGGTAAACACTCCTCCCAACTCTTCAAATTCTTATGAACCACAGTGCGCAAAAGTTGTTTCATGGTCCTATTCACTACCTCAGTTTGGCCATTGGTTTGTGGGTGATAAGTTGTGGAATATATAAGCTTGGTGCCTAATTTACCCTACAACACCCGCCAAAAATGACTGAGGAACTTAACATCCCGATCTGAAACTATTGTCCTAGGTACCCCATGTAAACGCACAATTTCCTTAAAGAATAATTCCGCTATATTAGTGGCATCATCGGTTTTATGACATGCAATGAAGTGTGCCATCTTACTAAACCTATCTACCACCACAAAATGGAATCTTGACCCTTCTTAGTCCTAGGTAAACCCAACACAAAATGATATATATGTAAGAAGATTATATGATTATGAGAGCATGCTGGATTAAAATAAAACAATGGACATGAATAGTCCTTTGGTGAAGTAAAATAATGAAGAATCTGGATTAAGAGTAAATTAATTTTTCTATGAATATGTTGGAATTAGGATGTCTTTTGGCTACAGCTTCTCTCTGGTTGAGTACCATCCTTTTATGTATTGAATTCGAGATTAGTGAGATGTAATGGATTCAGTGACAAGGTCCCTCTTTCGGTCTTGATTTGATTCTTCCATGGAGCCAAATAAGAAAAATTGTGGGATCCCAAGCTGGAAATATTGCTGCAACCAGGATAAAGGAAAGATAGTTATAAGGAAATCTAGTTCCATAGTCATGGCTGACACGTAATTAGTAGAACCAAAACGTGACGTACATTGATGAAGATGCTGATTAGATGTCAGATCTGCCACCAAAGCAGACTATGAGTTACTACTAATTATGTGCCAAAATAAGATGTTTATAGAAAAAAATAATGCAATTGGCTCAAAATAATTTTTACATGCTCAACTCAATGAACAAAAATAATCTAAAACGGTCATGTGGCGGTGGCTATTAAATCAGCAGGCTCTTCAAAGATCCCAAAACTCAACTGCTAACTAGTAAGAAAAATGTGGAAAAATATATAAGTTGATAGCTCGGTGAGTGGGGAAATTTGAAAATAATTAGACCTTCTCATTTATATATTTTTATCAAATCGAGATCATATCATTTAATAATTCACAAGATAACTGTTCACGAAAATACTGTTCGATTTAAAATCACCGCAAGTGTACGGTTCGTTACAAGTAATAAAGTGGACTTTTAGAGTCCGAATTGTCGATCCCAGAGAGATTGAGTAGTTTAATGCTAATTATCTCGACCTTAATCGAAACTAGATGAGTTTTTGATGAGTTATACTAAATTCTAACCAAACTAAATTATGAAAGCTACGATGGATAAATTGGCTAAACTAAATGCGAATTATACTAAAATGCAATATGAAAGTCGAATGCAAAATTTATTAAATTAATATAATAAAAGCGCACTAGGATCCTGAATCACCAAACAAATTCACTTTTAACCTCTATTTCACAAATTGATAACACGATGAATTGATTGAAGAATTAATGTTTCTAACTTATCCAACAATCTCTTTCGAGTAATGTTAAACCTATTCTAGCATACCATTTGCCAATATTTCTATGACAAATGCAATATACAAGAATGCATAACGTTTTGTAAACACTTAGAGATTCACGCAAAGTATAGCGGTATATTTCTATCCTCTATCGGACCTTACGATAATTTATACCTTGTAAAATCTATTTCCTTTCTTTCGAATGCATAAAATAGACCACTTAAATTCACATAATCACATGCTTTTAATTATGGAGACAATAAATTGTATATAAATCATTCAACATCTATCAAACGTGTTCAAGTATCAAATTGTAAAATAGAAATTACAAGATCACATTGTGAGGTTCATCGTTCACCTAGTACATGAAAAACTAGCCTAACATGATAGAAGTAAGAAAACAAAAGAAATAGGTTGGAGATGACATCACCCTTTTAATGCTTGAGTTACATCTTGAATCTTGGGATGAATCTTCTTCTCCTTCCTTGTTGTCTTGCTCTTCAATGTGTAGAATATGTCAAAATAGGCGTAGCCCCTTGTTCTGTCGAGTCTAGGGTTTAAAAGAGGTCTCAATTGAGTATCCATAAGTGTTTCAGTTAAAAACGAAAACTAGAAATTTCGCGTAAAAATCAATCATGCGGCCGCATGGTTATATACCATATGACCGTATGGTTCAATTGCTGTGACTCCTGCAGTGTTCTGGGATTGCCATGTGACCGCATGGAAGGTTGCACCATGCGGCCGCATGGTGCAATTAACTTCACACTTTCGTCGTTTTGGTCCCCGACTCCGTTCTTCCTCATTTGAACATCTGTTCTTTATTCTCTTCCTTCCAATACCCTTAGATATCGCCAATCTCACACTTATTTCGTTCTCGTTCTTGATTTGGGTATTGAGATAGCTTTCGAATAAGTGCATCTTAGTCCCTGAACTTTGACTTTATTCCATTTTGGTATTTTTTGCTCGTTTTCACTCACTTATCGTTATTTCCATCGACATAGCCCTGCAAACAAAATTTATATAGAATTAAGCCATATTTCAACATAATTACAATCAATTGTCCATGTTTTGTGATCTAAATAAGTGCGTAAAACGCACTTATCAAACCTCCAAACTTGAATTATTGTTTGTCCTCAAATAAGATAGTGACTTAACTTTAAACAAAACATGGTTCAACAACCTGCCGTGTCTCAGAATTAGAATTGAGTAATAACATAGTGAACAATATCAACAGTGCAAAATCAAATTAACCTCTACTTACCATATGCAACCTGACGTGTGTGTACTCATGCAAACATGCTCAGTTTGTGATAGATTCAAATCCCGACCTACAGTAGTCAAAATTTTCATTTCTTCGCTCGAGATACACACCCCCTAAACTTATTCTTTTACTCATTTATCCCGGGGTGTGTTCTATGCTTGAGATTTGGTTAACTTAAATTCTCACCATCTCTTAGTTTGGATAGGACTCGCAATCACAAGTTTACACTTTAACAAGCAGAGACACTCCTATTTCTTTGATTGTTTCAACCTCTAAGACTAAACTAAGTTACTTACCTTACATCAAAGGTACAATTCTATCAACTAAATCTCACGGGGCACTTTTCTCACTCTATTCTTTTTCTTTGCTTCAACACATTCTCATTTGATTTCTATATAACCCATGTATCAAGCTTTAGGCCGATGACTCCCAAATCAGTTGATTTTAGGACACCAGGTTTGTATTCACTCTTACAGGCTTACTTTCTCAAGTTATAAAGGCTCGAGAATGTGTTTTCTCTCTTTTCTTTTGACTCTTTCCCTCTTGCTTTCTATATGACACCTGTAGCGAGTTTTAAGGCTGATGACTCCCAAATCAGTTGATTCTAGGGCACCAGGTTTTTATTCACCCTTACAGGCTTACTTGCTCGAGTCATAAAGGCTTGTAAAAGAGTGTTTTCCTCAAAAAAAATTTATGCACGCCCCTATTTTTTCTAGACACTTAATTTCAAGAACCAACCCCTGATTTCAGACTTTCACCTCATTTTTGTCTCATCAGTCTACTTAATCCACACAACTTAGTTTTCATGCATGGAATTCCTACTCATCTCAATGTTCCCTTGCAATAACTAATCCACTTCCAAACCACTAAAACAATGGAGTATCTTTAAGCATAGTAGAGGTGATTCAGGTGTAACCTACCATGTTCGAATCTCCTATAAAAATTGAACCCAATCATCAACTTAACATGCCAAACATGAGTTTCGTGCGCAAGAAATGTCAAGTATTACATAAATAAGCATTGACCAATCTAGACATGCACAATTTCCAATATCCATAGTTCATACATATTCTAATATTCACATCATTGCCGGCAAGGTTATTAAACCCACACAAACATACAAAAGCAGTAAAAACACAAATGAACAAGGTAAATATCGATGAATAACGAATAAGCAGTGCATAATTCAATACAAGTACTGAATCCTTAAGTTTGTTCTACAAATTCGACCACCCCCCAAACTTATACAAAACATTGCCCTCAATGTGTAAAGTGTAAGATTGAATACAGAATTTGAAGGGCAAAGCTTATACAAAACAAAATATGTGAGGTTAATCAAGACTCCCCTGATCAGTACGGTGGTGGTGGTGAAGACGGTGGGAAGAAGCTCTGTTTCGATGTATCATCTACCGGTGGTGGAGGTGGTAGACGAGCCATAATATATCGAAGTAAAGCGGACTGCCCCCGTACCTTACTAGCTATCGTGTTAGTGCACAGCTGGAGAGTGTCCATCCGACCTGAGTATAAGCCGAGTCGGTCACTCAGCCCCTCGACAACCCTCCTAGATGTGAGGATCTCTCTATGTGAGCTCGCAGCAAAAGCGTGGGCGGTGTCCACGTGCTCGCTCACTCTCTGCATCTCTGTGCTCATAGCACCAAATGTCTGCTGGAGGGTCTGTATATCCCGGCTTGACCCCATCATCGTGGCAAACATCTGCCTCAAAAGCTGTGTATCAACCTCGCCAAGTGGTGGTGGATGTGGTGCTGCAGCCTAAGGCATATCAGGGTATCTCCTCAACTGGAATAGCCTGCTACTATCGTCTCTGTGCCTCAGCTAATCGCGCTCGGCGCGCCACCCGAGCTCGCTCCTGAGTCTCCCATGTAGTAAGCTTGATGAATGGACGGAGAAGCCCCCCGGATAGGATGGTAACACCGGCTGCTCTGCAGATGCCACTAATCAGACTCGAAAATATCAAGAATCAACGAAGATCTGCCCATGTACCCAACATGTGTATCTGATTATATATATATATATATATATGAGGTAAGATCAATCTTCTTCCCCCTGACCAATTGGTAGAGAAAACCAGCTATAGGATATGTAAAGGTGGTGCGGTGGGAAGTCGGCTCGATGTTGTGGCACATGAATAGCCATAGAATGGCTATGGACGGTGTGAGCTCATTCTGGTGCCAAACAGGAGTCTGTAACGGCCATGCATTCGCCCGTCCTAATAATACCTCCGCTACCTCTGGCCAATAGAAGTTCAATGGGATAGGGACCATATTGTCCTAGGTGAGCTCATAATACTCGTGAATCACCTCTGGGGAAAACATAATCCACTGACCCTGTACCCATGTCTGATGTAGATGTGTACAGCCCGATGTATCAATATCGCTGTTGAAGTTCGCATAGAACTCTCGGGCGAGGCCTTCATAAATCGGGCGTGGCCTTTCTATCAATTTTCCATCCACAGTTTTGAAGTATACTTTAGCCATAAAATGAAATACTTTGCATTCCGTCCAATCTTCATAAAATTGTTTTTAAGAAAATACTTTATAAACATCATTTTACATTTAAACATGTATTGGACTATCTTTTGGGCTTATATTTCCTTTATTGGGCCTAATGTGAAGTTAATCACACAATTATGGGCCTAGCTTTATAGAAAAGATTCGGGCCTCTACATCCCTACTCCCTTATATAAATTTTATCCTCGAAATTTTCCTTACAATTGGGCAAGGAGTGCGGGATACTTGACTTTAACTTCTTCTTCCTTTTCGCACGTAGCTTCTTCCATTTCGTGATTATTCCACTATATCTTAACCAGTTGAATCTCTTTATTCCTTAGCTTATGCACTTTCGATCCAATATCTTAATTGGTGATTCTTCATAAGATAAATCCTTTTGTACTTCTAGGGTCTGATAACTTATCACATGATTAGGATCGTACACGTATTTCTTTATCATTGATACGTGAAACACATCGTGTATCGCTGACAATTCAGGTGGCAAAGCTAATCGATAAGCCACGTTCCCAACCTTATCAAGTATCTTGAAAGGTCCAATATACCTAGGTCGTAGCTTGCCTTTCTTTCCAAATCTAAGTACACCTTTCATCGGTGCTACCTTTAGAAAGACTTTGTCTCCCACTTGAAACTCTAAATCCTTTCTTCTCGTGTCAGCATAGCTCTTCTGCCGATCCCGTGCTGCCTTTATCCTTGTTCGGATCTGATCGATCGCTTCAACTGTCATTTCAACTATTTCTGGTCCCAAAATTCTCTTCTCCCCGACTTCGTCTCAATGAACAGGGGATCTACATCTTCTTCCATAGAGAGTTTCATACGGTGCCATTCCAATAGTTGCTTGAAAATTATTGTTATATGCAAATTCTTCTAGGGGTAAGTATGACTCCCAACTACCACTTAGATCCAAAACACATGCTCTCAACATGTCTACTAAAGTCTGGATGGTCCTTTCAGATTGTCCGTCAGACTGCGGGTGATATGTTGTACTGAAATTCAGCTTCGTTCCCATAGCTGCTTGTAGGCTTTTCCAGAATTTAGATGTAAACCTTGGGTCTCTATCAGACACAATAGACACAGGTACACTGTGTATCCTTACTATTTCTTTTATGTACAATTGCGCTAACTGGTCCATATTGAAAGTCATTTTCATTGGAAGAAAATGAGCTGTTTTCGTCAATCGGTCTACTATAACCCATATAGCATTGTGTCTTTTTGCTGACTTTGGAAATCCAACCACAAAATCCATTGTGATGTTTTCCCATTTCCATTCAGGTATCTCTAAAGGATTCAGCAATCCTGCTGGTCTTTGGTGTTCCACCTTAACCTACTGACATACTATGCATATCTGCATGTACAGTCCGATACTCAATTTCATGTTTCTCCACCAGAATGTATCTCAAAGGTCTCGATACATTTTCGTACCACCGGGATGTGCGATGTACGGGATGGAATGAGTTTATTTTAATATCTCGTTCCTCAAATCTTCATTCTTAGGCACGCAGATTCTTCCTTTAAAAATCAATGCTTGGTCTGCGGCTATTCCAAAATCTTTCCTCTTATCTGTTCCAACTTCTTCCTTGATCTTCATCAAGAACAGGTCCTTACCTTGTGCTTCTATAATTCGCTCTCGAATAGTAGGTCGAATTGTCAAAGCTGCTAATCTCCATGTGACTTGTCTTGGTGTGGTAACCACCTCAATCCTCAATCTTTCCAAGTCCTTGTCTAACTTCATTTGACAAGTGAGTAGTGACGTCAACTGTCCCGTCAATTTCCTACTCAAGGCGCCGGCTACCACATTTGTCTCTGTCTCATGTTTAGTTCCTTCTGTGTGAAGAAATATTTTAAGCTCTTATAATCCGTATAAATTTCACACTTACTTCCGTACAAATAGTGTTGCCATATTTTCAATGCATGTACTACCGTCGCAAGCTCTAAATCATGCGTCGGGTAGTTTAGCTCATGCTTCTTCAATTGCCTTGAAGCGTAGGCTACTGCCTTTCCATTCTACATCAGTACACATCCTAGCCCGTGCTTGGACACATCACTGTATATAACAAACCCTTCTGTTCCCTCAGGTATTGTTAACACAGGCACAGATATCAGCCTCTGCTTAAGTTCTTGAAAACTCTTCTCACAGATATCCGTCCATTGAAATTTGACTCCCTTTCTTGTAAGCTGCGTCATTGGGCCAGCTATCTTGGAAAATCTTTCAATAAACCTTCGATAATATCCAGCTAATCCTAGAAAGCTCCGTACTTCACCAGCATTAGTCGGCGCTTTCCAGCTAGTTACTGCTTTCACTTTTGCCGGATCTACTTCAATCCCTTGGGCAGTGACTACATGTCCAAGAAATCCAACTCGTTCAAGCCAGAATTTACACTTCTTGAATTTGGCATAAAGTTTCTCCTTGCGTAGCACCTCTAGGGCTACTCTTAGATGCTCTTCATGTTGCTCCTTACTCTTAGAGTAAATCAAAATGTCGTCAATAAAGACTGATAAATTGGTCTAAATACTTGATTCATCAGATCCATGAATACTGCTGGTGCATTGGTTAATCTAAATGGAATCACCGTAAACTCGTAGTGTCCATAACGAGTCCTGAAAGATGTCTTAGGTATATCCTCTGTCTTTACTTTTAATTGATGGTACCCAAATCGTAAATCGATCTTGGAAAATACCTTGGCTCCTTTCAGTTGATCTAACAGATCTTCGATTCTTGGGAGTGGGTACTTATTCTTGATGGTTAATCGATTCAACTCCCTGTAATCGATACACATCCTCATGCTTCCATCTTTCTTCTTCACGAACAACACTGGCGTACCCCATGGAGATACGCTTGGTCATACGAATCTCATATCAAGGAGTTCCTGTATTTGCTTCCTTAACTCTTGTAGTTCCTTCGGAGCCATTCTATATGGGACTTTCGACACTGGTGCCGCTCCAGGAATTAGCTCTATGGTGAATTCCATTTGCCTATCTGGTGGAATACCAGATAGCCCTTCTAGAAACACATCTTCGAACTCCCGTACTACTGGTACGTCCTCAATCTTTACTGTCTCCTGTTTCTCTCCTAGGATATTTACCAAATATCCTTGACAAGCTCATTTTCTCAACATCTTCCAAGATTGTAAAGCTGATACTAGTTGAATAAAAGGTTTCGTCTTGAGTCCAAAGAAGGAAAATGGTTCCTCTAATGGTTTCTAAAATAATACTTCCTTTTCCTTATATCGGATGGTGGCATAATTACTACCCAACCAATCATGCCTAGTATTACATCGAAGTCATTCATCTCTATCATGTATAAGTCTGCTTCCATAAGTTTTCCTTCAACTTCAATACTAACAGATTTGGCTATCTTATCAGTACTCAAAGGGTTACCTGTAGGGATACTAACTTCTAATATACCTTCCGATTTATCACAGGTAATACTAGACTTAGCCATAAAAATCGTTGATGCAAAGGAGTGCGTAGCTCCTGAATCAAATAGTAGATAAGCAGGCATATTGGCTATCAATAGAGTACCTGTTATGACGTTCGAGTTCTTCTCTACCTCCTTCTGAGTCAGTGCAAAAACTCGTGCTTTCCCCTTCTGATCTTGATCCTTGCTATCATCCTTTTTCGGTGTAGACATCGGACAATCCCTGATGATATGTCCTGGCTTCCCGCATCGGTAACAAACATTCTTCCCTTGCAGACATTCGCCACGATGCGTCCTTCCACACTTAGCACATGGCGCAATGACCGGCACTATGCTCTTATTGGCATTGGCTCCGCCATTAACCCTCTTGTTCTGTCACTTGCTTTTTTTTTATCTTGGTCGTTCCACCTTCGTTTCCCAAACTGCCATTTATCCTGTCGGTTGTCCAATTGAACCGATTTCTCCGCATTGGCCTTCTGATAAAAGATTGCATGAGCCTGTTCCAACATTCCACGGTAAGACGTGAAATCGTGGGACATAAGGATCATACTCATGTCCGAGTTATGCCCTTACTCGAACCTTCGTATTTTCTTGGCCTCCGTGTCTACCAAATGTGTAGTATACCTTGAGAGTTGGTCAAACTTCCGTTCATACTCCGTCAGGGTCATGGTTCCCTGTTTGAGTTGAAGAAATTCGCCCTCCTTGAAATCCCTTAGAGATTGGGGAAAGTACTTATCCATCACTTCCTCCTTGAACTGTTCCCATGTCAGCTCCAATTGTTGCTCCGGAGTCCTAGTTCGAGACATTGATTCCCACGAGTGACTTGCATCACCGAAGAACATAAACTCAGTACACTGGACTTTTTGAGCGTCCGTGCACCCTATCAATCGAAATATTCTCTCCAACTTGCGAAGCCACTCCTCGGCTGCAAGTGGATCAGTTGCTCCATTAAAAGTAGGGGGCTTGTGCTTTCGAAATTGCTCGACCATTGAAGCATGAGTTTGAATAGCATTAGGAGCTGGTGCTAGGGGTTGAGCTTGGTTCGGGTTCTATCTGCC
This sequence comes from Osmanthus fragrans, assembly GCA_019395295.1. NCBI lineage: Eukaryota > Viridiplantae > Streptophyta > Magnoliopsida > Lamiales > Oleaceae > Osmanthus > Osmanthus fragrans. Next base: position 16,741,129 of record CM033357.1, read on the forward strand.
TAGGTCTTGGACTGCTTGGAGGAGATATCTTATCAGGTTGTTCTGGTTGGCTCGCGATATTTTCCTACGGATAAGATGTAAGGTTTCTTATTAACTTCTTTTTTTTTTGTAAGGAAGAATGATAAGATCTTTATTTCTCATACTTCTTGAAATCAGGATACATAATAGTTTGATAAACTTAGCATGAAAGAAGACATCATAAGGAAATGGGAATATCCAGATCTCTAATCCCTATGAGTTTTACGAAGCTTCCCTGGTGGAGTTTCATCTTCGGAAGAATCTTCCGTCTCAGGCCTGGACTTTATATCTATCACAATTTGTGGTTTTGGTTCAGGCTGCTGCTCCTCCTCGGGTTTCACTTCAGGGTCTTCTTCCTCAGCCATAGGTTCTTCCTCAGGCTCCTCATGGATTACATCATCACATAAATCTATCAGGGCATGGCAATATCTCTCGAACTCGAACATGTTTGGATTGCCTTCTAACATTTTATCTCTAACCGTGACTCCCATATCTCCCCATTGAGGTGGGAGGGAGTGTATGAGGTTATTTATGGCTTCAATATGCATGATCTTCATACCGGCATTAACCACTGTCATGCATCTCTTATAGACGTCATGCACATGATCGCTAAGCGGTCGGTTAGGATCCGTTACATAGTTCTCATAAGCATGGGTAACAATTCTATGGTTTAAATCTGCCCTATAAGCCCTAGCCGTAGTCTTCCTTGCCGTTTGTAAATATCTAACCATTCTATCACAGAAATGCCCAATTATGCCTTTTATTACATAACATACATTTCCTTTATGCCCATAACTTTAAGTTTTAGCCCAAGTCCAATACATATCTTTGAAACGACACATTTAACTTCAACATAAACATATACTTGAAAATATGCCATAACTTATCAAAGCATCAAATCATAACTTCCATAAACATAACTTCCACAACTTTAAACTTTGCACATACCTGGGCTGTAGGATGAGATTCGATGGATGAATGCAATATGTCATGGAATACCTTAAACTTTCAAATTTTCTTTTTGTTTTGAAAACATACTTGGTCTACAGAACCGGTTTAAAAATCATTGCTCTAATACCACGTTGGAACGCCCCAACCCCTAGTGGACCGGGACGCTACTTACTTTACTTAACTTAACTGGTGGTTTAGTAACAAGTGTACATATCTTAGCGGAAGCTTAAATCTTAACAAACATTGTTTTTGAAGGATATTGAATTAAAACACTTTATAACTTTCCAAAATAACGAAATATAATTTATTTAATGAAATCATGACTTGTTCAAGATACATAAAAAAAATAACGTTGGAAATAACATTTGAAACGTTAAAAACTTTAAATCTAAATCACTTGTTCACCGGGTTCCCATAGGCTTATTGCATCTCCTTCCATCTCTTCCATCATCCAACCCAGTGCACCAACATTTAATCTGTAGATATAGGGTAGAAACTCGTGAGTTGAAAACTCAATAGGCGTCATAGGTGCAATCGTGATTAAGTTAAGCATTTCATAACAATTAACACTAGAACTTCCATAAAACATATCGTACCCGAAGTTACCATTTGACATGAAAATTTATGTCGTACCAACGGAACCGTTTGACATGAAAGGTGCATGCTGAACCGAAGATACCATTTGACACATAACATTAACCTTTAAATGTATGCCGCACCGATGGAACCATTTGACATGAAAGGCACATGCCGAACCAACGATACCATTCGACACACAACATTAGCCTTTAACATAGAACATTACTTGCTAAAAATTATAACTTAAACACGTATAACAACTTTATGCACCTCTACCTATGTCGATTTTGTAGCGACCCGAATTTTTAAAGTAGAAATTTTATATACTTAAAGTGCGTCGCTACGACAATCCCGTCAAATTTTAGAATTTATGTTGTGTCCGTCGAATTGTCTAGTAAAACATTTAATGTAAGTTTTCGAAACGATTTTAATCTTAAAATTTCAATATTTAACTATCGAGTCCAATCTCGAACATTTTTAAAAGTATCAAATTCTTATCGATTTAAATCCAATTTTAATGTCCGATATTTTATTTAAAGTCCCATTTTATTTAGTCCAAATTTCCTATTTTAGTCCAATTTTATTCAATCCAATTAGTCCAAAAAATGATTCCAGCCCGAATTCTAGGCCCAAATTTCTATCTCGATTTCAGTGCCCTACATTTACTATTCATCCCCACTATTCTCTCGATCTCACGACAGCCTCGGTTTTGACCTCGGTCGACACCCAAAAATCCCCAATCATCCCTTCCCGCGCGACTCCTCTGATTTTTGGCCGCCATCTCCACCGTCGCCGTCGCCATTTCACCTCTTCCATCACTGTTTCCTCGCCTCCCTCTCCTTTCGACCTCCCTGTGCAAATCGCATGAGAGAGAGATGATTAGATACGTTTATTTTTATATAATTGATTTTTGGAAATTACCCCTTGAGCCCCACTTTTTTAAAAGTTATCCATTTAGCCCCAAAGTTTTCAAAGGTTATTATTTCAATTTCAAAGTTTTGCAAATTGTTTAATTCAGTCCCTAAGGTTTAGTAACTTTTAAATTAGCCTACAAAATTCCAAAAATTTATATTCAGCCTTTAAACTTTTAAATTTCAATTTTAATACTTTTTCAATTAAGTCCCTAAAAGTTTTAAAGTTTTAATTAGACTTAGTATCTTAAATAATATTAATTTTGTTCTTGCTAGACGAGATCGCGGGCAAAGTGTAAAGTACGGTAACGTCACATCTGTTTAATTTTCAAGAAAGTTTTCAATACTTGAGGTGGGGTTTACATTTAAACAATTGTGGTTAATTGTCCATGTTAATTCTTGATGTGTGATTTTGATTGCGATGTAATGTTTATACATATGAAAAGGTTGCCAGGGACCGTAAATAGGTCCGGGATCGAAATCGGGTCCTTGGGAATGCCCACAGTGCAAAAATTTGCTAAGTGCTTATAACATGTTGTCAGAGACTGTAAATATGTTGTATGGATATTATGTTCACCACTTGATTTCATATTTAGACTTGATTTTGACTGATTGCTGTATCTCCACTGAGTATAATGCGTTATACTCATCCCACTATTTTCCCATTCTTTCAAGTTAAGTAGCTTGGCAGGGTAAGGCAACGAGCGGGGCAAATTTGATTTAATAATAGAACTTTTGAATTACAAGTTTTGAAACAAGAAATTTTAAATAGTTGATTTCCATTTTGACACTTTAATACCGAATTTTAGTATCTTTGCAAATGTTGATACTTGCTAATCCTTTTTGGTATTGACTATTGGATGTGAGTAAAATTGTTGCAATGATGTTTCTGCATTTTGTGCTAAGTTGCTATGGGTTTTTAAAAGTATATGCATGCCTTCGCATTGTGGCGACTTTTGAAAATATTTATTTACAGGTTACTTTGAATTAAGTAACGCCTTAAGTTATTAGTAAATTTGGAGCGTTACAGCATGGTATCAGAGCGCAGGTCTACCTTTCTGTAGACTTGTGAAAATTGTACAAAAAAAAAAAAATGTGTTTAGTATTTAATTTAAATGCTACCCACTCTTGCCGCGCCACGCCTACTCCGAAAAAGTAAAATTTTTAGCAAATTTTATTTGATGAAATCTGAAAATTTTCAACTGCTGGATACCATGAATTTATTATATAACTGCATTTAAAATTGATTGTTACAACGAAAAGTTACATGAGAATGAAATTTTGCTATAGTTGATGCAGTTTGAAATGTTTGAAAGTTTGTATCCAGTACATGTTATAAAAATTTCCATGACTTATTATGTTTGGGAGTTGAACTTGTGATGTGAAGTATTAAAAAAAAAATTTTAGAAATTTTAAATTTAGTCCTCGGAATTAGGCTAAAACATGAAGTAACCCATTTCAATAGAATTTACCTTCAAAATTGATATGCCAAAAAGGAACGTATGAGATAGAGATGTGGGAAGAACTGTTTGTGGAAATTCAGTAGGAGAACATATTTGAGATTATAGATATTGGTTGCAATTTTATTATTTGTTTTCCTTTTGAAAAATTTGAGATAATAATAAAATTTGCTTTTAGCTCTACTGTGCTTTTGTATTCTCCAAGATTGACTTGAGATCAGGTTATCATCAGTTGAAGGTTAAGAACGGTGATATACCAAAAACCGCATTTAGGACTCGATACGGACATTATGAATTCACTGTGATGTCGTTCGGGTTAACTAATGCACCATCTGTCTTCATGGACTTGATGAACCGAGTATTTCATCAATACTTGGATCGGTTCGTAATTGTCTTTATTGATGACATTCTAATTTATTCAAGGGACAAGGAACAACATGAGGAGCATCTCAACATTGTATTACAGACACTTCGACAGGAAAAATTGTATGCAAAATTCAAGAAGTGCGAATTCTGGCTTGACCGAATTGGCTTTCTTGGACATGTGGTTACTGTAGAGGGTATCAAAGTTGATCCAGCCAAGGTTGATGCTGTCACTAATTGGAGGGCCCAACCAATATAAATGAAGTTCGAGTTTCTTGGGATTGACTGGCTATTATCGAAAGTTTATCGGAGAATTTTCAAAAATTACTGGACCGATGACCCAGTTGACTAGGAAGGGAGTGAAGTTTCAGTGGACAGAAAAGTGCGAGAAGAGTTTTCAAGAATTGAAACAGAAATTGGTATCTACACCAGATTTGGCTATTCCAGAAGGGTGAGAGGGTTTTGTAATCTACAGTGATGCATCGAAACAAGGTCTGGGATGCGTACTGATGCAGCATGGAAAAGTGATTGCATATGCCTCTAGGCAGTTGAAGCCACATGAGCAGAACTACCCTACACATGACTTGGAATTGGCTGCGGTAGTTCATGCTTTAAAAATATGGCGACACTGTCTATATGGTAGTAACTGCGAGATATACACAGACCATAAGAGTCTAAAGTATTTCTTCACTCAGAAAGAATTTAATATGAGACAGAGAAGGTGGTTGGAGCTAGTTAAAGATTATGACTGTACTATCCACTACCACCCTGGCAAGGCCAATGTTGTTGCTGATGCACTTAGCCGGAAAGGTAAAGGACAGTTAGCTGCCCTAACCAGTCAAGAACAATTGATCAAAGATTTTGCCAACATGAGACTTGAGGTTGTAGCTCCTCCACATCACACAACTGCAATTATAGCAACTTTGATTGTTCGATCGACTCTCAGAGATAGAATTAAAGAAGCTCAGGGTAAGGATAAATTTTTGTGCAAGATTAAGGATCGAGTACTCGCTGGCAGTGTTAAAGGTTTTGAAGTATCAACTGATGACACTCTTATGTTTAAGGGAAGACTGTGTGTACCGAAGGATGAAACTTTGAGGAAGGAAATTTTAGAAGAAGCACATTATTCACCTTATACTGCACACCCAGGAGGTACGAAGATGTACCAGGATTTGCGAATAATTTATTGGTGGAGAAACATGAAGAGGTCAATTGACTTGTTTGTTGAGAAGTGCATGACTTGCCAACAAGTTATAGCTAAAAATATAAAAGAACTAAAAGACAAATACCACAAGGAAATGAAAATGTGATCGATGGGTATTTCTTCACCGCTAGAATGATTTTTCTTTCAATGTTCGCAAAGGATTTTCGTTCAAAAGATTAACAACAATTCGAGAATAATCAGAAGCGCAATTACCTCCAACTCTCCTTAATTTTAGTTGAACAAGATAAACATCGTTACCCAACCCTAATCATCAAACAACCTAGGAAAAGTTTCGCTAGATTTACTTCAACGAAAGCATTAACACGAGAAAGTCAAATTGAACTAAGCGCAAACTTCAAAGCTCGGTTTACTCACTTAGGTATTAATCCATAAATACATTCAAATGAATAGCGATTACGTACTACCGTCAATTGAAATATAATTGCCACTAGGTTTTGGAATAAATAGCAATTACGGACTACAAATCCCAAAATGGCGAATATTGAAATCAACTCAATCATCTAGTTGGCCCGCTAAATAATCGAGAATAACAATAAACATTATAAGCACAATGAATTAACCACATTAATCTCAAGAACTATAAGACATAAAAACAATGGAAATTCATTCTAGGGTTCCAAAATAACCCCCAATCACAATAGGTTTATCTATCCATAGAGCATTTACATAAACCCAAACGAAATACTACAACAAAAAGCTAAAAACAAATTTAAAGAAGGAAGGAAAATCTTATTGAAGGAAGATAGATGGCTCAAGTCTTCAATCTACAAGGGGCTCCTCCTTCTTCATGTCACCAGATTTTTTCTTGATTTTGGTCGATTCCCCCACTCTTTGCTTGCCCTAAAAATGGTCCCAAAAGGTAGTATTTATAGTAGGTTAAGGGTAGGAGGCGGGTTGGAGTCGAAAACGGGTCAAAAAAATGCGTTTTGCGCTACCCGGGAAGGCTGGGTGTCGTGGCGCCCAGATTTGGCGCCATGGCGCCCGACATTCTGCAATTTCCTGTTTTATGGGCGCTAGGGCGCCCATTTACGGCACCGTAGCGCCCGACTTGCTGAAATCTTCCGGTTGACATCATTTTTCACCTCCTTCAAGCCACAATTTCTTCCTCCCAAATCTGATGGTATTGTTTGCCAATCTTGAGATTAATACATCTCCAATACTTCATGCTCTTTTCACGCCCAAAAACCTTCCTAATCTTAAATCAACTTGGAATACCACCTATAGAACAAAAGGAACAAAATAATCAAAAACTAATAAATGAAAACTAACAACTATCTAAGTTTAACGGTTTAAATGAGTGCGAAAACCGTACTTATCAACCAGTATGCTCAGTTGTACATCAAAGAAATTGTAAGATTGCATGGTGTACCAGTTTCCATAGTGTCAGACAGGGATTCCAGATTTACATCCAGGTTCTGGGAAAGCCTGCAAACAGCTATGGGACCTAGATTGAAATTCAGTACAGCATATCATCCACAGACGGATAGACAATCGGAGAGAACTATACAGACTTTAGAGGATATGTTGAGAGTTTGCGCTTTAGACCTTGGTGGTAACTGAGAAATGCATTTACCTTCGGTTGAGTTTGCATATAACAATAGTTTCCAGTCTACCATTGACATGACACCGTATGAAGCTCTTTATGATAGAAAGTACAGATCACCAATTTATTGGGATGAAGTTGGTGAGAGGAAGGTTTTGGGTCCAGAAATAGTAGAACAGACTGTAAAGGCTGTGGAGAAGATCAGAGAAATGATTAAAACAGTACAAGACAGACAGAAGTCTTATGCTGACAAGCGATGAAATGAACTATAATTTGAAATTGGTGAAAAAGTGTTCCTTAAAGTGGCTCCCATGAGAGGAGTGGTAAGGTTTGGAAAGAAAGGGAAACTTAGATCAAGATTTATTGGACCTTTTGAAATCTTGGAAAGAGTTGGAAACGTGGCCTATAGGTTGACTTTACCGCCAGAGTTAGCAGCAATACATAATGTTTTTCACATCTCAATGTTAAGGAAATATGTCCATGATCCTGACCACATTGTTAATTATGCATCCTTGGATGTTAACAAGGATATGACATATGAGGAAGCTCCTACAGTTATACTTGAGAGGAAAGTTCATACCTTAAGGAACAAAGATATCCCTTTAGTTAAAGTCCAATGGAATAGACATGGTAGAGAAGATGCAACTTGGGATGAGGTTTTAGCCAAATATCCAGTCATTTTTAAATCAAGTAAGTTTAATTTCGAGGACGAAATTTATTTAAGTGGGGAAGATTGTAGCGACCCGAATTTTTAAGGTACAAATTTTATATACTTAAAGTGCATCGCTACGACAATCCCATCAAATTTTAGAATTTATGTTGTGTCCGTCGAATTGTCTAGCAAAACATTTAATGTAAATTTTCGAAACGATTTTAATCTTAAAATTTCAATATTTACCTATCGAGTCCAATCTCGAACATTTTTAAAAGTATCAAATTCTTATCGATTTAAATCCAATTTTAATGTCTGATATTTTATTTAAAGTCCCATTTTATTTAGTCCAAATTTCCTCTTTTAGTCCAATTTTATTAAATCCAATTAGCTCAAAAAATGATTCCAACCCGAAATCTAGGCCCAAATTTCTATCTCGATTTCTGTGCCTTACATTCACTATTCATCACCACTGTTCTCTCGACCTCACGACAACTCCACGGCCTCCTCAACCCACAGCAATTTCAGCAGCCTAGGTAAGGAGACTATCATCTCCATCAATTTTACCTTAGTCTAATGTAATTTCACACACACACACACATGGTTGATTCAATCGCAGTCACTCACGAGCTGCAACAACACACGAGTTGCAACCACCTACGCCAATCACACCCCAGTTTTCGACCCACCACCATCACCCCTATTTTCACGCTATTGCAGGCAGACCACTGTTACTGCCTTCACGCCCGCAAACCACCACCACCTCAATACCGCACCGCCACTACCCAAAACGGCTGCCCCGTTTTGGCCAAAATCGACCCCCATTTCATCCAAAATCAACACCAAGCAACCACAAAACCAAGAAATAATAAAGCCCAATCACTTACCTTAACTTCACACACGTTTTGGTCGGATTTCCCGCCGGAAACAACCAAGAAATCCGAACGGTGGGCCTCCATTTTGACCTCGATAGCACCCAAAAACCCCCAATCATCCCTTCCCGCGCGGCGCCTCTGATTTTTGGCCGCCATCTCTACCGTCGCCGTCGCCATTTCACCTCTTCCATCACCGTTTCCTCGCCTTCCTCTCCTCTCGACCTCCCTATGCAAATCGCATGAGAGAGAGATGATTAGATACGTTTATTTGTATATAATTGATTTTTGGAAATTACCCCTTGAGCCCCCCTTTTTTAAAAGTTATCCATTTAGCCCCAAGTTTTAAAAGGTTGTTATTTAAATTTCAAAGTTTTGCAAATTGTTTAATTCAGTCCCTAAGGTTTAGTAACTTTTAAATTAGCCTACAAAATTCCAAAAAGTTATATTCAGCCTTTAAACTTTTAAATTTCAATTTTAATACTTTTTCAATTAAGTCCCTAAAAGTTTTAAAGTTTTAATTAGACTTAGTATCTTAAATAATATTAATTTTGTTCTTGCTAGACGAGATCGCGGGTAAAGTGTAAAGCACGGTAACGTCACATCTGTTCAATTTCCAATAAAGTTTTCAAGACTTTGAGGTAGGGTTTACATTTAAGCAATTGTGGTTAATTGTCCATGTTAATTCTTGATGTGTGATTTTGATTATGATGTAATGTTTATACATATGAAAAGGTTGCCAGAGACCGCAAATAGGTCCGGGATCGAAATCGGGTCCTTGAAAATGCCCACAGTGCAAAAATTTGCTAAGCGCTTATAACATGTTGTCAGAGACCGTAAATAGGTCGGGGATCGAAATTGGGTCCTTGGGAATGCCCACAGTACATAATTCTATAGTATGTTGTATGGATATGATGTTCACCACTTGATTTCATATTTAGACTTGACTTAGACTGATTGCTGTATCTCCACTGAGTATAATGCGTTATGCTCATCCCACTATTTTCCCATTCTTTCAGGTTAAGGAGTTTGGTAGGGTAAGGCAACGAGCGTGGCAATTTTGATTTAATAATAGAACTTTTGAATTACAAGTTTTGAAACAAGAAATTTTAAATAGTTGGTTTCCATTTTGACACTTTAATACCGAATTTTAGTATCTTTGCAAATGTTGGTACTTGCTAATCCCTTTTGGTATTGACTGTTGGATGTGAGTAAAATTGTTGCAATGATGTTTCCGCGTTTTGTGCTAAATTGCTATGGGTTTTTTTAAAGTATATGCATGCCTTCGCATCGTGGCGACTTTTGAAAATGTTTATTTACATGTTACTTTGACTTAAGTAATGCCTTAAGTTATTAGTAAATTTGGGACGTTACAGATTTGATGCATGATAAACTTTGAAAAGAACTTTGAAAAATTTTGATGAACTTCAAAAAGTTTGACGAAATTTGGATGTTTGGACCTTCCTTTGTTATTTGAAATCACCTTTTGAAATCACAAAAAACCTTCTTACAGTATATTTTTATCCACACTTAAAACTTGTGGAAAACACTTTCAAAACCACCTTCATTTTCTCTCCCAAATTCTCTATTTTTCTCTCAACTTTGAAAGCAAATTGAAAGTGCTTTTGGTGTGAAAAATCAAATGAGTGAAGAGGGTATTTATAGGTAAGGTTTGGGGTGGGAGAAAGATCATATTAAATAGGGTAATTAAGTTGTGCAAGTAGTGGCCATTAATTCTCAAAAATCGTGCATTGCAGCCAGGTTCGGTCGATCGAACTGACACTTCGGTCGACCGCACTGACACTTCGGTCAATGCTGCACAACCTTCAGTATTTCTATCATAACTTTTCCTCCCGATATCCGATTGAGGTGATTCAAAGTGTGTTGGAAAGCTAACTCAAAGAGCTACAACTGTTCTTCAGATATCATTTTCCAATTCGAATGTTTTCTATGTCGAAAGTGGGTCTCAAAGGAGGCTAAAAATATTTGAAGTATACTTTAGCCATAAAATGAACTACTTTGCATTCCGTCCAATCTTCATCAAATTGTTTTTAAGAAAATACTTTATAAACATAATTTTATATTTAAACATGTATTGGATTATCTTTTGGGTTTATATTTCCTTTATTGGGCCTAATGTAAAGTTAATCACACAATTATGGGTCTAGCTTTATAGAAAAAATTCGGGCCTCTATATCTTAATCCATGAACTTTGACTTTCTTCCATTTTGCTCTTTTTTCACTCGTTTTCACTCACTTATCATTATTTCTATCGACATAGTCCTGTAAACATAATTTATATAGAATTAAACCATATTTCAACATAATTACAATCAATTATTCATATTTTGTGACCTAAATAAGTGCATAAAACGCACTTATCAATGACACATACAGTTGTAGCCAAGAAGTGAGACATCCTTATAATGCTAAAAAAATATCATCTCATCATCATGATATAATAATCAACTGAAATTTATACAATCATCTTATCACATCAAATGTATTGGAAAATCCACCAAATATATACCCTCTAACTGAAATCTATAATCCACCTTTCGGACTAAACACTTTCGCCACGGGCATTTGGCCCCCTCCATGAACCAAAGAAAGTCTTGAAGACCTCTGATAATCAAATCTAGAACACGGCCAAGATCCCTCTGTGAACTAGAAGAAATATATAATTACTGATACTTTTCTAGTCAATCTCAATATCACATGTCTCATATTTCAATTCACAATTAATCCATTTACAATCTTGAATTCCACATTTATCATATTAAAAGAGGCTTTCCATGATAATCATGTAATCGAACATATAAATGCACATATTGCATGTAATATAATAGTATAATTAATTTATCAATACTTGGAAATATTTAAGTTTTTTCCACTCGCTGGGCTATGTAATGGACCGATATTAACTTGATTGCTAAACTATTCCGAGATCTACTCGTCATTTCCTGAAGCACAAGATTATATTCCAAATAAATCCCTTTGTAACCATGGATAAATAATTTTTCTGTATGTTACGCAACCCATCCCGCACCATGATTTCTTCCTTTTAAAGTATTCATACACATCTTCCCTTGTATGTTAGCACTTCAATTTCCCAATTTCTAACTTAATCTTTGCAATTCATATAGATGCGCGCGCATGCACACACTGCCTTCTATTTTCACTCATTTCCCTTCACTTAATTTGAAATCCTTCATCACGTTAATCTCTTTCTCCCATTTAAATTTTCGACAGAAATTAAGACACCTAAACACATAAATATTGCAGATTCTTGAAATTTGCAATTTCATTTCTTACCTCATTTTTGTAGCCAAAACAGGAGTCAATTTCAAGCACAAGAATAAAATGAGTCCATGGTTAAAGCTATTCGTTTTCTTTTCAATTTTCTGTTTTTCTTCTTTCCTCTTCTTTTCTGTTTGTTCTCGTTTCCCTCTCTATAAATTGTAGGTAATGGATTTGTATTGAAAAAAAAAATTGGATTCATACCAAGGTTAAAAGGTGGTCCCTACCACTCATCCAAATTTATTTTTAATATAATAATAATAATAATAATAATATTATTATTATTATTATTATTATTATTGGTGCTTGACATATTTGACCAACAAACAAAGGTTGGCCAAAGTATTACAAACTTTTGACTTGATTAAATGAACTAGGATATTACAAAATTCACCTCCAAAATATTTCTGTCATCGACATTCAATTGACTAAGCTCCATCCTGAATGCTAAACAAGCAAGCTAGCAAGGCTAACTAAGAGCAAACTGAACTAATCCATTCTATGATTTCATTAAAGCCAATAAATCACGGATTTAACTTTTTCCATTTACGAAATCTGAATATACCCTTCCATGATTATAATTGCAAATTTTCATGCTCAATTTTAAATTCAAGATATCATTTGTGATGATTTCCAAAACTTTACAGAATATCATGCTTTCAACTTTCTCTCATCAAAGACAATACTTTTCTGCAATGACCTGTATAATTTTAGAATAAAATAGCTTCCTTCAGCACCTTCATCGAATTGTTTAGTGTTTTGTTTATTCTAAAAGCACAACAATGTTCCCATTACAATCATCAGCATTCCGACTAGAATAATGTCCAAGAAAGGTCCATAATTTAAGGTTCTCAGCCTTTCTATCTACATCATCTAGAGCACATAAAAATAATATCTTTAGCAAAACCAAACTTTTCAATCCTACTATCCTAGTGAAATAATCAAATTTCTCATCATTGCTGACTTCCATTTCTTATATATATACAGTATAGAATCTTTGGATTGAGCTTATCTCAAATAATGGTCGAGAAAAGTAGCTCTATCTTAAAAATTAGCAACAACGCCCATAAATAATCACCAATAATTGAGCATGCTAATACCAGAATTCATTGACTCAAAAGAAGAGCAAACCGTATTACTACAAGTTATATAACCACACATCATTGTAGTGAGAGCATTTATAACTCATTAGCTTTCCACGAATAGTCAATTTTGCCATCATAAACATTTATTGGTTCTAACCCATCTTACCAATTCTCCATTTCTGTCAACAAATTGGCTTCTTTATTTTGCTTGTTTGTCCACTTTTTATAACTCATTTTATTGCCAATCTACTTACTGAATTTACTCGCTGATGCACACTGTAATTACCATGCTAATCCTACTTCCAATTAACTTCCTTTCCTTGATTAGTTTGCCCACTACACCCCAATATTGATATTCTGCCTTCTCATCTTATGCTGTAACTGAATCGAAATAATTTCAATTTAGGCTTGACGTGTTCATGCTTTCTCCAGAAATTGAATTTATCATATGTCTGCCCATATGTATACCTATATTAGTGGTCCAATTCCCATAACCAAAAGCATGATAATATTCACAGGTATCACACGAACCCATTTCCTATCCCTTCCCCCTCTCTTCTTTAATTATTTTAAGCGCTTTTTCTCCATTACATCCATTTGCCATTTTTTTTTTTCCATCAAAATTCCTGGTTGTATAAATATATACACGTGTAAACAACCAGACTCTTGAACCTATAATTTCTCCTCTTCAGATATTGCTTTGTCACTGCCCTTTCGATTATTTCCATCCACCTATCAATAATCTAAATCTCTTATTAGCCTCAAAAAAAAAAAAAAAAAAAAAAAAAAGAGGAAGGAACATAACCTAGGCATATAGTCCTGCTCCTCTTTCTTCTATTCCATTATTTTCACCATGTCACACATACATATGCATATACTAATCTAACTTCTCAGCAACATACAACTTCCCACTACCGTCTTCAACTCCTAATTATTTTCCTTTGTCACCAATTTTCCTTGTATATTTAATACTTGCAAGCACTGCACCTTTATCTAAGTAGAAAACATAAAAGTCTTGCTTAAATAAAAAATTTCTTTACTTTACTGTAACAGACAACGAAATAAGAAGCTCGAGCTCAACAACTTCTCTGTTTAAGTTTCTTTTGCTTTGCTCAAACAAAACAAAATAACGAACAACATCAAGAGACTATCTTTGCTTCCTTATCAATGTTTATCATCTTGATTACCTTGTTTCTCTCCACTAGACTCCATTCCCTGTTAGCATAAGATGATCTTATATCCTACTGATTAGTTTCTACAATTTGTTCTGAAACAACAAAAACTAAAAATACCATCACGTCTAATCAAGGTCCACATTTATTGATTATCCTAGCTTTCAGTATACACTAACCGATAAATAAATAGCAGATTTCAAAACATCATCTATTGCTCATTCTTTTTTATTTTCCCATTTCAGTCCACTGATGCAGAGAACCCATGTATGTTTCTATTTTCCATCCCATTTCTCCTTTCACATTATCTTTTATTAAGGCTAATTCATATCCAATTGCAATCACTTTCTGATTGAAAATAATTACTATAATTGGAAGATGAAACAAGAAACTTAAGGATGAGTCCCAATTACTATTATTATTTTTCCCCTCTTGTTGCACATACCCATCAATCACAATTGTCCAAATCCATTAATCAGATCTCCCTTAATTCATTCTACTCAGTGGAATCACAACCCAATTCATCTCTTTTTCTATTCACTACACATAAATGTCTGCCTATATAATACTTTACAATTTGAACATGGGATTAACTGTGTAAATGAAGCAACCCCACTTAGCACCCAAATTAAATTCTTCCTCGCCATAGTTCTACCTTGTTTCTCCATTATATCAATTTATAGTCTCTTCCCCCTATCAGCTTTTTATTTTTATTTTTATTTTTTTTATTTTTATTTCACACATATATGTACACGTAAAACATTAACAGATTCTTGAAATTATAAAATTTCCTTACCTATTGCTGGAATTTAAGAGCGAAAGAGGACCAAGCTCGAAACTTCCCTTTCCCTTTCCTCCGTCCTAGGTTAACCGATTCTTCTTCTTCTTTTTCCCACCATTTCCCTTAGTTTCTGTACGGCCATATTGGTAGAACCTATTTCAATCACAATTGGGATTAACCTTCTCAACCATATAATCAACCAATTAGATCACTGAAATATAACACACAGCACAGGAATTGAAGAATTGATTAAGTAATTGTAAAGGACTGAACAACTCGAAATGAAGTGAACAATGAACAGAAAGAACACGGCAGATTTCGAGAGCTACCCTCTCCTAATGTTTCAGATCTCTCCTGATTTCTGAATACTTTCTAGACTCTACTATTCCCTATTTATTAACAATTCTGCAACTAACCTTCCCGCCAATTGTAACAACTAACCTTCCTCGCCAATTCTCCCCCTACATGCCTTTCTTGTGATGACTTTGATAGATAAATCGTATGGGAGGTTTATCAATACCCCAGGAGTCGAGTCCGATAAAGTCGAGCTCGGAACGAGACCCGTTGATTATCGAAAGAGGTCCAATGACGCGATCAAGAGCAAAATGGGTAAATCAAGTAATGAGACTACTTATACAAGTAATAATGGACGACGTCATGATCTACATGCAAAAAGAGGTAAGTTTCATGTTGGGGTCGAAATCGAAAATCAATTGGATCAATACGATACAAGCGATCAATGAATGAGGCCAACCGGACTTCTAAGCAACCACTTAGAATAAATGGGCAAGCGGTCGCCCAGACACTTACCGAGATTTCAAGACAGCAAAACTTCCTTCCAAGCAGTCGCTTGGAAAATAACTAAGTGATCGCTTAGAACAAAACTGAAGACGAATTTTCTATTTTTTGCGAGAATCCTAATTTCCTTAGAATTCTAATTTTATTGATGTTTTACTATATTTGGAAGATTCTGCACGAATTTGATAGGTTTTCTAGCATTAGTATAAATAGTTTATTTCATCATTATTGTAGAATCTTTTGACAAATTATTAATTAAAGTGGGGCTATTTGCTTTCAATCTTGTTCTTCTTAGAACACCGCGAACTTATCAAGATCTTTTTGTGACGTTCAACATTGAGTGAAGATCACGAGTTTTGTAATCAAGAGGTCTTTCAAGCGTCGTTCTTGTTGGGTTGCTTGGTTCAACATTCTTGGTTGAATCTTTAAATTGGGATTATCTTTGGGCTTCATTGGATTTTCAATCTTGTTCCGAGGTTGCGTAGTGTTCGTTGTTACGTGGTTCTCATCAGTTGGTATCAGAGCTTGACTCCAAAATAATCAAGATTATATCTTTTATTATTTTTGAGTCTTGTGTTTTTCTTTCTTTCATTGTTCTTTGTGTTCTCCTGTCCAGTAAAATTCTTGATTCTTTGATCCAAAAAAATTTTTAAAAATTTTAAAAGTTTTTTTTGGACTATTTAGATGTCCGAATTAAGTTTTGTTTGTTTTGATGGTTTTCTACTCAAATTCCTAAGAGTAAAAATAAAAAATCCAAAAAAATAAATAAATTATTAATTGTTACGGGAATTTTCAGTATCATTAATTTTCAATTTTTGAGTAAAAAAAAAATACTTCAATTCAATTCCTACACTTTCTTACTTCTTGAATTCTTACTTCCAAATTCATATACTTGGTCATTGTTGAGTCTTTCTTCTTCCTATTTCTTTTCTTCTATCAATTCGTGATTAAACTCGATTGGATACACGAGATTACATTTGTGAGTTCACTTTATTTTTTGAAGATACTTGAGCGAAAGCATTGAGTGGTAAAATGCAAGAGTGGTGAGATTAATAGAGGGTAAAAGCCAATATTTGAGTGATATACGAGTGAATATTTGTGAGGTTAAAATTCTATAGAATTAGGATGTTAGATAAAGAAGGTTCAAATTCAATCAGACAGTCGAATCAAATCAACATGGAAGACGATGTAATTAGGCGGTTTGAGAGGATGCCTGAGGATGTGACTGAAAGACTTGGTAGTTAGAGGCGTCGATGTCGAATAGTCATAGGGAACACTCAAATGCAAGGAAACCGAGTAGGAGAGAGCCTATGAGGGAGTGACATGAAGACTATGAGTATGGTGGTGATTTGGATGAGGATGCATCAATGGTAGGTGAAATGGGTAAGATGAGGAATAGAGGTGGTAGGTTTGAACGAAGGGGTATGAACAACTTTTGAGATGACGTCGATGGGAATATGAGTAACATCAATATGTCAATTCCACCGTTTAAGGGAAATAGTGATCCAGAAGCTTATTTAGAGTAGGAGAAAAATGTAGAGTTGATATTTGAGTGCCATAATTATTCGCAGGAAAAGAAGGTGAAAATATCAATTCTTGAATTTGTTGATTATGCCATAACATGGTGGGATCAAGTGGTTATATCTAGGCGGAGGAATCGGGAGCAAGCAGTTAGTACTTGGGATGAGTTGAAAACTATTATGCGGAAGAGATTTGTGCCTAGTCACTATTATAAGGAGTTGTATCAAAGATTGCAAGGATTGTATCAGATGTCGAAAAGTATTGAGGACTATCATAAAGAGATGAAAATTTTGATGATCAGGGCGAATGTGAAGGAAGATCGGGAAGCCATCATGACTCGTTTCTTGAATGGGATGAACAGGGAAATTGCTAATACTGTGAAATTGCAGCACTATATGGAGATTGAAGATATGTTGCATGTGGCCATAAAGGTTGAAAAATAGTTGAAGAGGAATGGGCAACTAGACAACTAATGAGTTCTTCGGGTTTTAATCCAAATTGGAAATTGAGGTGGGATGACAAAGGAGATGGAGCTGTCTCGAAAGGGGGAATTGAAGTGCTAAGGGGGAAAGATGAGAGTGCTAGAAGGACCGTACCAAAGGCAGAGTCACAGCCAGTTAGAAATCGGGACATTCAGTGCTTCAAGTGCTTGGATAAATGACCCATCTCTTCTCAATGTCCAAACAAAAGGACAATGATCTTGCGCAATGGAGATGTGGTGACTGACGGTGAGGATGAATTTGAAGGCATGCCCGAATTGGAGGAGGTTAGTGATCATGGAGACAAAGTTGAGTTTGGGGTTGGAGGAGAAATACTGATTACAAGACGAGCTCTCAACACTCAAATCAAGACAGATGACTGGGAGCAACAACGAGAAAATATATTCCCTACGCAATGTCACGTCAACAATAAGGTATGTAGTGTAATAATTGATGGAAGTAGTTGTACGAACGTAGCTAGTACAACACTTGTGGAAAAATTGGGATTAACACTATTATGACATCCTAGACCCTATAGGTTACAATGGTTAAATGATTGTGGGGGATATTAAGGTGAATAAGAAGGTGTTGATTAATCTTTCAATTGGTAGTTATCGGGATGAAATTATGTGTGATGTGGTACCTATGCATTCGGGGCATATTTTACTGGTAGGCCATGGCAATATGATAGGAAAGTTATTCATGATGGGTACAAGTAACTAGCATAACTTCAGTAAGGATGGAAGGTCCATTACCTTTGTGCCATTAACACCGGCACAAGTGTATGAAGACCAAATCAAATTGAAAAATGTGGAAGAAGAGAGAGTGAAAGAGTTGGAAAAGGTGAGAGAAAATAGTGAGGTGGCCAGTAGAGACAAAAAGATAGTGGAGTCACATGAGGGGAAAGAAAAGGAGGTGTCTGAGAGGAGAGAAAAGACGAAAGCGAATTTCTTTGCAAATGGGAGTGAGTTGAGAAGAGCGATAGAGGATAAAAGACAAGTGATTTTGATAGTCTACAAGGAGTCTTTCCTCAATTTTGAGGAGGACCCACCGTTTCCCATTTTAGCGATATCTTTATTGCAGGAATTTGGAGATGTCTTCCTGGAGGACATGCCTAGTGGGTTACCACCCATTCGAGGCATTGATCACTATATTGACTTTGTTCCTGGAGCTATTATTCCAAACCGACCAGCTTATCGAAGTAACCTCGAGGAGACAAAGGTGCTTCAAAAGCAAGGGAGGAGTTGATGAGTAAAGGATGTGTGTGGGAGAGTATGAGCCCATGTGCCGTCCCAGTGCTACTTGTGCCAAAGAAAGATGGAACTTAGAGAATGTGTGTGGATTGTAGAGCCATCAACAATATAACGGTAAAATATCGTCATCCTATTCCTAGATTAGATGATATGTTGGATGAATTATATGGTGCTTGCATGTTTAGTAAAATCGATCTTAAAAGTGGATACCACCAAATTCGAATGAGGGAAGGTAATGAGTGAAAAACTGCATTTAAAACTAAATATGGCCTATATGAGTGGTTAGTAATGCCATTTGGACTCACTAATGCATCGAGCACTTTCATGCGATTGATGAATCATGTTTTACGCGCTTTTATAGGTAAATTTGTTGTTTATTTTGATGACATCTTGATTTATAGCAAGGACCTAAATGAGCATGTAGAGCATCTTACTTGTGGTCTTGAAAAGAGAACGACTTTATGGTAATTTTAAAAAGTGTACATTTTGCATGGAAAAGGTTGTTTTCCTAGGATTTGTGATGGGTGCTAATGGGGTAGAAGTGGATGATGAGAAAATAAAGGCTATTAAAGAATGGCCAACACCTAAAAGTATAATTGAAGTTGGGAGTTTTCGTGGTTTGGCTAGTTTCTATAGGCGTTTTGTGAAAGATTTTAGCACAATCACCACACCACTCACAGAAATTGTTAAAAAGAGTGTAGGATTTCATTGGGATGATGAGCAAGAGCATGCATTCAATACAATTAATGATAGGTTGTGTAAGGCACTGGTTTTAGCACTCCCTAACTTTGATAAAGCTTTCGAGATTGAGTGTGATGTATCATGAATAGGTATTGGAGCAGTCTTAATGCAGGATTAGCAGCCATAGTTTATTTCAGTGAAAAGGTAAGTGGAGTAGCGCTCAATTACCCCACATATGACAAGGAACTATATTCACTTGTTCGAGTCTTGGAGACATGACAACACTACTTGTGGCCTAAGGAGTTTGTGATAGACACGGACCATGAAGCATTGAAGCCTTTCCGGGGTCAATGTAAGTTGAACAGAAGACATGCACGATGGATGGAGTTTGTGGAGACATTTCCTTATGTCATCCGGTACAAGCAAGTTAAGGAAAATGTGGTGGCGGATGCATTTTCTCGAAGGTATGCGCTATTAACTTCTCTTGGTTCTAAATTGCTTGGTTTTGAACATATGATTTTAGGGAAGCACATAGTGGTGAATTGATGGGTCATTTTAGAGTTAAAAAGACTTTAGATATATTAGAGGAACATTTTTATTGGCCTAGGATGAAAAGTGATGTTGAAATGGTATGTAGTCGATGCATAACTTGTAAGTAGACTAAATCTAAAGTTTTATCTCTAGGTTTATATACACCGTTACCTACACCCAGTGAACCTTGGGTTGATATTTCGATGGATTTTGTGTTGGGTTTACCTAAGATTTAGAAGGGAAGAGATTCAATTTTTGTGGGATAAATAGGTTTAGTAAGATGACATATTTCATTGCATGTCATAAAATCGATGATGCCACTAACATAGCGGAATTATTCTTTAAGGAGATTGTGCGTTTACATGGGATATCTAGGACAATAGTGTCAGATCGGGATGTTAAGTTCCTAAGTCATTTTTGGCGGATTTTGTGGGATAAGTTAGGCACTAAACTTATGTATTCAACAACTTGTCATCCACAAACCGATGGTCAAACTGAGGTGGTGAATAGGACCATGACATAACTTTTGCGCACTTTGGTTAATAAGAATTTGAAGAGTTGGGAGGATTGTTTACCTTTCATAGAGTTTGCATATAATAGGGTTACACATTCTACTACTTCCTTTTCACCATTTGAAATTGTTTATGGTTTTAATCACTAACACCTTTGGATTTAATACCTTTACCTATGAATGAATGAGGTAGCTTAGATGGTACAAGAAAGGCCGAGTTGGTAAAGTCAATTCATGACAAGGTAAGATTGCAAATTGAGAAGAAAAATAAACACTTTGCGTCATAAGCAAACAAGGGTTGAAGGAGCATGATATTTGAACCTAGAGATTGGGTCTGGGTACATTTAAAAAAGGAGCGTTTTCCAGAGCAGAGGAAATCAAAGTTGCAGCCACGAGGGATGGTCCATTTAGGGTTTTGGAGAAGGTCAACGACAATGCATATAAATTGGATCTTTCGGGTGAGTATAATGTTTCAGCAATTTTTAATGTGTCTGATTTCTCTCTTTACTATGTAGGTACAGATTCGAGGTCGAACCCTTTTGAAGAGGGAGGAGATGATGTGATCTAGAAGTCTAGTTCGATGAAGCCGAGCCCGGAACGAGACCAGCTGATTATCGAAGGAGGACGAATGACGCGATTAAGGGTAAAACGGGTAAATCAAGCAATGGGACTACTTGTGCAAGCAACGATGGATGATGTCATGATCTACATGCAAAAAGAGGCAAGTTTCATGTTGGGGTCGAGGCCGAAAACCAATTGGATCAATACGATACAAGCGACCGAAGAAGGAGGCCAACTGGGCTTCTAAGCGACCGCTTAGAATAAATGGGCAAGCGGTCGCTCAGACACTTACCAAGATCTCAAGGCAGCAAAACTTCCTTTCAAGCGACTGCTTGGAAAATAACTAAGCGACCACTTAGAACAAAACTGAAGACGAATTTTGTATTTTTGGCGAGAATCCTAGTTTCCTTAAAATTCTAATTTTATTTATGTTTTACTATGTTTGGGAGATTATGCACGAATTTTATAGGTTTTCTAGCATTAGTATAAATATTTTATTTCATCATTATTGTTGAACCTTTTGACAAATTATTAATTAAAGTGAAGCTATTTGCTTCCAATCTTGTTCTTCTTAGAACACCGCGAACTTATCAAGATCTTCTTGTGACGTTCAACATCGAGTGAAGATCACGGGTTTTGTAATCAAGAGGTCTTTCAAGCGTCGTTCTTGTTGGGTTGCTTGGTTCAACATTCTTGGTTGAATATTTAAATCGGGATAATCTTTGGGCTTCCTTGGGTTTTCAATCTTGTTGCAGGGTTGCGTAGTGTTCGTTGGTATGTGGTTCTCATCACCCCGCCAACGAAAGCACCTTGTCCCCAAGGTGGAATTCAGGAAATTAAGAGTTAATTAGATCGAATGGTTCCCAAGATGCTTTAAGGAGGGTAGATCCTTCCACAGAATTAACACTTTCGGTTCTGAACACTTAGGCTCATTAGCTGGTCGGATCCCCAATGCTTTCGCAGGTTGTACCTTCCACTCCAATTTTGGATTGAGAAGTGCTGGAAGAGGTTGGATGGAAGTGGTAGAACCTACGATTTTCCTTAATTGGGATACACGGAACACCGGGTGAATGGTTGCCACAACCGGTAGTTGAAGTTTGTATGCCATAGCTCCTATCCTCTGTATAATAGCATAGGGACCAAAATATCGAGAAGACAGCTTCTCATTAGCCCCCTTAGCCAAGGACCTCTGGCGATAAGGTTGGAGTTTCAGATAAACTAACTCTCGTACCTGAAATTGCACAGCTCTCTTCTCTGCCACTTTCTTCATTCTTGCTTGAGCCTGTTCCAACTGAAATTTCAAAACATTAATCATCTCATCTCGTTGTTGGAGTTTCTGATCAAGGTCAGCCAAATGGGTGTGCTGAGTTCCATAACGAATGATGGGCGGGGGGTCTCGCCCATACACCACCTTGAAAGGGGTGGTCTTGGATAACTTTGGAAGGAAGAGTTGTACCACAATTCAGCCCAAAGAATCCAATTAGACCAAGAGCGAGGATGGCTGTGAGCAAAACACAGTAAGTATGTCTCCAAACAACAATTCACCACTTCCGTTTGCCCATCCGTTTGTGGGTGATAGGCGGTGCTCCGTCGAAGATGAGTGCCTTGGAGGCGGAAGAGCTCTGTCCAGAATAAACTGAGGAAAACCCGATCCCTGTCGGTTACTATTGAGCGAGGAAATCCATGTAATCTGATGATTCCCTGGATAACGAGTTCAATAACTGATTTGGCCGTGAACGGATGCTTTAATGTAAAAAAACGAGCGTATTTGCTCAACCGATCTACGATAACCAATATTGTGTCCTACCCTTGAGATTTAGGTAAGCCTTCAATAAAATCCATTGTGATGTCTTCCCAAATTGCATCTGGAATCGGTAATGGTTGCAATAATCCAGTAGGAGATAAGGTCAGGTATTTGTTTTGTTGATATACCGTACAAGCCTCCAAAAATTTCTGCACATCCTTTTTCATTCCAGCCCAGTGTAGCTCACTAGCTATCCGTTTATAAGTCTTTAAGATGCCTGAGTTGCCCCCTATGGTGCTGCCATGAAATTCTTGGAATAGTTTGGGTATTAGATCAGACCCCTTGGGAAAGACTAGCCTCTGTTTGTATAGGAGACACCCATCATTCACTGACCAATCTTCAATAGACAAGGGGTCCATGAGTAGTGAATCCCGAATAGCTGCTAGCCTCTCGTCATTACCAATCTGTTGCTGCAATTCTCCCAAATCTAACACTCCTGGTACTGCCATAACTAATAGTTCTGTAGTTACAAGAAGTCTGGATAAGGCATCAGCAGCCTTGTTCTCCAAACCCGGTCTATATTGAATTTTGAAATCGTAGCCGATCAGCTTAGTGACCCACTTTTTGTGTTCCATGCAAACTAACCTCTGTTCCAGCAAGAACTTTAAACTCTTTTGGTTGGTGCGCACTATAAAATGCCACCCAAGGAGGTAATGCCTCCATTTCTGAATTGCTAAAACTATCGCCATCAATTTCCTTTTGCAGATGGATTTTAGTTGAGCCCTTGCAGATAGGGCCTGACTGAAGAAAACAATAGGTCAATGTTGTTGTGATAGAACAACGCCTAACCCCACTCCTGAAGCATCAGTTTCCACTACAAATGGAATATAAAAATCTGGTAAAGCCAAGACAGGGACCTTGGTCATGGCCTCCTTCAATCTTTGAAAGGCTAGTTCTGTCCCTGGATTCCAGTGGAAGCTATCCTTCTTCAGCTGCCTTGTAAGAGGTTCTGCCAGTTTCCCATAACCTTCTACAAACCTCCGGTAATACCTCGTTAATCCCAAGAGTCCTCGTATCTTAGCTTGAGACAATCCGTTGAAATTGATTGAGGCGTTAGGTGGGGTGTTTAGTGTTTACTATCTTCTTCGGCACTGTAGCTCCCTTTGACAAGTTCCAAGGAATCGTTCGTGGCTCAATTCATGTTGGGCTAGGAGTAGTGATATTTTTAAATCGTGGCCTCTAATTTTCTTTCACATTGTTGATTCTATTGTTTCTATCTTCCACCCGTTGAGCCATGTCCATAATCTATGTCAAACCACCCTGGTTAGCCATCAATATCTCGGCATGTACCTCATCTTCCAATCCATTAATGAAGATACCTTCTAATGTGTCCTCACTCATATTCTTCAGTGGTGCAGACATGATTTCAAAATTTTCCTGAAATTCTGTTACTATTCCAGTTTGCCGGATTGATAAAAATCGCTGGTGCAAGGTCCCATACTGAGTATCTCTGAACCTCTTCTACAACCGTTGTTTGAGGTTTGTCCAGCTGCTATGGATCTCCTTCCATCTTCCCATTGAAACTAGGATAGAACACTTCCTTCCATACATACCCCTGCTGCCACAGCCCGCTCTGTATCTGAAAATTTGTTCATAGTGAAGTATCGTCCCGCCCTGAAGATCCAGGAGTCTGGGTCGACCCCGTGAAATAATGGTAGCTCCAACTTACGATAGGAGGTCACTGCTCTGACACCAAATGGTAGAACCTATTTCAATCACAATTGGAATTAACCTTCTCAACCATATAATCAACCAATTAGATTACTGAAATATAACACACAGTACACGAATTGAAGAATTGATTAAGTAATCGTAAAAGATTGAACAACTCGAAATGAAGTGCCACAATGAACTGAAAGAACACGACAGATTTCGCGAGCTATCTTCTCCTAATGATTCAGATCTCTCCTGATTTTTGAATAGTTTCTAGACTCTATTATTCCCTATTTATTAACAATTATGCAACTAACCTTCCCGCTAATTCTCCCCTTACATGCCTTTCTTGTGACGCCTTTGATAGGTAAACCGTATGGGAGGTTTATCAATATGATTTCGTTGCCCTCAATTTCATCATCTCTTTAACTAATCATTTTCTATCTCCTTAACTTCTGATTTTCTACACCACCAGGTAATCTGCCAAATAATTTTTCCTTCTCTAACCTCCATTTGTCTCTACTTATCTTTCTCATTTTAGTAACCCGTTATTTAATTCCTCAAGATAATCGTAATTCCATCGCAGATTCTTCTCCAAGTACACATGTATCACAAGATTTTTCAATCCTCGGCACACTGTAAAAGAATCTGGTAATCAAATAGCCAACTTATTTAGGTGGTTTCACACCATTAGTTCAAATGTATTCTTTGGCCAAATTTATTACCTCTTCAACAATGTATTCTTCATCTATTTTATGTTGCATTTACATAGAATCAACTCCAATAGTAATCCTTTCGACAGTTGGATCATTCTCAACATTTTCTTGTCGGAGTTATTCCTCAATCTATGATAGAAATGCTTGCATCATCTCAACTTCCATGTCTTCTTCTTTACATTTCGATAGCAATATGAATTTTGCAACAAAATATTAGAGCCCATGAACTTTGCCACCACACCACATGATTAACAATCCCAATGAACATGTTATGGTGAAAGAAGAAATTCATAAATTGTTCGAGCTTAAAAAAATTTGAAATTACACCACACCCTACATTAAAAATTCAATATTCTAAAATCAAGTTGAAAGTTTCATAATTCAAAAATCAGATTTTTTTTATATTAGTTATTTTTATTTAAACTCTAATAATTGTATCCCTTATTTTACATGTTTTAGAAAAAGGAAACTACATATTTACGAAACCTCCATCCACTTTCATTCCAAAACCTTCTCCCACGTTGTTTCACGTTTCCATATATCGCGACATTTCAGCCAACAACCATTGTCTTCACTTCCATTATATAAATACTGACCAATTTCTCGTCGTCTCTGTCAAATCGACACACTATAAACATCGAGAGTAATGGCTCGTTCAAGGAATAGAAAATGGGGGGATAAAGTTGGAAGCAATTTGTCAGATTAAAGAGGTAAACGGAGATGAAATACAAAGATTCTCCTTCTAAAAGACACAAATCCACACTGCTAACTCCGTCCGCGAAGAAGGTGTGTTCTCAAATTTTCCTTCATTTCGAGCATACCTCTGAAACTTTTAATCGATGGGTAACATGTATGGGTGAAATATTTTTAATTTGTGAGATATATTGCATTGAATTTATACTGTGTAACTTTAATTGAAATACTGAACTGTAGAAAGGGATTTTATTGTTGTTTTGTAATTTTGTTGTTCAGTTGTAACTTATTTAAGGGGATTGTGTTGTTTTGTAAGTTTATTTTTGAGTTTTGAATAGTGGGACGTGACTTGTGACGTACTTGTTGCTGTTGTTTGTGACCTTGCATTCCATTTGTAACAAACTATTGTGTTTTTTGTGACCAATTTGCAGGTGTGGAGATTCACTATACTGGAAAAGAGTTGATTTCCTGGAAAAATTACAATTACCCCATGAAGGGCGTGTTGACAAATTTCAGTATGAATCTAAATGAAGCCCATCGTACAATACTGCGGAATACATGTTTTGCCCACTTCCTCGAATGTGAGGAAATTGTTATTCAATCGTAGCTGATACATTATTTCCTGTTGAGGTGGGTTTAACAATCGGATGAAAGTAAACTGTGGTTAAACATAGCTGGAAGATTTGTA
This sequence comes from Osmanthus fragrans, assembly GCA_019395295.1. Taxonomy (NCBI): domain Eukaryota; kingdom Viridiplantae; phylum Streptophyta; class Magnoliopsida; order Lamiales; family Oleaceae; genus Osmanthus; species Osmanthus fragrans. The sequence continues at coordinate 16,767,930 of CM033357.1, forward strand.
AGATTCTCACTTTCGGAGTTTTGTTTAGTGATCGGAATTAGATACGTTGGTAATGTTGATACAAATAGGTTGGAGAAGACTCCGAAAAATACATATTTCAGTATGTTGAAGATTGTGACACATGAAGATGTCAAGAAAGCATTTCTTGGTGCGAATGACATTTCGGATAAGGATGTTTCAATGTTGGGTGCATTGTATTTCATTACGTCATATCTATATCCAAGAAATTACAAGAAGGCTGTAGAGCACTTTTTGTTCGTACTAGTTGAAGATTTTAATGCGATGAATTTGTTCCCATGGGATAAGTCACTTTTCGACATGCTAGTCAGTTCATTGAGGGAGAGGTTGAGTAAGAGAACAACCCATTATAGACTCAGAGGTCTGCTGATAGAGTTTCAAGTTTGGATTTATGAGACAATTCCTACTCTCGATGGATACTTAGAAGGATTTCAAAAGTGTATCCCCGAATAAGGAATTGGATGGCTGATGATCACCCATCGGCTACCAAGCTTGAGGACCTGAATGTTCCTCCAATCTAGATGTAAGGGATCACACACTATTATTATATGTAAATGCATGCCGCATGTACATTTTTACATACCCCAAATCATATTAAGTGGGTCACATATTAATTTCTCTATGTCACGGATCATATTGAGTAGGTCACTGATCATATTCAGTTGGTCACATATACACATATATGTCACGGATCATACTGAGTATGTCACAGTTCAACTGCTATTGGTCATAGAAATTCAATACAGGTCGTAAGCACCTTTACGACATGGTGCACGTCGTTATATTACAAAATATATTAATGCAACTGTTGATTTCAACGTATAGACGATTAGTATTAAAGTTCAACATTCGAGTAGATGATTAGTACATTGTTGTATTGTTGACATTACATTTTCTATGTGTTCGAAATGACAGATGAAAATATGTGACTTGGACCTCCCAGAAATTTAAATGGCAATGTTGTACATGACTGAGGTGCGGTATATCAAACCTATCCAACCTAATCGTTCACGTGAGGAGAAGAGAAATGGGTGTAGTATGGACCAATCAGTTCATCGTGTTGGGACAAGTAAAAAACCAAGTGCCTCGAGTACTCCTAAGCTTATGATAATTGATAGTTGACTTGGGCACTCTGATGTGCACGTTGATGATGGCGATTTTGTTGACCCCCACCCAGATGGTAGGGGACATCATTCGGCGGAGATTCGTCGGGTAGGGAGGGTCAGTAAGCCGACACAACTAATCGTCATACTCCCGATTCAGATGGTCATCCGTCAAATAATGTAAGCCGTTAGACTAATGTTAGTGTTGCATATAGTTTACCATAACGCATAAATGAAAACACCACGTTGATTGGATAATTTAATTATAGATCAATTAGAAATTTAAATAATGTGACATTTGCAAGAAAAGCCCTATTATTATTATTATTATTATTATTATTATTATTATGTTTTTATGTTAAGAAAATGCAAAAATACACGCACACAAAAATGAACAAAGAAAAAAAGAAAAATAAAATACATCAATAAATATTTAATGCATTATGCAAATGTCCAGGACTTTTTATAAAGTTTCTAAACTATAGTATCTAAAGCCTTGGTAAGCAAATCAGCCAATTGACCTTCAATATATATGTGTTCTAGGAGAATTACATTTCTTTCGACCAAATCTCTAATAAAGTGGTGTCTAATTTTGATAAGTTTAGTCTTGAGTACTATACAAGTTTTTTTTTTTGAAATATTGATAGCACTACTATCATCACAGAGCACAGTAATACAATCATAATCAATACCATAGTCACTAAGTATTTGCTTCATCTAAAGTAGCCGAGTAGAGCAACTATCGATAGCTATATAATCAGCTTCTGTTGTAGATAAGGATATGGAGTTTTGTTTCTTGCTCAATCATGCAATGTGATTGTTACCCACGTAAAAACATTCTCCAGTAGTACTTTTCCTATCATCCATGATTTTTTCCTAGATAACATCAGTATATATATCCTACATGATGTGAATTTGAGTCATTAGTATACCATAAACCAAAGCCCGAAGTACTGTTGACATGTCAAATGATTACTTTCCCAGTATCTAAGTATAACTTTTTTAGTTTGGCTTGGTATCATGCACAAACTTCAACACTTAATGTTATATCAAGATGGCTTACTATCAGATAAAAGAGATTGTCTATCATGCTCCTTTACGAGCTAGAGTCGAAGTCCTTGTCCTAGTCATTTCTACAAATCTTCAGAGATGTGGCAATGGGAGTCCTTATTGCCTTGGTATTTTCTAGGCCAAACTTCTTCACCAAATTACTTGCATAATTTTCCTGTTAGATGAAAATCCTCGAGTCAACTTGTTTGACCTTCAAAATCTAAAAAATAGTTAAGTTCACTGACCATACTCATCTCAAATTTGTGCAACTGTCAATCCAATTTGAGATGTTTAATGAACAAGGTTTTGTCAGCTCCCTCTCTCTTGTAGCATTTCTCTAGTAAAAACATTGCCAATTGTTCATACCAAGCACGAGGAGCTTGTTAATGCCTTCTTGAGTTTGAACACATGATCAAGGATATATGGATCTATATATCTCTTAAGTTGTTCAACATAGGCTTCTTTATTTAAAATTCCATTCAGAAAGACACTCTTGACGTCCATGTAATAGAGTTTGAATCCCCTTGGACATGCTACAGATAGTAGAAGTGTAATAGATTCAATCTAACCACAGATGCAAATGTTTAATCAAAATCCACCCCTTCTACTTGAATGTATCCCTGTGCTACCGTCTATGCATTATTTCTGTCTAAATTTTTTTGCTTATTTTATTTATTCTTAAAGATCCATTTGTGTCTTTTGGTCAAGGTACCAACTTCTATACATTATTTCGTTCAAACTGAGCTTACCTTTCCAGCATTGGAAGAACCCATAACTTATTTCCAAGTTCTTCAAGTGCATATTTTGGTTCAATATGGAAGTATAGTACACATTTCTAAGTTTAGTGGCAAATCTCCTTCCGTTCGCCATATCCTCTAGTAGCTAGTGCAGGATCATCAGAATTGGGTACTACGAGTTCTGTCTGATTGCAGTGCCTAAGTTTACAATAAGATTTTCCTAAATATTCTGATTTTCTCCAATTTGTTCTCACAATTTCTGATTTTTAGATTCTTGTGAATAAAATGTAAAGCCATCGGTGTCGTCAATTTTGATGTTAATGGACTCAGTAATAGTTTGAGTCCACATGTTAGAGGTTCTATAAGCTCGAATGTTTTCAGAATAGCCAATAAATACTCCCCCATGACTTTTAAGATCAAAATTTTCCAAGTGTTCCCGATCATTCGATATGTAGCACTTGCTACCAAAAGTGTGGAAATATTTGAGATTTGTTTTCTTTCTTTTCCAGATCTCATAGGGAGTTTGTGTAGTACCTGTTCTCAATTATACACAGTGCAAGATATAACATGCAGTATTAACGTATAATTTAATAGGAATTTTCTTACTATTTAACATAACTCTAGTCATCTTTTGTAAGGACCTATTTTTCTTTCTACCATTCCATTATTCATAGAATCTAGAAAAATTGGTACTTTAAATTCCTTTCCACTATCACTCTTGAAGGCTGACGTGAAGACTTCATTTTAAACTCCATAATTTCAGTTTTTTTATTTTAATGCATTTAGCTACAGTTGAGTTGTATCAAGTGTCAAGTATAGCACTATTGATGATGTCATTTTGTATTTTTATATTCACATGTAATCTTTCTTGCACCTTGATACTTGCTGGTGCATGGCTCGATGTAGCAGCGTGTATGATCAATCAAGAAAGTTCAAGTTTCTCTCAGCTTCTCTTCTCTCTTCCTTTGTTGGTTTAGTTCCAGATTTAACAAAAAATCAAAAGGATCGAATTGATCCATTGTTAATCTTGCAAAGGATATTGCAAGTGTGTGATCAAAGCTTATTATCATCTTAGAATAGAGCTAATAAGTGGTATCAAAGCCCTTGGATCGTTGAAAAAAGGGACTAGGAAAAAGGAGGAGGAAGAAGAGTTCAAAACCAGTAGCTGGAGAGGAAGAAACCTATATACGGTAAGTGAAGAATATCGGTAAGCTGATATCCAGTATTTAAAATCAAAATCCACTATTAAATTGTGATATACGGTAAGCCACTCATATCCGGTATTCCCAAATATGGTATTTTCAAATCCGGTAATCTCAATATTTGGTATCTATTACATACCGTATTTCTATATCTGGTAAGTTCAATTTCATCAAATCCGGTAAGCCTTTGTAAAATCTGGTATTATTATATATGGTATTTTGGGAGTTAAAATGTCTGGTTCAAGCTCATCTTCACGACCATTGCCTGTTGTGTTTAATGGTGAAAACTATGACTTTTGGTAAGTTAAAATGAAAGCTTTTCTGATGGCTCACGACCTTTGGGATGTGATTGAACAACAGTATGATCTACCTGAGACTGAAAGAAACTATACAGTAGCTCAGTTGAAGCAACAAAAAGATCAGTCAATAAAAAACATGAAGGCACTGTCTTTCTTATTTACAGCCGTGTCAGCGGAAATTTTTCCCAGAATAGTTGTTGCAACTACAGCAAAGGAGGTTTGGGGATAAACTTGAAGAAGAGTTTAAAGGTTTAGAAAAAGTCACAACAGTGAGATTTCAAACTTTGAGTAGAGAGTTCAAAAATCTCAGGATGAAGGAGACTGAGAAAATCAAAGATTATACTTCAAGAGTTGTTGATATTGTGAACCAAATCAAGCTGAATGGAGAGAAGGTTTCAGATGAGAGAGTTGTTCAAACAGTGTTGATCACTCTACCTGAAAAATATAATGCAGTTATAACAGCTATTGAGCACACTAAGGACCTGTCAAGTCTCACCTTAACTGAGCTAACAGGTAACTTATTAGCTTATGAACAAAGGTTAGCAGCAAGGAATGAAAAATTAGTTGAAGGTGTAAACAACTGTATTTCAGAGGAAATTTTGGAAAATGGCAGTTTGATAATAGAAGAAGAAAAAGGGGAGTAGTAGCAAATAGTGGGTGAATAGAGAAAATCGAGATCCACTACCTCCATGTGGTATTTGTGGTAAATCAGGTCATTCAAATAAATTTTGCTGGAAAACATACAAGTGCAGATTATCAACATAGTTGGACATCCTGAGAAGCATTGCCCTGGTAAACACCCAAATCAGACTCTAATACATCATTAGCCTAGACGTCAGAATCAGCAAGCTTCATTGGCATGTGAAAAGAAGGCTGATGATCATCTATTCCTAGCATTTCATATGACCAACATGGTGGAGGCAGGTTCATGGTTTATAGACAATGCTTGCACAAATCACATGACAAGCAAAGAGGAGATCTTTTGCAAGCTGAGTCCATATTGCAAAGCTACAATCAAGATAGGAAATGGTGAAGTTGTATCTGCCAAAGGAATGAGAACCATTGCAGTTCAAACCAAGAAAGGTACGAGGTATATTGACAATGTGTTACTTGTACCTGGTTTGAGCTCTAATCTGTTAAGTGTTGGACAAATGGTTCAAAATGGATATTCATTGCACTTTAAAGATAATTTGTGCAAGATACATGATTAACATGATGTTGAGATTGCTTGTGTGCCTATGAAGAATAAAAGTTACAGTATTTATTAGCAAATGTGATTGCAAGTGCTGCTAAAGTTAATGTTGATGAATCGAAGAATCTGTGGCATAAGAGATATGGTCATTACAACTTTAAATCTTTAGCCATCCTACATCTCAAAGGTTGGTGAGAGATTTTCCTACAATTCAAGAACCATGAGGAGTTTGTGAGGGTTGCAATTATGGAAAGATGCATAGAGACACTACACCAAAAATGATCATTTGCAACACATAAAAGGCAACATTCAATAAATAAGTGTTTCTAAAGGGGTCTACCTCAACATTTTAATAAGTGAATGTTGCCATTGGTTAACATAATTGAGTTTTGGCAACATTTTATAAATCTATGTTGCTAATGTCACCTTTCGCAGCGCTTATTTCGGGTTGTGAATTTTTTTTTTTTTTTTTGCAGTATTTATACAACGTTGCTAAAATATTTTTCTTTTGCAGCGTTTTTTAGACATTGCGAAATATCCTTTTTGTAATGTTTAATAAACGTTACAAAAATGATTTTCTTTTGCAGCGTTTTTTAGACGTTGCGAAAGACAAACTTTTGCAACGTTTATTAAATGTTGCGAAAAGTTTGTCTTTCGCAACGTTTAAAAAACGTTGCAAAAAATAAGGAGGGTTAGATAAGTTGGGTTGGGCCAATTTTGTTAATTGTGGGCCTTTTCAGTTAGGTTTTGGATTTGTGAAAATTACACAAAATCATACATTTTAAGATCCAATTTCTAAAATAAGGTAGAATGTTTGATTATTCAAAAATCAGATAATTAATTAATATATATATATAATAAATAATCTGATTATTTCTAACCTAATTCCCTCTCTAACAGACACAGTAGCACTCCCCCATCTCTCTCGACATACACACACAGTGGCTCTCCCCATCTCTCTCGACAGCCATGGAGGCGATCCACACACAGATCACTCCGGCGACCCATATCTTCATCTTCGAGGGACCACCGCAACGGCGTCATCGCCTCGTATGCGTTGCGGCGGCGTCACTCACTTCCTCTCTATCGTTCGCAGCAACGATGAATCTGCTTGGGGTGTGATCGTGGTGGTTATGCTACTTGCAGTCGCGGTAGTGGTGGCGACGGGAGGTGGTGGTGGTAATTTTGGATTTGATTTTTGGTTGTGTTTGGGTGGTGGTGGCGGCGGGTGGTGGTGGTAATTTTGGATTTGATTTTTGGTTGTGTGTTGGGTGGTTGTGGTCGCGATTTTGGCTGCAATGGTGTTGGTAGCGGCGACGTTAGGGTGTGGTGGTGGTGGAGTCGGCTTGTCACGAACGTGAACGTCGCTGCGTGGTGGTTTCGTGGAGGTAGGGGGGATCTGGAACCATTGCTGTCTGTTGATGCTCGTCGTGGTGGTGCTGTTACTGTCGACGATATTGGCGGATATGTCGACGGCGATGGCGGTGTTGGGATAGTGGACGGCCTCGTTGTGATAGCTGTGGTGCTTGTGATATTGGTGGTGGTGCGGGTTGGTGGTGGTGTGGTGGTTTGGAGAAGAGGAATGGTGCCTGTGGTGGTGTGGATTGGTGGTGGTGATGTGATGTCATGGTTTTTGGTTTGCCATCGATTGATGAGGCTGTGTTGGCGACGTTAGTGATGGTGGTTGTGGTGAGTTGTCGACTGTGTTAGTAGCGGCGAAGTAGGTTTAGGGCATGTGAGACGGTGGTGATGGTGAAGTGGTGCTGTATAGTCTCTGTGACCAATGCTGTGACCTGAGCCATGTGTTGTGACTTATGCTGTGACCTGAGCCATGTGTTGTGACCTATGCTATGACCTGAGCCATGTGCAAAATATTTTGTGACCTATACTGTGACTATCAACAAAAATCTGAGTCATGTGTAAAAATATTCTGAGACCTGTGCTGTGGCCATTTGAAATAAACCTGTGACTTTCAACAAGAACCTGAGCCATGTGTTAAAATATTTTGTGACTTGCGCTGTGGTCATTTGAAAATATTCTGTGACCTTTAAAATTTTTGAATTGTGACCGTAAAAATATTTGTGACATTTAAAATTTTTGATTTGTGACCGAAAAATAATATGTGACTAATTAAATTGTGAATCTGTGACCGATGAACAAATTGTGACCGATGAAATTTTTGAATTGTGACGTAAAATAATTTTTGACATTTAAAATTTCTGATTTGTGACCGAAAATAATATGTGACTAACTAAATTGTGAATCTGTGATCAAATTATATAAATCTGTGACCTTAATATATTTAATTAATTAAATTATAAATAAAAATTAACAAAAATCTGATTTTTTAAAGTTAAAACTTATTTTCTTATTATTGAATTGAACCAAAGTTATACTCTTACTTATGAAAATTTCCCTTTGGATTTTCTCGACCTGACCCGGACCAAATTTTATCGGGTTGATTCCGGTTATGGATTGACCTATGAAACCCGATTAAAACCGCCCAACCCTAACCTTCTATCTCTCTCTCGCTCTCATCCTCTCTCTCTCTAAATCCAAGCCCTTTTTCACCTGCAAATTTCCTGTCCTGGTGTGTGCTGTTAGAAGAGGTCGAGAGAGAAGCAAGGATGAAGAGGATAGTGGAGTTTGTTTGATTGTGTTTTTATTTGGTGGCGGAGGTGGGGATGGGTAAATTGAGGATGACTGAGGTGACGGAGAACGATAACGTGGATATTTTGAAAGTGAAGACCAAGAGGGGGAATAAGATCATTGTGATGTATGTGAAGAACCCAGTGGTGAAGCTGGCGCTTTTATACTTCCACGACAACGCCGTCGATCTGGGTCAGATGTATGATCTTTTCAGTGAGCTCAACATTCACCTCGAAGTGAACATGATGGGGCACTGAAATTCCTACACATTTTGGAAAATTTTGATCATGAATTTGTTTGTTTGTATTGGTTCAGTGTATTAGGATTGACAAAGGTTTGATTTTTATTAGAAACTTGTTTGTATAATGACTGTGCTATAGATGGAGAGGTGATTAGTTGTGTGGCTAAATAAAAGGTTTTTTAGGCTATTCATCTTTATATTGAGAAATCTGTTGTAAGTACAGCTGTTGACTGAGAGTTAAGAATTTGTTTCTTGAAGTGGAAAGAGTGTTTATAGTTATTTAATTGATGAAAGTAATTGATCTATTATCTCTCCCACCTGTTGTAGAATCTTTATTGATAGATTGATTGTGGAAACTTAATTTTCTTGTGAGATGTTACAATATTCTATTGCTGCTAGCATTTTATTATTGTCCTTTGCTTATCACAAATTGTTGTTTTGACACCAAACCAAACACAGCATAAGGGAAAAGAGAGGCAATTGAAATCTGCATTCTCAATGCCAATTTCCTAATTACCTATAATTTTGTCAGGTATGACTACTCAGGATATGGACAGTCAACCCGCAGGGTATGAGAAACGGACTCTGTGAATGTGTTAAAGGAATTTTAGGACAAAAATGCTAAATTTCATATTTATCATTCTTTTGATAGCCAAGTGAGCAGAACACTTATGTGGACATAGAGCTGTGTATAAATGTCTTCAAGATACTTACAGCGGTAGCTCGACAAATTTCGCTGCCTCTGCTGTTATGCTGAATCCATATGACAGGATTATAGGGCTTGACATGCCCGTCTGGCGAGAACTTGACGCATGGGTACTACACTTCTAGTAGGATGAAGATTAGTGCCACTTTGATCTATTTTGAGAGCTTGCCATATGAGGTGGACTCGAAAACTGCAGTGTGGAATTTTGAAATTAGCCCTGCCTGCCATTGGAGGTATGCCACTTGTACAATTCCTAATTTTAAGGTTGAATGCAGTTTTTTGTGTATTTCCTGTTTAGTGCTTTATCTATCTATATAAATACCTGGGAGTGTTGAATCGAATACTTTTGAAAGATGGGATTTGATTTTTATAACCAAAGTTGGATTCATATCTTTAATTTTTTGGCTTTTGCTAGTGAAAATGATTAAGTAAAAGGAGTTGGTGCTGTTAATACTTATAATTACTGTTTTCAGTTTACATTACTGGTTAATCTGAATAGTTCATGATAAGTGCGGATTTCACACTTAAATAGTCTACTAAATTTATATGTTTGTGAGTTTTTCGTTGGCATTGTTAACACTTAATTTAATTATTCACATTTTGTAGGCGATAACCCGAATTAATGATGATTGGAAGAAATTTGCGCAAGAATTTAGTCAAAAGAATTGTGGTGCAAGAATGTCAAAGTTCGGCGAACAAAACCATCAATTTTCCTATGAAGAAATGTGGCTTGAGGGGTGAAATCGGGTGAAAAATCAGAAAGAAAATGAAGTTGTCACAGAATTGTACTGTGCGTACGCAGGGCCTGCAGGTTGTGCGTATACATGCTTGGCAAAACCAGTGACTGAAGGACATTTGATTGCACTATGCGTACGCACGTACAAAGCCATGCGTACGCATGGTATAAATCTAGAGTAGAACCCGGGAAAACCCATTTTTTCCGATTTTAAATTCTAATATCAACCCTTTTAACTCTAAACCCATTTTTCCCCTTCTCCACACTATATATATTGGTAGTGACCATTTTTAGGGCAAGTTTTCTGGGGGAAAATCTACCAAAAAGGGAGAAAAAAAATCTGGGATTGCAACCTTCAACATTTGGGGATTTTTGAAGAAGAAGGATGAGGAAACTCATGACATTGAAGATTTCTACCATAAAACTCTTTATCAGTAAGCTTTCTGTTGCCTTTAATCTCATTTTCTTCAATGTATTTTATGGTTTTTTTAGATACTTGTAATTACATTAAGAATACCCAAACCTAGATTTGATTGGGGTGATTTTAACTCGAGTAATGATTTTCTAATCGCCGATTTGTGCTTGATAGTTCTTGTGGTTAATGTGCTTAATCCATTGTATTTATTGTTCATATTGTTCTTCTCAGTTATTTAGCGGCGCAAATAGATGATTGGATTATTTCAATATTTGCTAATTTTGAAAATTTAGTACGTAATCTCTATTTTTACCGAACCGTAGTGGCGACTACATTTTGATGGATTATGAGGAATTTTCTATTAAATGTAGGTGGATTATCACTTAAGTTAACAAACCGAGTTTGTGTGTTTGTGCTTAATTCAATTCGACTCTCTTGTGTGAATGCTTTTATTAAATTAATTCTAGCGATCATATCCTAGGTTATTTGATTATTAGAGTTGGGTAAATAGCTTATTTTATTCAACTAAAATCAAAGGAGAGTTTGAGGTAGTCGAACTTGTGATTATTTTCGAATTGTTGTTAACCATTTGCACGAAAATCTTTTGTAAAACTGGATTAGAAAATCATTCTCGCGGTGAGGAATTATCTCCCGATCACACTCTCTCTTTTGTTGACTTATCGCCTTCGTTATTTAATTTTATTACATTTCAAGTATTGCTCTATTTCCATTTTTAATTTATTGTGTTCTTTAGTTTAGCGAATGTGATGCGAACCCGGTTAGCACGAACGCTATCGAACCCACAGAAAAATAAATCGGACCCCAAGAAAGCCCAAATACGACCAAGGTTTAAAATTTAACCTCTAAACGTTGAACCAAGCAACCGAATGTATACTAAACTAGTGACCTCTAGATCACAAAGCCTTGAAATCTCACCCGGATAGTTTTGAATTTTGAACCCAACAAGATGAAACAAGAAACCCAAATATAACGATGATGCAATGAACCTCTTGTTCACAAATTGAAGAACCCACGACCCGATATTTTGAACGTCACAAAGATTATTCATCTTTGATAAATTCGGTAAAATTATCCACGGAAGAACAAGGAGAAAGAAGCCTTTCAATTTTTCATATAATAATTAAGTCTGCCCTTACAATGAAAATAAAGATCCTAGTTATACTAAACTAAGGAAATATGGAAAAAAAAAATACGAAATTTAGAGTCCTAGAATAAGAAAACTATCAAAAATAATAAACTCTTGTCAAAATAATGAAAAAATGCGGAAACAGGAAAATTTCTCTGTCAATCCGGACGAACATTCCGGTCCGGACGAACATTCCGGACGTCCGGATTTACACGTCCGGTTGGGCAGACCGGCCAGACAGCATTCAGTATTTTGGTCATAACTTTCTTTACCGACCTCCGATTGAAGTGATTCAAAGTGAGATTACTTAAAGATCTACAACTTGGACTCAGACATAATCCTCCAATTCGATCATTTACCGTGTCAAAAACAGGTTTCAATATGAGACTGAAAATAATTGAACAACTTTCGTGTTGATCCAATTGATTTCCGACCTCGACCCTAACATGAAACTTGTTCCTTGGCATGTGGTTTTCAATATTTGGACTTTATTGCTTGATCATGTAACAGTATAGATTCTATCAACTCTTTGAAGTCTCGGACTTGGCTCAAATCTCTCTCCAACATGCTTCGAATTCTTGATGGTTTCTAGCGTAGCCCGGATCATATCATCTTCTCTTTCTTCGAAAAGATTCGTCCTCGAATCCATGCATTGTGATTGCGTAGGGACTAACGAACATGTTACAAGTTGTATCACTGCACCACCTGGATCAAATGGAAAATTGTTCCTCGCATGGCATAGGATCAGTACACGGTACCCATCCATTTTGCAGGTAATGTATTGTAGCACAACATCAATTAACCATAGATGTTGCGGCATGAACTCCCAGTAACCTTCACATAGATCAAAATGTGTTCGCCTTAATTGCTTGATCTTACAAGTGTGGAGTGCTCCAATAGCAACTTCATCTGATGAATAATTGTGTCTTCTCCTTGTTTTACTTGGCCCTAGAACTTGTGACAATGACAGTTCCAATGTGTCAACGTTGTCCCTCAATTCATGTTTTTCAGTCAACCCTCACAAATGTAGTTCCCCCAGTGCATTTGAAACTCCTTCGTCTCCTCAGGAATCACAAAGTCAATTTTCTCCAAATAAGAAAAATCTAACTGAAGCTTAATTCCTGGATCGGGTGGTATTCCCGTAGGAGTGTGTTCTGGAATCAAATTTTCAGTAACCTGTAAAACAAAAATATTCAAAATAGGGCGGAAATTGTTAGTTTTCACCACAGTCTCCTCAACTTTAGGTTCTTTTTCATTTAAGCTCACTTTCAACTCCTTCTTCCCCTCCGAAGATTCTCCTTCAATTTCTTTTTGCAACTCCACCTTCCCTTCTGGATGTTCACTCTCAACTTCCCTTTTATTCTTTTGTAGCTCTCTTCCTTTTTCTTCACAACTAACAACCTCACAATTTTCACGAATTTTTGCGAACTCAAGCTTATGATCCAACCTAGTCTTTCTGCTTGATGTATTATTGCCAACATGTTCCACACTTGGTGTTTTCTCCTCTCTTGAATATCCAACTCCACTATATCTTCTAGACTCCTCTCTAAATCCCCAATCACGTCGATCCCTTTTACAAAAAATGATTAGGCGCATAACGTTTTCTCATAATATTCCTCATCACCCCAAGTTTCAATACCCCTCTCACCATTCCTTCGCCTAGATGTTGTCAACTGATCCCACCAAGTAATTGCATAATCCAAAAAAGTGTTAACAACTAACTTTAATTTTCTCTCCTCCAAATAGTCATGGCAATCAAACTTCAATTCTACATTTTCTTCCTATGCCAAATATGCATCGGGATAATTCCTACCTTTAAATTGTAGAATTGTCATTTTTATACTTCTATCAACACCATATCCATAATAACTCCTACACTGCCCTTCAAACATGTTGAGTTGATTCCAGTTGGGATGTGATTCAAAGGAAATTGAACTAGACAACCTGTGATTGAATGATAGATTCAAGAAAGTGGTTCTTGAATTGGATTTGACCCGACAAAATTGAATTTTGACTCAAGGGAATAGTTGGATAATTTAGATGAGTGAGTAATTTAATTCAAGAAAATGGTTCTTGAATTTGTATTGGATTGGATTGAACACAATGGATTTCGGAATTAAGATAGATGATAGGATATTGGACAATTTCCAAGAAATCAAAAGAATTAAAAAAATAATTTTTTTTTTAATTTTTGGACGTAAACAGTACCCGGTGAATAGTAAAAGAATTTCGATTTTTTAAAAACTCAAAATTTGACTATGAGAACGGCAAAGAAAATGGAAGTTAATTTGGGCTCAAATTGAGCACAAAAATAACTTTTGAATTTTTTTTGGGATTTTTTTTTTGATCGAAGACTCTAAAACTGTTATTGGACACAAGAACACGCATAACAATGAAGGAAAGAAAAAATACAAGACTCAAAAGCAATAAAAGATATAACCTTGATCTTGGGGCCTAAACTCTGATATCACCTGATGCGAACCCGGTTAGCACGAACGCTATCGAACCCACAGGAGAATGAACCGGATCCCAAGAACGCCCAAATCATCCAAGGTTTAGGATTTAACCTCTAAACGTTGAACCAAGCAACCGAAGGTATATTAAACCAGCGACCTCTTGATCACAAAGCCTCGAAATCTCACCTGGATAGTTTTGGATTTTGAACCCAATAAGATGAAACAGGTTAAATTGAACCCCTTGCTCACAAATTGAAGAACCCACGACCCGATTTTTGAACGTCACAAAGATTATTTATCTTTGATAAGTTCGGTAAAATTGTTCATGGAAGAACAAGGAGAAAGAAGCCTTTCAATTTTTCATATAATAATCAAGTATGCCCTTACAATGAAAATAAAGATCCTATTTATACTAAACTAAGGAAATATAGAAAAAATACGAAATTTAGAGTCCTATAATAAGAAAACTACCAAAAATAACAAACTCTTGTCAAAATAATGAAAAAAAATGCGAAAACAGGAAAATTTTCCTGTCAATCCGGACGTCAGGATTTATGCGTCCGGTTGGGCAGACCGGCCAGACAGCTTTCAGTATTTTGGTCATAACTTTCTTTACCGACGTCCGATTGAAGTGATTCAAAGTGAGATTACTTAAAGATCTACAACTTGGACTCAGACATAATCCTCCAATTCGATCATTTACCATGTCAAAAAACAGGTTTCAATATGAGATTGAAAATAATTGAATAACTTTCGTGTTGATCCAATTGATTTCCGACCTCGACCCCAACATGAAACTTGTTCCTTGGCATGTGGTCTTCAATATTATGGACTCCATTGCTTGAACATGTAAATGTATAGCTTCTATCAAATCTTTGAAGTCTCGGACTTGGCACAAATCTCTCTCCAACATACTTCGGATTCTTGATGGTTTCTAGTGTAGCCCGGACCATATCAGAATGATTCAAAGCCCCCCTCCCATTTATATGCTTTCACCATTTTTTTTGTGCAATTAACATAATTGAACCAATCATCTGTGCGTAATGACCCTTGCTTGCATTATACTATTTGAACGACATTTATTTTTAGCCGAGTAAAAAAGTATTTTTGACGCCCCTTTGGTGGCAATCAAATTTTGGCGCCTTGTCGCCAGGGATTGTTTATCAATTAGTTAATTGTATTTTTTTTGTTGCTTTTATCTTATTTTTGCTTTCCTTGATCTCTTAGGTTGTGAATGAGCAAAAAGCAAACATGACACTACAATATAAGATCAAGAAAAGAGGTTGACACGTCTGAAAGTGAGGAAGAGGATTCTTCAACCGAACTTCTAAGGAACTTGCGTATTGATTCTTCGAGTAAGTCCGAACAAATGGAACTCAAGATGGCGGATGCTAACCGAACACTAAAGGAACTTGCTGCTCCAACGGTAGTTCAACAACCTTTGTGCATCCAATATCCTCCAATAGAAGGGGAGTTTGAGCTTAAATCCGGGATGATTCATCTTCTCTCCACCTTCCATGGATTTGCCGGAGAGGATCCCAACAAACATTTGAATGAATTTCATGTGGTTTGCTCAAGCATGAAACCAACGGGAGTATCGGAAGAGCAAGTGAAATTGCGAGCATTCCTTTTCTCTCTTGCGGACACCGCTAAGGAATGGCTCTACTATCTCCCTTCCCGACTTATCACCACATGGAATGAGATGCAAAGGCTCTTCTTGGAGGTATTTTTCGACTACAAAGGCTATAAACATTGTAAAGGAAATATGTAGCATTCGACAATCGCAAAGGGAGAATCTCTATGAATTTTGGGAGAGGTTTAAAAGACTTTGTGCTAGTTGCCCGAACCACCAAATTAGCGAGCAACTACTTTTACAATATTTCTATGAAGGGTTACTCCCGATGGAAAGAAATTTGATTGATGCGGCTAGTGGTGGAGCTCTAATGGGTAAAATGCTAACGGTTGCTAGGAATTTGATAGCCAATATGGCCGCCAACTCCCAACAATTTGGTGGTAGAGTGGAGGTGCCGGTTAAACAAGTGAATGAAGTAGGTGCAAACTCTCAACTTGAAAAACAATTGTCCAATCTTACATCTATTGTGCAACAACTAGCGCTTGGAAAAATGCAAGCTAATGTGTGCGGGATTTGTTCTATTGCGGGTCACCACACCGACACATGCCCGACACTACAAGAGGGGGTCATTGAGCAAGTAAACGCCATTAGGGGATTCCCAATGCAACAAATGCAAAATTATGATCCCTACTCCAACACATACAATTCTGGGTTGAGAGATCATCCCAATTTTAGTAATGGAGGAAATTACTTCATAGCTCCACAAGCTCAATTCAATCCTCCCCCTGGATTCAATCAACAAAGGCCACCACAACAATTTCAACCTCGTCAACAAGGCCCGCCTCCAAGTTCAAGTATGTCCCTCGAAGACATGGTTAAGTCTTTGGCCTCAAGCACAATGCAATTCCAACAAGAGACGAAAACCTCAATCAAAAACTCGGAGACACAAGTGAGCTAATTGGCCAACACGGTGGGTAAATTGGAGTCTCAAGGATCGGGAAAGCTTCCTTCACAAGCTATCAACTCGAGAGAAAATGTTAGTGTTATAACACTAAGAAGCGGGAAGAGTTTAGAAGAGGCACCAAGGAAGATAAAAGCTCTTGTTGAGGAACCAACACAAGAGAAGAACTTAGCACGTAAGAAAGATAAAACCACGACTCCAACCTCGGGATTGAAGGTAAATTCTAAAAGTTCTTTTCCTACTAATGTTCCCTCCCCTCCATTTCCTAGTAGATTTGCATAGTCCAAAAAGGATGAACATGATAAGGAAATTTTGGAGATGTTTCGAAAAGTTCCAGTGAACATACCACTTCTGGATGCCATCTACCAAGTGCCCCATTATGCAAGGTTCATTAAGAAGTTGTGTACTTCTAAGAGGCAACAAAAGCTCAAGGGAAGTGAAACGGTGAATGTTGGAAGAATGTCTCGGCAATCATTCAAAGGAAACTCCCAACAAAATGCAAGGATCCAGGTATGTTCACTATCCCTTGCACAATAGGTAATGTTAGGTTTGAGAGGGCCATGTTAGACTTAGGAACTTCTATTAATGTCATGCCATATTCTATATATGCTTCTTTGAAACTTGAACCTTTGAATGAAAAAGGGATTGTTATCCAACTAGCTGATAAATCGAATGCATATCCCAAGGGTATAGTTGAGGATGTTCTTGTGAAAATCAATGATTTAATCTTTCCTGCTGATTTCTATGTGCTCGATATGGGGAAAAGTGATGACACTACTCCCATTTTGCTACAAAGACCATTCTTGAGGACATCCAAAACTAAGATTGATGCTTATAATGGCACACTGACGATGGAATTTGATGATGAAATTGCTAATTTTAATATTTATGATTCCACAAAATGCCCTAATGATAATAATCCTGTTTATTCTGTTGATGTAACCGATTATTTAGCACAGGATATTGTCGAGCTTGAAAAGAATGATGGGTTGGATGTTGCTACTAATAAGCATCTTGTGAAGGATGAGCAGAATTTGTCATTGAATACTGACTTGCAGGAGATTGTTGAGGCATTGAATGCATCGCCAAAGTTACAACAGTCAGGTAACATTTTTTATAATGTATTATCTGCTACTAAAAAGAGGCTTTGTTGTGCAGGTTCCCCACTTAAGAACGCGATAACAGTGGAATTCACCATTGGTAAACACTTTGAGGATCCAATTGATGCCGATTGACTAAGGAGGAAAAAGTCTAGCTAAAGACTATAAAGAAGCGCGGGATGGAAGGCAACCCATTGTTTATCTTTTTGACTTGTGATTACATCTTTTTGGACATTATTTTTTTGTTTTCCCCATGTGACAGATTCTCAAGCGCCGGATCATAGCTTTGAGCATTAATGAACGCAAAAGGGCCACAATCATTCGCACAGCCATCGCTGTCAAAACCAAATTTAGGGGAGTACTTGTTCATTTTGCTCTTTATATTTCATGCTTGTACATTGAGGACAATGTACAGTTTAAGTTTGGGGGTGATTGTGGTGTGTGCTCGTGCTTGTGATATGTGCTAAAGTTTTTGCTAAAGTTTTCGTCAATACTCAATTTTTGGGTTATATATTAGTGTTTTGTGTTTGTTTGTGGAGTTGGATAGCTTTGCTAGTTTGGTTTTGAGTATCGCATTACACGGATTTATGAAGTGTGAACATAAATGCTATTTGTTATTTATCATCCACTTATGCCATGTTGGACTCCTTATTAAGCACTTAAGTCATGAAATTCATTGCACGCACTTGTTGGTGACACTTAAGGTTGATAGGAGCTTAAATGACCATGTTGATGAAAAATTCTTAAATCACTACCTATGAAAGTATGAGTTTGGGGGTGGTTGAATCGGTGAAGGAGATCATTTAGAAGTGTATTAATTCCTTACTCTCATGATGGATGTTGTGGAGTGCTTTCGAAGTTCTTTGATTGCTAAAAAAAAAGTTGCCTACCTTAAGGAGTGTGAGTCAGTATTGAGTAATCCGGCCCTAGGCATCACAATGTGTAGGACACGATCTACTAATGAAGAAGGCTACCCTTAGGAATTAGAGCATGAACTACCTACATTGAAAAAATGAAACAAAAAAGCGAAGGAATAAGAATCCGTTGTTGTTGAGCGATTGACGATTCGGCGTGATTCGCCTAATAAACGTATGTGGCTTTCGCACTCGAAGTTTTAGGAAATTAATGCATGACTTGATGATAAATTTTACCGGTTCAACCCCATCAAGCTTGAGTGGGAAAGATTTAGTGATTTGTGAGCAACCTTAAGTTTGGCACCTTGAGCTAGAGAGAAAATATCGAGTTGGGGGAGTGTGCTTCCCACGAGCGAGAAAGGAAAATCTAACATTTTGAGGGTCGGGATTCCACCAACTTGTGCATGACGATGAATTGGTTGACAACACACACACACACACGAGTCTAGCATGGTTCAAGTTTAAAAATATTGTGCGGTAGCATTTTTGTAAACATTTCATAAGTTGTGTGTGATGTATTAATTGGAGTAAATTAGCAAGCTATCTTTCTATAGAGTGTTTGTTGTTATTATATTTTCGTTTGGTTTTAATTTGTGTGTTTGCATGTTTGTTGTTTAACTTTGTTCGAGGACTAACAAAGATGTAAGTTTGGGGTGTGATAAGTGCGAATTTCGCACTTCAATAGTCCACTAAATTTATATGTTTGTGAGTTTTTCGTTGGCATTGTTAACACTTAATTTAATTATTCACATTTTGTAGGCGATAACCCGAATTAATGATGATTGGAAGAAATTTGTGCAAGAATTTAGTCAAAAGAATTGTGGTGCAATAATGCCAAAGTTCGGCGAACAAAACCATCAATTTTCCTATGAAGAAATGTGGCTTGAGGGGTGAAATCGGGTGAAAAACCAGGAAGAAAATGAAGTTGGCACAGAATTGTACTGTACATACACATGGGGGCCTGTAGGTTGTGCGTACGCACGCTTGGCAAAACCAGCGACTAAAGGACATTTGATTGCACTATGTGTATGCACATACAAAGCCATGCATACGCATGGTATAAATCTGGAGTAGAACCCGGGAAAACACGCGAAGCCCGATTTTAAATTCTAATATCAACCCTTTTAACTCCAAACCCCTTTTTCCCCTTCTCCACACTATATATATTGGTAGTGACCATTTCTCGGGCAAGTTTTCTGGGGAAAAATCAACCAAAAAGGGAGGGAAAAAAATCTGGGATTGCAACCTTCAACATGTGGGGATTTTTGAAGAAGAAGGATGAGGAAACTCATGACATTGAAGATTTCTACCATAAAACTCTTTATCAATAAGCTTTCTGTTGCCTTTAATCTCATTTTCTTCAATGTATTTTATGGTTTTTTTAGATACTTGTAATTACATTAAGAATACCCAAACCTAGATTTGATTGGGGTGATTTTAACCCGAGTAATGATTTTCTAATCGCCGATTTGTGCTTGATAGTTCTTGTGGTTAATGTGCTTAATCCATTGTATTTATTGTTCATATTGTTCTTCTCAGTTATTTAGCGGCGCAAATAGATGATTGGATTATTTCAATATTTGCTAATTTTGAAAATTTAGTACGTAATCTCTATTTTTACCGAACCGTAGTGGCGACTACATTTTGATGGATTATGAGGAATTTTCTATTAAATGTAGGTGGATTATCACTTAAGTTAACAAACCGAGCTTGTGTGTTTGTGCTTAATTCAATTCGACTCTCTTGTGTGAATGCTTTCGTTAAATTAATTCTAGCGATCCTATCCTAGGTTATTTGACGATTAGGGTTGGGTAAAGAGCTTATTTTATTCAACTAAAATCTAAGGAGAGTTTGAGGTAGTCGAGCTTGTGATTATTCTCGAATTGTTGTTAACCATTTGCGCGAAAATCTTTTGTAAAATTGGATTAGAAAATCATTCTCGCGGTGAGGAATTATCCCCCGATCACACTCTTTCTTTTGTTGACTTATCGCCTTCGTTATTTAATTTTATTGCATTTCAAGTATTGTGCTATTTCCATTTTTAATTTATTGTGTTCTTTAGCTTAGCGACTGAATCAAAACCCCCCCATTTATAGGCGAAACTATTTCCATTTTTAATTTATTGTGCTCTTTAGCTTAGCGACTGAATCAAAACCCCCCCATTTATATGTTTTCGCCGTTTATTTTCTTTTGCGCAATTAATGTAATAGAACCAATCCTCCGCGGATAATAACCCTTGCTTGCATTATACTATTTGAACGACATTTATTTTTAGCTGAGTAAATAAATATTTTTGACTCCCCTTTGGTGGCCATCAGTTCAGCTATGAAATCTTGGTGACTGAAGTTGGGAAAAAGGCACAGGCCCTTTGCGTATTGGTGAACCACCTAGTCTACAAACTCAAACTTGTTTATTTGGCTCACAACTGCATAAGGCATAACAAATAATTCTTATATTTCTTGTACAATACCATTCCATAATGCAATGAACTTGGGAGCAAGTGTCACCTCCTTGCATGCCTCCCGAAGACTCATCGTGTATTTTATGTTGCCATGGACGACAGTTATGGTTTGTTACATGAATTTTTTGTGAATATCAACCATGAAGAGTCATTTGAGAGTATAAAGTGAGAGGTCTTGAGGGTTTTCCTTGTTTTCTCATGGCATAGTAGGAATGGAAAGGGATAGTTTTGTTCACTTCAGTCCATTTTTGTACAAAGTAAAGGAAGTATTATGTGTCAACAATGAAATCCTGCTGATGACATGATTTCTAGAGCATCAGATAATGATGTTTAGGGCCAGTGAGATTATTAACCTTTTTTGCCAACTTAAATCTTTTTTTTTTACCCAATGGAGCAAATTACTTCTAGTCAAGTGTTGTAGTAAAGCTAAAACAAAATTCGGGGGTAAATATTTAAATTTTTTTTTGGAGAATGATGCAGCAAACCTGTTTGAAATTTCTTGAAAATGCTAATGTTTTCCAATCAGAATTTGATCCTTCACTATTTTACTAATAATTGAACAAGAATGATTGCTGCATTCTTTAGTGCTTGTGTTGAAGAAACTTTGATAGGAACTCACTTCTATTGCTTTCCTGCTTCTTAATTCTGAATTTGTTTGAGTTCAGGTGATACTAAAAGAAAGTTCCTCACCACAAGACATGCTTAAGTCATTATTTCAAGTCAATTATCTGTATTGGCTGGAGAGAAATGTTGGAGTCAAATCAAGTAGCATTCGTGATGACTGCAGACCAGGAGGAAGGCTGCAAATATCTTGAGAATATGTTTGGTCAGTGGCAATTTTTGAGCATAAGCCTGGATAGTTTTTGTGTAATTTGTAGTTTGGATAGTTTATTGTAGTTTTGAGTTTTATAGAGGATGCCACAGAAACTTTTTAATCCCTACTCATTTTTAGTTAGGTGGTGGTGTATCACATTCTAATGTTCAAGTGTATTAATTCAAAAATTTGTAATGAAATTATCAATTTTTAATGCAATTCTAAAATTTGTTCACATTGTGTCATTTTTAAATTTGCTAGTTAATTAATATAAACTGCTATACCAAAAAAAAATTATTTTTCGCAACGGTCAAAAAAGTTGCAAAAAGTCTACGACAACGTTGAAAAAGCACTGCAAAAGGGGGTCTACCGCAACGTTAAAAAAACGTTGCAAAAGGGTCTACTGCGACGTTGAAAAAATGTTGCAAAAACTACATTTTGCAACGTTTAAAAAATGCTGCAAAAAACTTTTCGCAACAGTGAATAAACGTTGCCGTATCTCTTCCCTCAACGGCAACATCGACCCCCGCAACACACGTTAAAACGCTGCAAAAGGTCTACCGCAGCGTTCTTTGGCCACTGCAAAAGGTATTTTTTGGTGTAGTGAGAGGTATTTCCAACTGATGGAGTGTGGAGAGCAACACAGAAATTGCAGCTGGTGCATACTGACATCTGTGGACCTATGGGAACACCCTTATTGAGTCAAAATCGAGATTTTGTACTCTTTATTGATGATTGCACACGAGTGTGCTGGTTGTTCTTCATGAAAAACAAATCTGATGTGTTTCACACCTTTAAAAAGTTCAAAGCCTTAGTTGAAGGTCAGTTAGGCTGCAAGATTCAAGTCTGGAGATCAGATAATGGCTAGGAGTATACCTCCAAAATGTTTGATCAATTTTGTAAAGAAAATGGTGTTCATCACCAGCTTACAGTTCCTTATACTCCACAGTAAAATGGAGTGGCTGAAAGGAAAACAGACCAGTGATGGAGATGGCAAGAAGCATGTTGGCTGAGAAGGATTTGCCAAAGAAATTCTGGGTTGAGGCTGTGTATACTTCAGTCTATTTGCAAAATAGATTGTCAACTAAAGCTGTGAAAGGAAAGACTCCAATTGAGGCTTGGAGTGGTGTGAAACCTGCAGCAAAACACCTCAAGGTGTTTGGATCCTTATGCTACATCCATGTTCCAGATCAGAGGAAGAGTAAACTGGATAATAAAGCTGTAAAAGGCATTTTCCTTGGCTATAGTTCTCAAGCAAAAGATTATAGAGTGTATAATCTAGAAACTGAAAGTATTGCTATTTTAAGGGACATAAAAGTTGATGAAAGTGCAAAGTGGAATTGGGAAGAGGTTGAACCACAACAACCTACATTTTGTGTGCCTATACTGCAGCAAAATGATCCAGTGATAGAACCTGAAGTTCAGCAACCTGTGATGGAATCTAGTGCTTCAAATGATGGACTATCTGAGTCCACTTCCAGCTCTAGTTCACCTCCTAGAGGTACTAGACCATTGAATGAAGTTTATGAAAGGTGTTATATGGCTATTGTTGAGCCAAACAACTATGAAAAAAGATGCTAAGTATCCTAAATGGATTGAGGCAATGGAGGAAGAGATGAAAATGATTCAAAAGAATGAAACTTCGGTGCTGCTGCCAAGGCCAACTGATAAGAAAGTAATTGGAGTTAAATGGATTTACAAGGCTAAAGTGAATCCAGATGGTTCTATCTACAAGTACAAAGCCAGACTTGTAGCTAAGGGATTTGCTCAAGAATGTGGAGTGGATTACTTTGAAACCTTTGCTCCAGTTGCAAGGCATGATACAATCAAATTGCTGATTGCATTAGCAACTCAAAGAAAGTGAAAAATTCATCAGTTAGACATCAAGTCAGGTTTCCTCAATGGTGAACTCGAGAAAGATTTTTTGTGGAACAACCTAATGACATTATCTCAGGATCAGTGCCTGATCATGTATGCAAGCTAAGGAAGGCTTTGTATGGATTGAAGCAAGCCCCAAGAGCTTGGTACAGTCGAATAGATGGCTACTTGTGTGGAATTGGATTTCAAAGGAGTGAAAGTAAACACACTCTCTATGTAAAATCAGATTCTCATGGAAATGTTTTAATCATCTCATTTTATGTAGATGATTTGTTAATCAGAGAAAAATATGTTTAGCTGATTTAGTCATTCACACTTGAACTTGAGAAGGAGTGTGAGATGACAAACTTGGGAGAAATGAAGTATTTCTTGGGATCGAAATTGAGCAGAGGTTTGATGGAATTTTTGTATCACAACACAAGTATGCTGCTGACATTTTAAGGAGATTTAAAATGATGGATTGCAAGCCAATTGACACTCCTATTGCAGTAAACACGAAGCTATCAAATGATGATGGTGATCAACCAGCCAATGAGAAGAATTATAGAAGTCTCGTGGGAAGTTTGTTGTACTTAACTTCAACAAGACCTGATTTATGTTTGTTGCAAGTCTGCTGTCCAGATTCATCTCCAATCCTTTACAAACTTATTTTGCTATTGCCAAAAGAGTCCTCAAATACATCAGAGGCACTCTCAATCATGGGATTTACTTTGAAGGAGGAGTTGGATCAAATTTGGTTGGTTATTTTGACAGTGATTAGGCCGGTTCAGTGGATGATATGAAGAGCACCTTTGGTATTTGTTTACTCTGAGGTCTAGTGTGTTTAGTTGGAATTCAAAGAAGCAAGATATTGTGGCTCAATCAACAGTAGAAGCAGAGTATGTGGCTGCATCAGGAGCTGTTAATCAAGCGGTTTAGCTAAGAAATTTTTTGAGTGATTTTCATGAGAATCAAATTAATCTTGTTTCAATTTTAGTTGATAATCAGTATGCTATTGCCGTGGCCAAAAATTCAGTTAATCATGGAAGGACCAAGCATATTAAAATCAGATTTCATGTAATTAGGCAAGCTGAGAAGGAATGTGAAGTTCACGTGCAATATTGTCTTCACAAGTCCAGTTAGCAGACCTGTTTACCAAATTCGGTAAATCAAATCTGAAAATCAGGTACGCATTGTTCAAATCCGGTATGCACTGAAAAAAAACTGAAGAAATCCAGTATTTCAAAGGCTTAACTGCAGCAGCAGATGGCCAGAAATTTGAAAGAAAAGTTGAAGAAATTGATGAAATCTGGTGCTGAAAAAATGGAAGAAAAATGCTGATGAAGGAGTTGTAAAAAGGCCAAAAAAAGGTAGCAGAAATGCTATTTTTATAAGTGAAGAAAATGGCTGCAAAGAAGATGAAGAAGCTGTTTTTATAAGTACCGTGAATTGGCCAAAAGGTGAGTGAATCCAATTAAGCAAGGTGCAAAATCTGGTAAGCTCAGCCAAGCCAAAAATCAGCAACTGTCCCTAGGAAAATTTGATCTCAGATGGTGAGGAAAATGGCTGGAAGAAAGCCAAATCTGAAATAAAAAAGATCAGCAGCAGCAGCAGCTCTTTGGAAATCTGATATGAAGCAGCAGCATTGATCTAAAATTTAGCATCAGATTTTGAAAAAAACATCAGCCCTTGATCAGAATAGTAGCAAATCTGAGAAATGATGCAAATCCAAGAGTTCTTTGTGTAAGGTTGATTCAAGGCTAAAAAACTTGATCAACTACGACAGAGAGTTGCAACCAAGAGAGCTTAAATCAAATGAAAACAAAGGATCTTCAAGCTTGTAGTCACCAAAATCTGAAAGATGCAAAAATCAGCAGCAGCCCAGAAAATGAAGAAAATGGCTTGAAAATTGAAGGATTTTTTGATGATTTCCAACCAAAATGTCATGGGGGAGTGTTGAAGTATTAGTGACACTTTGCTGTCAACCAAACACATGTATTTGTGGTTTCTAGTTTAGTTGAAGAGTTTGGTTAAAGTCCAACTCATTTGTGATGTAAAATGTTAAAATAGTATGGTCTTTACTAGTAAAAGTATTGTTAAGTCAAGGCTTACCACAAGTCGAGGTATGGTGTAGATTAGTTGGTAGATATCTTGTATAATGTCTTGTAGGTTAGCTCTATATATGGAGCATATGTGTATCTCGAAATTAAGAATGAAATATATCAAAATGTAACCTCCAAAGCATTCCTTTCTCCTATGGTTTTCTACCAGAAAACCAGAGTTCATATGTTTATTTTTGCTTTGATAAATTTGGTTTTCACCTCCCCATCGACCATAAACTTAACAAATATTTTAGACCTTTCTTTGTAAAGCTTTAGAACCAAAAACCCAACAAATTATATTCTTTTTTCTTCCCTTTTCCATCATAGCCTAAGCTTTCTTTGATGGTCGATATTTTTCATAGCTTATGACTTCACATAGGCGAGTGGATCCAACAGTTAGTTGCTATACTCTTTCCTTGGTGTGGTTTAATTTAGAAAGGAGTTCCATGAGTTGATTCTCCTTCTCCTATAAGAGTTTAGTTAGGGTTTCTTTTTTAGTGTCAACTGCAGCCCTTTCTTCTTCAATGAACTTTATCATTGAATGATACACTCTGAACACGTATGACTTAGTCCTGCTGTATCTCAAACCAATGAGTCTAAACCTATAGTCATCATTTACAACGAGTTAGAACCAGACACTAAGATTAACAATAAAATAGGTTACCTGATTATCATAAGTTATGTCGTCCTCGTTTGAATTTGATTCTCTTTCACTTTGTACGAGACCTTTTCAGTATGTTGGCACATTCAGATGCTATGTGTCCATATCATTCACACTCGTAACATTGAATGCGGTTTTGAGTCCTTTCCATAGATGTAGGTGGATTTTGCCTTGAAATGTTGGAAAATTTCTTCTTTTGTTGAGGTTGAAAATTTGTATACCTTTCTTTTTTATTGTTCCTCAAGATTTTTTTGAATTGTTTGGTGAGCATTGTCATATGTTCATCAGTTTCACATTTCTCATCATCAACTTCTTTTTTGTCATTTTCAGCTTCGAAGGCAACTCTAAATTCCTTTTCTTTCTTTTTTCGATGAAGATTGATCCCTCCAAATTTTCAACCTTTATGGTTTCAATATCCTTGCTTTCTTCTATTGCAATTACTTCAGAATGGAATCGATAAGGTAAAGATCTAAGGATCTTCTTTACTATCTTGCTTTCTGAGTACTTCTTTCCCAAAGTATATGTTAAATTGGCGATGTCATCGAGTATGGCATAAAAAATATTGAACTACTTGTCTTTTCTTATTATTAGTTGTTCGAATTTTATAGTGAGCATTTGGAGCTTGGGTGATTTCATAATGGAAATCCATCACAACTAGCATTATTAAAATCTGTAGTAATCCACTCTTCTATATTTTTCTCTATCTCTTTCTCATTTTTAGTCACAATGGGTACTTTATATCCGTAGATGATAGAGTGACAAACATTTCATCAAGGGATTGGAGATAAACCTGTATCCTAATTTTCCAATAGGAGTAATTAGTCTCATAGAGGATAGGAGGTCTAAAGGATGCTCTGTCTATATCTAAGTTTTTCCTGGATCACACTTTTTAAAAATGTACCCACTCTAATAACATTGAAAATTCTTAAACCTACATAAATTATAAATTAGTTTAATTTAACTTTTATAATTATGGACAAACAGTAATAAGAACTGTCTATAATCACTTTCTAACGGTTCTGAATGGTACGTGCAGGTTGTGACTGTTTTCATGATGCAGTTTAAATGAATGCAGAATTTAATTAGCTATTTAGAACATGAACACCATATATATAACGTGGTAAATTGTGAAGGGAAACATTCATGGGCCTTATGCCACGAGTTAAACAATTCACTAATAAATTGATATAAAATACAACAGTATCCTGTTTTTGTAATTTTTGCAAAATTAACAAAAGAACAATCCAAAGAACTAAAAACTACTTCGGTTGTTTCTTCTTCTTTTCAGTTGTTGATGAGGTGAAACCAATTTTGACTTTATCACCACTTTCCCATTGTACTCGGCCACAACCACTACTTAGATTAAGAATCGTCATTCTTAACTTCAAACCAAATAGCTTGATCAATAGATGGGATTGAATATTGAGTACTAAGTTGTTCTTGTATTCTCCGAGGACTTGAAGAAAACATTGAATTTGAAAGTATTCTTACCTAATAATCTCAAGAAAAATGGTAAGAGAAATAGCATTATACCAAAAGATTTTCTAGATTTGAAATATAATAGAAGAAGGAAAAACAACTTTATTTAACATGTCCTTATATTCACCTATTAAACAAATATGAAAATATCTAGATTTGTAAAGAATCTATTCTACACAAGTTAACAAGAAGATATACCATGCTATATAAGAAAAACTATAAAAATCGCAGCTTAAAAAATTCTAATCGAACCACTCACCATCCAGTCAGTCAGTACTCACTACTAGCAACGCCTGAACACCTTTTCTTATGGTTTGACAATTAATTTCTCAAAGTTTGAAAATTAAAAAATTAACATGTATATTAAGCAGTGTTCTAAAATGCGCGCATTTTTTGATGATTTTTCGAAACGCGTTGCATATAGAGTATGCGTATGATAATGCGGTCAACTCATTTCGTTGACCCCATATGCGAGCATATTCTCCAAAATTACCTACACATTTGTAATTGAAAATATGTTCGAATTAGCATAACGAAATTCTACCCATTTTTATAACTTAAAAAAATTAAATTGAGCCCAATAAACATCAAATTGACCTAATAAACATCAATTATATACAACAATCTCTAGGGTTTTGCTTTTGCATAAATCTTCATCTGGTTGCTCTATTGAAATAAGGGAGCCCGATGAAGATGATTTCGTATCGGACGATAAGGAAGATGATTTGGATGAAGAAGAGGAGATTAAATTGGAATCCGATATTAAAGAGCTAGACAAGATTTAGAATTTTTTAAGTCAATATTCTTGTTTAATCTAATTGTAGGAATCGATTACCAAGTAACTGTAGTATTTATGATATTGAGTAATATGTTTTTGTTGAAAATTTGAAAAATATATATAAACTTGAAGTAATTGTAGTATTTATAATTTTTTTTAATGCATTATTTATTTATTTATTAGTTTAAAATATTAAAATTTGAAAAACGCATAATTACGTATATGTTTCGCATAAGCACACATATTCTTATAATACTTGATTCTCGATCAAAACGTATTGTCACGCATTATGCATTTTAGAACCTTGATATTAAGTAAACCAATAAATAAAGTTCGTAAAAATATGGTATACATATTTTTCCAACAGTTTATAAATGAAGTGTATTTTAGGTCCGTTTTCATTAATCTTCATTTCCCTCTTAATATTTCAGTAGCAGTCCCTGAAGCTCTGGCTCAGGTGTTGTCATCGCAATAACCGGTCCTAAATTCAGTTCCAACTTCACATCGATGTTTGGATTCAAAATCGAAAAAATGAAAATCCTGAGTCTGGCTAGCTTGGCTGAGACCTTGCACAAACGATCATATTTATGCATCAGATGCTCCAAATCATCATCATTTGTCACCGAATTCAACGCATCCAAATCTTTACCTGGAAGTTGATACTTAATTGCAATATTCTCATTCTCACACAAATCAGTAAGCTTGGAGAGTAAAAAACTAAATTTGATATTGCGATTGACATTTAGGATTTCGTTTTCATCCCCATCGTGGTATAATTTGTTGCCATTTGTCCTGGGATGGATTTTCCCATGGTAACTGCACATGAGCCTCACTTTAAAATTATTTTGTCTGTCCTCCAATGGCGGTAGATTCTCAAACTCGATTTTGCGGGAACTTAACGAGGAGTTGTGTCTGGGTACGACGAAATAAAGGAATAGGTCTCCTTCAGTGAACGTTAGTGACAAGTTACGTCTAGGATGTGAGAAAAAGAGTTTGATTTAGTGTTTGTAGGTTAATTATATTGGTCAGGGACTCTTTGAAAGAAGGTTGTATACGACCAGCTCTTTTTAGTTTGCATGTTTGGGAATGTTTATAAACAATTTAAAATATGCATAAATAGAAATGAATAATAGATAAATGAATAATACTTAATTTCTATGTAACCTCACGATGTGACAAGAGTACCTTTAATGAGCAATTGTGAGGCTTATAGATAGACTACGGTTCGTTTGAAATGACTTTTCAAGTTTAAAATTGCTTCTAAGACTAAAAAGTTACATTTAAATCTATTCAAATAATTTTATGGAAATACTTTGTCCAATTGAATTTTTTTTTTTGAAGAATTATACTTCTGCTTCAAAGAGTCTGAAAATAGAATAAAGATTGGTACTTGCAGTGGAAATTTGCTTCTAACACAATTTTATAAGAAATATATAATGTATAGTCAAAAGAAAAATTGCAACTACAATTTATACATAAAGTGCATTTTAGGTCCGTTTGAATCCATTTGCATTAATCTTCATTTCCCTTAATGGGAAAAATACATACATAAAATGCTTTAAGTATGCAATTTCACTTTTAACAAACTCACAAATATTTCAAAAATTAGGTGATATATAATATTAATATATTTTATATATTTTCAGAATATTATGAAAGTAATTTAGGAAAATTAGTTAATGTAGGATATTTTTATCAACAAAATTATATCCTAATAAATATCGTTTCTCTCATTTCCTACTTTCTCTCTTTTACACCTAACACTTTCTCATTTTCTCTCTTATACCTTAAACTTTTTCTCTCTCTAATATATATCGTTTAATAATTATTTATTTCACATCTTACTCTCTCTTTTACATCTCACACTTTATATGTCAATCGTTCAAAAATATTTTATTTTTTTTCAAAGTTATGTGGTCACATTTTGTGACATTTGATTAATTTTTGTGACCTATAATTTAATTAAACAGTTTACAGTTTCAATAACACATAATTTGTGGTCACAATTACATGTCACTCACAAACCACACAAGATCATAGTCACAAAAACACAATTGTAGATCACAATTATGTATGAGTCACAAATTACATAACATCATAATCACAATGCAAATTTAGTCACAAATCACACACTTTTATAAGTCACAAATTATCAAGTGAATTGTTCACAACTTATTTATCGATCTCAAATATTAAATTAATTGATCAAAAATTACATTTCATCTTCCCACCTGACCCCACCCTCGCTCTACCATCGGTAACACCACCCAAAACGTTGTTGCCATCTCAATCTCAAACCACCACCATGACGTCCAATGTACTACCACCACTGCTTGCCCTGATTAACAACCTGCATCCATACATCCACCACCACCACCACCACTACCACACCATAACTCGAACCAGCGGCAAATCCAGCATAAATATTCAGCTAGAGCGGAAGTTGACTTTGACCGTTGACCGTCGACAATCAACAATCGTAATAGCTGATCCGATAGGTCATTTATTAAAATTTGATTAAATAATATAAAAAATTATTGGATATATATATGTGTGTGTGTGTGTGTGTGTGTGTGTGTGAATGCACTAAATGTAAAAAGTTGTTATTGCAAACATGAAACACCGCACGACATAAGACAAGACTGCACAGTTACAACTCACAAGTGATTCACAAGCCATCACATATTAGGGAAGTAACACAAAGCTGTGATTGCAAACATGAAACTTGTCCGTATCGATTGTACTGCACACAAATATAGCTAACCAAAGATGTTGCAAAACTTCTAAATAAGTAGGAAAAATTCGTTTCTTGATACACATCACCCTGCTTGCAAACAAATAGCTCAAAAAGTCCACAAAAAACAATACAACAGTATTTAACCATAATGAATTCTATGTCTTCAGAGCAAAGTATAAACCTCCAAACTTTTTATAATATGCTATAACTTGCAGGCATTCTAATCAACAATTATTCTTTGTACTTGCCAAATAATAATTCAACTACATATATACAAATCCATCAACAAATTTAACCATCAAACCATACTCTAAAAAGCAACTAACTAAAGCTAAATTCAGAAAGTAAAAAATCAAAATATACATCAGCAGTTCCAGGACTAACTAATCTATACAAGTTAAAACAATCCCTAAAACAATAAAAACTCAATATCTACAGATTTATTATCATAACAATGACCAAAAAACAAAAATTGACCAATCAACTATACCAAGTTCTGAAAGAATACCTTTTCGGGGTCGCCGCCTTTATCGGGGTGGTTCTTGCTGACGGATTTACGATAAGCCTTCTTGAGAATCACAAATTACATGGCAAGCACAGTAGTCACAACTTACAAGGCTCACAACTTCACAAGTCACGAGTGAATATAATCAATCAATTGAAAAGTGAAAAAGTGAAGACAGAGTCGCAGAAATAAACCGAACTTACCGAAGTCGAAGTGGCGAAGTCCGACCGAACACAGCCACACGTAGCCAGATAGCCAGTCACAGAAGACGCTCCTCAATTAGTAAACTCCAAGTCTCCCACCAACGCCGATTTTTACTTCTACCTCTAAGGCTTTCGACTGGAAGTGGCGAAATTTCAAATGGAAATTGAAATTAGTTTGGGATTTGGGAATTCTCGATCTCTCATCTCCTCCTTCTCGTGTGGGTGTGGCTGTGGGAAATTGGGAATAAAATTGGATTTGAAATTTAGGTCACTTAACCGCATGGAATAGACCCAACTGATTTGGGCCATTTTTTTTTAAAGGGCCCAACAGCCCAACACTAGAAACATTTTCCCCTTCTTCCCCAACTTCCCAGCTCCAGAAATGAGAAAACCAATCTCCAATCACCGGTCTCCTTCCATCAGTCCCGGCCAGCGCTCCACAGGAGCTCAAACTTCCGGTGGATTCAGCTAGAGCGACCGCTCTAATTCGCCACTAGTTGGATCCGCCACTGACTCAAACACCATCATACCCACAACTTAAATGGGCAGCATCCAAATTAGCAACTGTACCACCACATCACAACCTAAACGATGGTTCATAAACAGCAACGACAACACCTAAACATAGCACAACCCCCTGCAACGATGATTTACAAATCTGGAGGTTGAAAAGCTCCAACATCAGGTGCTTGGACATCATTAGGTGAATGAAATCTTTACAAAAAAAAAAAAAAAAAAAAAAAAAAAAAATCAGAGCATTCTCTATTTTTTTTTTTCTACATCCGATTTTTCCTATTTTTCAAATATTTTCAATCATAAATTCAAGTTATGGCGGCATCCATATTTGATGATTTATATTTTGAGTAGAATAAATAAATGGGTTTAGAGTAAATGATATAGTAGGCTTTGTATGGGATAATTTTTAGGGATGAAATATAGTAGGGATAAACTTTGATGGACTAGATAGTGAAAAAAGGAATTTGTAATTTACAAGAATAGAATTTTACAAAGTGGGTTTATTACAATGAGAGGCTGGAAGCTTTTTCTTTCTAA
Organism: Osmanthus fragrans; assembly: GCA_019395295.1. Lineage (NCBI taxonomy): Eukaryota > Viridiplantae > Streptophyta > Magnoliopsida > Lamiales > Oleaceae > Osmanthus > Osmanthus fragrans. The sequence goes on from CM033357.1 coordinate 16,801,079, forward strand.
TTAACCACTACAATTGAAGCAACCAATGGCGGAGCTAGCACCTGGCGAGCTCGCACGGCTGCCCATGCTGGCTCCGCAAAAAACCTTCAGGTGGAAGCCGTGTACGCCGGGAAGAAAGAAGAGGAACAGGCGAACAACGGCTGATGAGGACGAAAAACTGAAGAAGACGATGCAAGTTTTGGGTCAAACTTCTTCTTTTTTTTCTTTTTTTTTTGTTTACCGTGTTTTGGGCCTTTTTTTAATGGCCCAATACCTAGAGGCTGGATGGATATATTTTGCAATGAACCAACCGATTCAATTGTCCAAAAATTTTGGGAGAGACCGAGACATGAGAGGAGAGGAGACGACGAGCGGAGCAGTGATTTGTGCGCCTCTACTTGTTCCTGACCTGCTCTCAATAAGGTATCTCTTCCATGCTTCTGATTTTTTTTATAGATCTAAATAAAGAAGTCCCCATCAACTTTTCAAGGTCTCGAATGGATCTTTTGAAGAAATTTCCTTGCATAAAAAGTATTTCCAAAGGCAAACATAGCCCAAGATTGCTTGGAATTTCTCCAGACAAACTGTTATAAGATACATCAAGTGCAATAAGAAAATGTTAATTGTCTAACTTCCCCTTGTAATGGACCAGTTATAAAATTGTGAGACAAATTGAGGGTTCTTGAAAGAGTGGGTTGATTGAGAACTTCAGAAGGTATGGTTAATGGTTCCATTTATATTATTACCAGACAAGTCTATTTGTTGGAGATTCTTGTAAATAAGCGTCTGTCCCCAATTTTTGGATAAAAGGTTTTTATGATTCCGCAAAAATAGATTTATGATGAGGAAACTAAGTCTCCATGTGAAAATAAATAAATTTAGACATAATAAATTAGACATAAAGTTACACGAGTATTTTATAGAGTTTTGGACGATTTTCGTGTTAGGGAATGATTGTGCAACTATCATAAAATGTTGACGATCAACTTGTTTTAAAGCATAAGAACAACATACTAATATTGCATCTTTTTCATTTTAATATTAGTGAATAGAAGTTCCTTTATAAGCGATATGCCAATAATATTGAACTGCTTTGTTTTGAATTACTTCAGAATTTTAAAAATGCAAATAAGAAATTTATCCTAATTGCAATTGAGAAAACTATAATTATATTTTGAAGGTTTTCATATGTCCTCGGAAGTAGGCTTCTCGGTTGGGGAAGGTTCCCTTTATATAGCATTCTTAATTATTTTAAATAAACGCAAAATAAATAAATAAATGATTTTTAGATGCAGAGGTCGACACCCTCATCATTTTTGAGAAGGGCGTCTAGGGGTATCGACACTCCTATGTCGCTAAACTTTTCAATAATGTATTATATGTCATGTGGAAACTTCAATATTAACTGTCACTCTAATTTCTTTGTGTATTTTGGGCGTTGGTTCCATGGTGTTGACATCCACCCATATTTCACTCCAAAATCAATTTTATGGTATTTTGGAGTCAACGGTTGACCTCCGCGGCTCCGCCCTGGCTGACCTCCGACCCTAAATTCACCCTTGGAAGCAACCTACCTCTTTATAGACCACCAAAGTCGACTGCCAGAATCTAGAGAATTCCTATTTTCTAATTATTTTAGTTTACTTAAATTGAAGAAAATCTAGAAAATTATGATTTTTGTTATTTAATTATTATGTTTGCTTGTTCACCAAGGAACTCTAGTGAATTTTATAGAGTATAACTTCTAGAATATAGACCAAATATTAATACTCCTCCTTTGTGCATAATTTAGTAACTAACTTAACTCCTATGAATTCTTTGTCTTGAGGGAGATTCATAAGCTCTTAGGTGTTTTTTTCTCTATTATTTTTATTTCTTCATCCACAGCTTTTATCCATTCTGGTTGCTTTGAAGCTGGTTCATAGTTTTCAAGTTCTACGATCATCACTACAACAAAAAGGGCATTTTGCAACACTTAAAAGGCAATATTTGTGAATTGAGTGTTGCTGATGGGATCTATCGCAACATTTTAATAAGTGAATGTTGCCATTGATTAATTTAATTGAGTTTTGGCGACATTTTTAAGTGAATGTTGTCGAAAATGATCTTTTGCAACGTTTATTCAGTGTTGCGAAAAATAAAACTTTTCGCAACGTTTAAAAAATGTTGCAAAAGGATTTCATTTTCGTAACGTTTAAAAAACGTTGCCAAAAAAAACGTTTCGCAACGTTTAAAAAACATTACGAAAGGAAAACGTTTCGCAACGTTTAAAAAACGTTGCTAAGGATTTCTGTTTTACAATATTTTTTAAACGTAATGAAAAGTTTTGGGGCTAGACAAGTCGACCAATAACTCAATCCCTAATTAATCCTCGTCGACTTCTTCTTCGCCAATCACCTTCCCCCACATTTCTCTTTAAAGGTTGAGGAGGCCAACGAGACGACGATCGATTGAAATCAGTTGAATGTCAATACGCCCCTGTTGCTGAGTGTTGAGTGCTGCCTGTTGCTGGTGCTGGCTTCGACGAATCGATCATCGATCATCGACTCGAGTGTCGACGGAAGTAGTACTACCTGCTGCTACTGGCTTCGACTCCGCCAGTCCGCCTTCAGCCTTCTAGTTCGGCAGCTCCTTCCGGCTTCCTGTATGGTAGTATCTTTAATTCTTTATTCTTTATCACTTTATAACTTCTATTTACAGATTCTCCAATTCATTTTATTCATAATTTCTTGGTAAATTTTGAAATTGGATTTTAGGGACTAAACTAAATTTAGGGCTTTACTGTTTTTCATCCATAGTTAGATTTTGTGGCTGATTTTTGTTACCCTTGATGACATTCCTCAAAATCATCTTTATTTGTTCCGTGTTTTGTTTAGGAATGTTGTTTTTGCTACCTCCAAACCAAGATCATGGTTTGGTCCGAATGGTTAGTACATTGGAGAATTACAATAGTTCGAATGGTTAGTACTGAGCTTTGAAGAAGAGAATAGAATATTAAATGCTTTCAGCTTTGAATAATAGAATTCAGTTGCTAAGCCTCTATTGTCCTTAATCTGATGTCTTTACACGTGGGTGAACAAATATGTTGTAACTAATTTCTGGGATTTCAATGAATAAAAAGAGTATCTTTTGAAAAATAGTTGAACTATGGAAGAGGTCGATTTAATAAATTAAGTATTGAAGTTGATATTCTATTTTTTTATGGGCATCGATAGTAAGCACACCTTCTCCTTCTGTAGGAGCACACAGTTATTGAATCGAAGCCTGATCATTTTTTGGACGATCTCCGTCTAAATAGCCCATGGCCAGAGCTCAGGAGGTTTGATTTTCTTTCTAACTAGTGAAATTAATTTATTTACTTTTGAGTGTCAATTACTTTCCCAGGTAAGCTAACAACGTGTATTCTTACTTCTATGGGCCTGCGTGTTAGATTTGACTTCATAAGATGACAATTGATCAGTAACAGGTTTGCAGAAACAATAGATCTGGATGTCGCTGATCTTCTTGCTCACAAACATACATCATATATTATCATTCTTATTAAAATGGCACAGCAGTGGGCCAAATGTCATGGTGGAACTCTTCCATCAACCAAGGAAGCTAAAAAGGAGTTTAAGGTTCTCACTAGTATTTATGCTCGGCCAACTTATAGTTTAGCTTTGTTCTTCTTATATTTTTATCTAAATTTTACCTCTTTCTCATCTTCTATTGTTTGCACACTTATACTTGTTTTATTATCAAGTCCCATTATATTCGTATCTCTGAATTTATATTTATTGCAATTTCTTAAGTTTAGCATCTGAATTGTGTTCCAGACTTTTGAACATGATAGGGATGCATGAAATGACTTTAGAAAGGTGGAATGAGTATGGGAGTTCAGATGCTCTTTGGAGTTCAAAAATGAGCTCGTAGACAAAACTCCACCTGTCTCTTTTGCACTTCTCTCATCATCAAAATAAATCTTGTTGGATGAATGGTTCATCTTGAAATTGGGGCATGTTCTGGGTTTTTACACTTTAGATATCAGTAACTCCATGCTTATTTCATTCATGGTTTTTCATTTTTTTCTCTAGATGTTCATATGTTACCTGAAAATTTATATCACCTTCATTCAATAGAGTCTAGAATATCTTAAATTAGGGAGAAAAAACCATCCTATTTTCTAGTTCTCTTTTTGAACTGGTGATTTGTTCTGTAGAGTGCTTGTGAAAGTGGGTGGTTTTCAGATAAGGATTCCGAAGAACTTCAAAATCTGGCGAAGGAGGTTTGTTAGTATTTTTTATCATCTCACCCACAATTGCTTTTCTTGTAGATAGATTTTGAATTATACTGATTTTTTGGTTCTTTCTGCGTATTCAGATAGCATGCAATTTTTGCAATTTATCAAATTTTAACACCGATCCAACCAGTTTGCGATGTGTTTATCTCAACAATTATGTCGAGGTAAAATACTTTGTAACCATTTCAATAGATATTCTGTAGTCCCAAAGTATAAAAGATGATCATATGATGATGCTCTGAAAGTTCACATCCATGCAAAAGCTTGCTAGACAATGCTGGTTTTGCGGCATTGGAGTAAATCTCTAAGTAATGATCTTTCTTTTTTCATTATTAGGATTAGCATAGATGAGGATTCTGATTTTTCACCATTTTTTATTGTTTTTACTTCGAATCTGTGGCTCAATATGTAGAAATTATTAAGCTGACCAACCAGATGTCAAGACCCATTTATTTTCCAGTGAAGATAAAGCAAAAGAAATGCAATTCATAGAAAAGGAAAAATTCATCTCATATTTGAAAAAAATGTATTCCACAAGTACGCATTGAAGTCGACATGTTGCATTCAATGTATTGAATGTTTCAACATTATGAACGGAATTGGAAAAAAATGGGGCAGTTATAAGTATAGTAGTTTAATCCTTGTACAAATGGGGCTCTTACAATGTAATAAGATAACCTTTGATTATGAAATAAATTGACATCTTTCTTCCCCAACTTCTCTCTTTTCTCCCTCCTTTCTACTCTTTCCCCTTCTCCTATTATTCTCCTATTGCATCCGGCATCAATTTGGTATCGGAGCTCAATTCGTTTTCTTTGGCCAACCCTTTATCCACCACACAAACCCGCTTAAGTTTCAAACCATATATACACTTCATCCACCGCCATAAATCTACATAAAACTATACCGCTAGCCCTATGCCAGTAAAGACAACCCCAACCACCCAAGTTTCAACTTAAAGTTATTGCATGGATAATACCTTTTATTCCACGTCCAATTCATGTTAATAAGAGTGTCAAAATCAAAACAAAAATTTGACTTACACAAGTACAAAAAATAAAGAATAGTGTTTTTAATGTTACAAATTACTATCATTTTAGTATGCAATGATATATTTTACAATTGCTTCAAGTATCATCTTCAGAAATATTTGGTTGTTCTGTGGTGCATCATTCTTACTTCAGTTTGCTTGACCAGTTTAGTGTTGAGGGTATCCCACATTTTGCATTCCTGGACAAAGATGGGAATGAAGAGGGCAATATTGTGGGTCGCCTTCCTAGAAAATACGTTCTTGAGAATGCTGATGCCCTTGCTCGGGGAGAAACCACTGTATCTCGTGCTCGTCTTGTGGGACAATATTCAAGTGCGGAAGCCCGGAAAGTGCATCAAGTTGTTGATCCAAGAAGTCATGAATAGTACATCTGGTGTTGTGCAAATGTATATATACTGTGAACCGAAAATGACTTTCCATGGTTCATTCTCAATTTTTTTATCACATTTCAATATTCAAGTGTATGGATTCAAAATTTTATAATGAAATTATCAATTTTTATGCAATACCAAAATTTGCTCAGAATGACACATTTTAATTTTGCGAGTCAATTTATATATATTGTTGTATATATAAATTATAAAAAAAAGAAAAAGAAAAAAAAAGAGGATAGATATATAAACGTTGCCAAAAGTCTCCCACTCTACGGCAACACTGAGATTTGCAACATATGGAAAAACGTTGCAAAAGGCTTTCGGCAACATTTTTTGAACGTTGCAAAATGCATTTTTTCTTATAGTGCATCAAGTTGCAGTTTTGATATATTTCTAATAATTTTCGTGTTTTTCTTACGACGATTTAGGTTATTATGTTAGGATGCTGATAGATTTTTTTTCAACTTGACTAATCTCCCAGTTGGAGGTAGCATCTTCATCAAACTTAACGTCCCAACTTATAATTAGCTTCTTTGTTCTCAAGTTATGGACTCGATAACCTTTTGATTGGGTACTATAACCTAAGAAGATTCATTTCTTTGTCTTTTCATCTAGCTTACCACTTTTCTCTTGTAGAATAAGTGTGTAGCAGATGCAGCCATAAATTCTAAGATGTTTTGCTGATGGTTTTCGTCTGCTCCATGCTTCCAATGGTATTTTGTCTTGCACAGCTTTGGTCTGATATCAATTTAGTAGGTAGACTACGATGCTTACTACTTCTTCCTAGAAGATTTTTGGAAAACATTTCTTTCTTTCTGACACGCCATTTTGTTCTGGTGTGTATCCAACTATGAGTTGATGTTCCATTCCTTCTTCTTCATAGAATTTGTTGAATTCATTTGATTTGTATTCTTTGTCACTGTCACTTCTAATAGTCTTAATATTGCAACCACTTTGCTTTTCGATATAGCTTTTAAACTTTTTAAAAATCTCAAATACTTGGAATTTCTCACACAAGAAATATATTAATGTCATTCTAGTGTAATCAACTATGAAGAGAATGAAATACATGGTTTGCTCATGTGATGGAGTACACATCGGTCCGCATACATCTGTATGTATCAACTCTAATGGCTTTTTGGCTCTCTAAGATTTTCTGGACAGAAATGGCTGACGGTGTTGTTTTTCGAGCAAACATCCTTCGCAGACTTCATTAATCTCCTTTATGACTAGTAAGTCTCCCATCATGATCTTTTAATGCAAGATCTTCAACCCGTGAAAGTGAAAATATCCAAATCTTTTGCACCACAGCCATGACTCGTCCACCTGCACTGTCATTGCCACATTGTTTGCATATCTCCATTGGATTGGAAAGCATCGTTATCCCACTTTTTTTACTTTTGCAATTATGAGGGATTTATCTTTCTCATCAAAGATCATGCAAGAATCTTCTTCAAAATGTAAAGTATATCATTTCTCCATCAATAGACCTACACTTAGTAGGTTTTGATTTATTGTAGGAACTAAAAGAACTTCATTGATGCATCTCTTACCATTTTTTTTTGTCAATGACAATAGTGTCTTTGCCTGTTGCCTCTATGAAATTTTCATTGTCAATTTTGATTTTTGCCCTAGTTTTATCAAGACTGCAGGAAATACTTTTATCTTTCGTCATGTAGTTACTATAGCAACTATCTAGATACCACGTATCCAGTTTATCATCAGATGCATGCTCGTTAGAGACATAAAATAGACTTCCTTCATGATTTTGTTTAAAGCAACACAATTTTTCTGTGTCCAAATTTTTTACAACTATGGCACTGTGGTTTTCTTTAAACCAACAATCATTTTCCAAATAACTTTTTCTTTTGCAAATACCACATGGAGGACACTTGCCGTTTTTATCAATTTCTTTTCCTTGAATTTCTTTATTTTTAGAATTATCTTTAAATTTTCTCCCACTTTCTCTAGCTTTCCAAAATCGTATATTAACTTTAGATTAAAAAGCGTTTTCCATGTCAATTTTATAACGCCTTTCTAATCTTTTTTATGTGCTTCTAGTGAAACTATTAATTCTGTAACTGTTAATTTATCTATATCTTTAGACTCCTCAATAGCTGCAATAATTAGATCATATTTTTCTGTGCAAGTAATTAAAAAAAATTTAACAACATTTTTTCAAGAACATCATCTCCATAAGATCTTAATTCATTTACTATTTCATCTATTTTTGAATAATAATCTTTCGTTGTTTCAAAATCTTTCATTTTAGATTTTCAAAATTCCTTATTAAAGTTTGAAGACTACAAGTACATACATTGTCACTACCATAAAACTACTCCTTTAATTTATCCCAAGTTTCTTTTGTTGTTTTAGCCCCCGTGATTCTTGGAAAATAAGTGTCTGTCAAACTCATTTGTAGAGCCAATAGTGCTAGATAATTTTTTTGTTGATTCACTTCAAATTCCTTCTTTTGTGTGGTAGTTAAAATGGAAATATCATCTGGGTTAGTATACTCATTATTGACGACAGTCCATAAATTTTGAGCACAAAAGTAGATCTTCATTTTTATGGACCAAAAATCATAGTTATCTCTATTAAATGTTAGGATATGAATTGATGAATAGAAAGCATCTTCCACAATATACGCTTACGCCCAAGATTAATTCAACGTAGCTCTGATAGCACTGATGATTTTTATTTTGAGTAGAAGAAATAAATGGGTATAGAGTAAATGAAGGCTTTGCATGGGATAATTTTTAGGGATAGAAAATAGTAGGGATAAACTTTAATGGACTAGATAGTGAAAGATGGAATTTGTAATTTACTAGAATAGAATTTTTACAATGAGAGGCTGAAAGCTTTTTCTTTCTAGTTAACCACTACAATTGAAGTAACCTATCAATTTATAGACCACCAAAGTTGGCTGCCAGAATCCAGAGAATTCCTATTTTCTAATTATTTTATTTTACTTAAATCTTAAGAAAATCTAGAAAATTCTGATCTTTGTTATTTAATTATTATGTTTGCTTGTTCACCAAGAAGCTCCAGTGAATTTTAGAAAGTATAACTTCTAGAATATGCACCAAATGTTAATAATATTAACACCAGTACTCCCTTCACTATCTATAATTTCCAAACCCATTTTCACCCCTCAAAAGTCCTTCTATTTCTCCTTTCTGCCTGACTTTCATCCCGATCCCATTTTTACCTTTCTATAACAACATTTTTTTCCCTATTGCCCGATTTCCATCTCGTCAAAGGACTCCTTCGACTCTATGTTATCGAATCGTCGAGATGATGTAGGGGAGAAATCTAAAGATGAAAGTGTTGGAGGAGAAGAATCTGAGAGTAAATGGGTTATCCACGGACTAGCAGGAGATGGAGAAGGAAAAATGTATTTGTCTTTGTAAATGTATAGAGAGAGAAAGTTCCCTTTGTAATGTTGAGAGAAAGGGGTTTTTTTTTAAAAAGGTTGAGCCCCAACTTTGAGGGTCCCACACCATTCCGTCCGTAGAGTATTGTGGAGGAGGTAAATCGTCAGATGTGCTTCAACAGATCAGGGTACAATAGCTGTCATACTCGTGCCCACAAAGAGTCCAATTACATGTCTTGTAAGAGGTAGGAATCAAACCTCACACTATGACTGTCAGCTCAGTTGAGACTACTTCAATCCTGTCATTTGCACCATTGAACTATGTCGCGGGAGGCAAGAAAGGTTTTTTTTTTGGTATTTGGGAGAGAGAGAGAGAAAGAGGGAGTTTTCTAATTTCTACAACACAGTAAAGATATTTTGCAATGTATTGGATGGTGTACATACCTAATAATTGAAGAAAAAATATTAAGAATTAAGTTTTGAAACTGAAAATTTAGACATAAGGTTTGAGATAATTTTCCCATATTTAATTAAATGCTTTCTCCATAAAGCTAAAACATATAACTAGCCCAAATGGTTTTGTTAGTTCCTGTCAAACAGCACTCCAGCTATGGCCGGCCCTAGGCCAAAGCCGACTAGGCAAATGGCCTAGGGTCTCAAAATGAAGTACAATTTGATGGCAGAAGCCCCAATTAAATTACAATTTTTTGAAAGATAGATTACCTAAAAAATCATTTAACTATAATTTTTTGGTCGATTCTAACTTAATTCAATCCTATACAAAATAATTTTCTCTTGAATTTAATATACATGATTAATTATGAGCTACCAAATGAGCCTAATATTTTTACGATAATATGATTTAATTTAAAAACTAATATTATCCTTCAAGTAGTTATTTTAATGAGTTATAACTTGAATTTCATTTATTCAAATTAACTTTTTCTCTAGTCCATAATGTTCTATTTTATTACGAGTTTTGAAAGGAATCCCATATTGATAGTATAATTCTCGATCTTCCAATAAATACACATTTTGTACAAATACATTATTGACCTCGAAACTTATTTTTACTTTAATCCCTAAAAATCTCAAAATTTAGAAGGTAAATCAAAATAATTAGAATTTAGTTATGTTTCTCACCTCTAAATAATCATAACTCGTGACATTATCATCTAAAAATATATATATATTTATCGCTATTTTGCAATTTAGTCCGTAAATTTTGCACATTTTATAACCGAAAATCACTTTTCTCATTACAAGTCATCCTTGCAGTATTTTCAGGCCTTCAAATTATGGTTCTTAAAACTTTCTCTTGATTTTTAAATTGCACCTTACTCGAGTTTTCCCAATTAATAATTTTGGAGATTATTATTTAACTAATAGTATTTTTTCCACCAACAGGATAATTCTGCTAAATATTCTGTTACCTTTAGGAGTGGGCAAAACCCAAACCAAACGAGCGAACCGCCCGACCCGACCCAAATCCATCGTTTTGTGTCGATTTTTTTGGGTGGGTTTCGATTTTTTGGTGGGGTAGTCGGGTCGGGTCGGGTCGGGTCGGGATATGGGTTATCAAGGAAAAATCGATATAAACCGACCCGACCACATTAAAAAAATAAAAATAAATAAAAATGGAAAGCGACGCTAAAATGAAAACCAAAACCCTGATTGACGACACTCTCACTTTTTCACCTCTAGACTTCACTTCACGCACGCCCGGTCACCTTAAAGCCCACACTCGTCCGTCTTCTCTCAAATCGCCGACGACAATCTTCGTTTGGCTTGATTCTTCCAAGTCCGAAAGTAACCTGAGGTTTTTATCTATTTTGTTATGAAAATCTTAATTTTCGTATTTGTTAGTAATACTGTACATAAATCTGCTGCACACAAGATTGATAGCAAACTTTTGCCTGATTTCTTGTTTGTAATGCCTTTTTCTTACATCTCTCATTATGTTTTTCTCATTTTTCATTTCCAACTTCTTTAGGGATGTAAATTTTGGGAATTTACTTATCATGCACAGCGGAAAATTAAATAAATTTCAATTCCCACCGAGAATCTGCTTTGTGTTTAGATAGAAACTGTGATAGAAATTATACATTTATTCAGATCTGCAAACTCCTTTGCTATTCTTGTAGTTCCAGCAATCCCGATCTGCCTCCCACAGCTGTCCAATCGTCCAACCTCCAATGAAATTCACACAGGGAACAAGATTGAGAGAGAGAACTAGGATTTACTTTTCTTGTGCTAGCAAGAATAATGAAAATCCATCAACTAATTTCAAACCCTAGTAGTTTATTTATATAAGCCCCAAAAGGGGTTGGCCCGTCCTACAACTTAACCTGACCCAATATTTAATTAATCCAATTAATTAAATTCGGTCCATGAATTAATTAATTTAATTAATTAATCCGGGTCATTAATAAGCAATCTAATTAATTAATTATCCAACGTTTGTCAATTAATTAATTGGTAGATCTCAATCTTCTAATTCTCCTTTTGTGTGTAACCCATTAGGTTCCCAGTCACGATACCTAACGGCATGAATTATTATTTTGATCTAATCAAAATCGATAAATCAAAACACCATTTTGATTTATCACTAATTCACATCCGTCGTCCCAAATTGACATCTAACAATGTGTCAGGGCAATACATGTGACGGAAAATGTCACGTGGTATGACAAAATCAAACTCGTTCGTTTATCTTGAAACTATAATCCTTTCGTCAATATGATCCGATTAATTACGAGATATGGATTGTGTCAATCTCGATTATCGATCATATCTTTCATTCCACTTATTAAGTCAATGTGAGTCGAAAACTCTTTTTCGACTTATAGGTACACCTTGGCCAAGGATTTCGTTATCAATTTAATTGGATGAAATGTAGATCATAAACTCTTACTATCTAAGAGCGACGAATTCTCTATTGATCATTCCACTTATTAAGTCAATGTGAGTCGAAAACTCCTTTTCGACTTATAGGTACACCTTGGCCAAGGATTTCGTTATCAATTTAACTGGATGAAATGTAGATCATAAACTCTTACTATCTAAGAGCGACGAATTCTCTATTGATCATTCACAACCTTTATATGATTCTTGACATACCCGAACGATGCCGTATTAGCGGCCCTTGACAGAGCAACTTCCAACATCACCAAAGCATGACTGTCCCCACATAAGGTACTATAATGATCTCAAGTCGAAGGATCAATTATACTACCAAACGTTAGAGATTAACCACTGATACTCAGATAGTTATCCATGTGGAATCTCTCAGCGGGTCTCCAATGTTTTGATCTATAACAAAACATTCACGTGTTCATTTAAGTGTCACCACACTTTAACTTGTGAGATCAGCTACTTACTTCACAAGTAAGAAATGACACACGTGATGGTCTATCCGTAACAACGATATCCATATCTGGTTATTACTTACGACCATGGATGATTTAAGATTCAATCATATGTAATTTGTATCTCACAATCACAACTCCTTGTGATTAACAAATTACCGAGATTTGAGTCTACGGACTCTATTATTTAATATAATAGATCTTGCCATAATAAATGCATTAAACATATATCAAAAGTACTTATGCCCAAAGTTGATTGGACCTAGGGCATAATACTTATAGTAAAGACACTCAGTTGAAATGCTTCAAGCAGCCAAGATGCAAGGAAATTGATTTCATCTGCTTACTGGTAATAAAGGTCTACCTTCGTTATCATTAGTTCTCATGTTTGTAACAGTTTGCCATTTGTTTGTTGTGTTTCATTTGTGATGAGATCCCGGTTGGGGGAATCGCATGGAACTCGCGGAATGAATTCAAAAACGCTGGGAAAGTCCAAATTCAAGTTTGTAGACGATAGGATCTTGACCCGAGCCTCACGACTCAAGAACTTAAGGTATATTAACCTTAAACCCGTTGAAGTGCAGAAACTAGAACCCCGATTTGCGAACGCCACAAAGGTAGTCCAATCCTTTGATAAGTTCTGGTTTAAACGCCACAAATATCAACACGAAATATTTGATAAGTTCATTTTTTATGGAAGATTCATTGGAGAGAAAACTCAACTTTTATTATCCAAAAAACTTAACTTACAATGAAATAAAATTCCTATTTATATGAAAACTATGGAAAACCCTAAAAGCAAGAAATATCAAGAGTCCAAAAATAATAAAACTTGCCAAAATAAGAAATATAATGAAATCTGAAAATTCGTGCAAAAATATAGAACTGAACTCGAAAATACTCTATGCTGCCGCATAGAGTATTTCTATGCGGTCGCATAGAAATAAACCCTGCCTCTTCTATGCTCTCTGTCCATTTGGATGCGGTAGCATCCGTAATAACTATGCGGCCGCATAGTTATTGGCCTTCACCAAACTTGGTATTTGGCTTGTAGACTTCGACCTTTTGGATTCCAAAGCTCGGTCAAGTGATTGCCTATCCCAGATCACATCAATTTGTCTTGTGGTTTTTTCATTGTGAACCAGTAAAATACAGTATTTTTCATGCGCTCAAACCCATCTGACATTCATTGTCCTGTTACCCAACTACGAGAAGATTAATACATTTAATGGATTAGTTGGAGTAAAAGATAATTTAGTTTGAAGTGGAAAAAAATCAAGTGCGGTGTATTTGTGATGCTAAGGGTATTTGCACGAGTGACTTTTATAACAAACTTCGATTTTGATTTCTTGAATTGTTATTCCTGATTTCGTACTTCCAAATTAGGGAAAATAACTGGTCGTTCAATGCTGACAGTTAAGGCAAATGGAATGTGATACTTGTGAGAGAATAAATTTTTGAATAACATACAGGTGGGATGAAATGCAATTAGTAGCAACCAAGTAATACTCCCCTTTGTATTTTACAAGTGATACTAGTCACTAGGAACAGGGGCGGAGGCAGGGGGTCCTGGGGAAGTACTGGACCTCCCATTTTGAGATTTTTTTTTTTTAAATTGGAAGGATTGAAGAATTATAACTTCTATTTTATTACAAATAAACTTGCGAAAAAAGTTAATCTTATTTCTTCCACTTATTTTAGGTTAATTCTCAACTTATTAGTAATATTTACACTGATATACTATCCGCAGAGAAGGTAAATGGCTCAATTAGTGAGCTTTGTTTTCTTTCATTTTTGTAGTTTTCTTAAAAAAAAAAAAAAAAAAAAAAATTCAGGGGCAACCCGTCGGCCCCCACCCTTTACATATATATTTTGAAATCTAGACCCCTCATTTCCAATAAGCTGGCTCTGCCACTGATTGGGAAGGTGTATGATTGCAAACGGTTATGTTCTATGAATCTGATACCATTGTTTTCTGATTAACAGAAGTGAATTGTCTCAATTTTATTTATAATAGCATACATGTTTTGGTAGTAATACATGGTTTTATTTAGGCCTTAATTCTCTGGATAATGTAAAGATGGGTATCATTTTAATTTGACAAAGCTTTGTTAAATATCTATTTTCATGGTTTCCCCAACATTCAAAGGTTAGACGGAGATAACGAATGTAGTTCTGGAAAAAAAAAAGTTTGAATAAGAACCTAGGTTTGCAACAATGGGAACAAAGCTTTGCTAAATATTAATCGTATTTCAATTATTTGGATGACGTGTTGGTTTCATTTGAATATATGATAATAAATTACACATTGTCTAAACCGACCAACCCAACCCAACCCGACCGACACTTGTTTGGGTTGGGTTGGGTTGTGTTTCAATATTTATACCGGTTAGGTTGGTTTGAATTTAGATCAAACCGATCATGTTGGGTTGGGTCAAAAACCAACCCAACCCAACCCAACCCAACCTACGGCCATTTCTAGGGTATCTCTCGAGTCGTCAAGATAAAAAAATTTTGCTACTCTATTTTTTAGGTTGTATCAAGTCTTCGTTTAAAATATAAACATATTATTTATCTAAATATTTAACAATTTTTACACTTGTAAAAAAATTAAACGTTTAAGAGCCTCATGATATTGAGACTTCTAGGGCCTCAAAACTTTTAGGGGCAGGTCAGATTTTCTTATGGCATGACTGTTGGATGGTTGACGCTACTCCGGCGTCCATCTTTTCACACAAGCAGCATACATCTGAGAGAGTGCAAGATTTTTTCGAGGTGACTGGATGGAACATTGAACGATTACTGTAGGCTCTTCCACCAGTTATGATAGAGTAAATTGCGGACATGCCACTATGTGTTGACATCCCAGATCGAATTTTTTGGAAGCCTACATCGGATGGTAGATTTACCACCAAGTCAGCATGTTAGTTGATCTGTTCTAGCAGACCAGTGCAGGATTCATTTTGCCTATTTTAGAGCCCTATCATACCTACCAAAGTCTCGTTCTTCTGTTGGAGATTATGACAAGAATTGATTCCAGTGGATGTTATTATTCAGAGGAGGATTGGCAGTCAGTTGGCTTCTCGATGTTAGAGCTGTTCTGAGATTAAGACCATCAATCATATGTTTATTGATAGCTGTATATTAGAGCAGATTTGGCAGCATTTGGGGGTTTATTTCATGTTACTATGTTTGCAGGTGAGAGCATCAGACAAAGATTTCTAAGATGACGATATTCAGGACAGTTTACTTGGAGCGGGAACATTCAGATCATTAAACCTCTACTGATTTTCTGGTTTCTTTGGACTGAGAGGAATGATGCGGAGCATAGGGATATCCACATGAGACCAAGACGAATCATTTGGAGGGTATATCGTATGATCTCATTCCTTCACATTGGAAGACTATTTTGTCCACTGCATTGGCGTAATGAGTTGTAGTTTGCTCCACTTTTTGGGATTATTATGACTCTCTCTCCATCTCCCCCCTGTTATAGTCTGGTGGCGCACTCCATCAATCGGATCTGTCAAGATCAGTACTGATGAATGTGTCAATGATGGTTTTGCGAGCGGATGAGGCATCATTAGGGACCACACGGAAAAATGTATTAGGGCATTCTCAACATCATATGGGTAGTGCAAGATATTGGAAGCAGAGCTCAGGGCTATTCTTAATGGAATACTATTGGCTAGAGATCTTGGTTTTTTAGACATTTGGGTTGAGACAGATTCCAGTGCAGCCATTCACTGCATCATCAAAGGTGGAGGTCCATGGGCTAGCTAGGGTATACTCAGAAAGATCGAAGACATCTTCTCCTTCGATAGAACAAAAGTTTCCCACATATACAAAGAGGGGGACCCAGATTGCAGATGCTCTTACCGTAGAGGGCTGGGATCATCGATGATACCAGATATATGGACCAACTCACATACCACGACATATTAGGACACTCGTACAAATAGATAGACATAGACTGTCTAACATTAGATTATGAATTATAATCTTAATTATTTTTATTTTATTTTTATTTTTATTTTTCTCTTTAATTACATCAAATCTTTTTATAAGGGAAGTATTACTTCCTCTTTTAGTGTTCTATTTTTGTAACAATGCCATTTAACATTAAAGTTGACGGACAGGCTGGTCCATATTATAATATTGTGCGTTGTGACTAGGAGAGGATAGGATGTTCCGCTTAATAATTAAAAAAAAATATTAATTGCAGCAGCAGTCCCCAACCTATATTTTTTTAAGGAGTCAGTCCCCAAGATATTAATTTTGTGGCATCGTTTGTTCTTGATGTTATTGATGCCTATTCCCCATCATTTTGTACCAAAATTGCAATATTTAGGAGTGATAGTTAGGGCTGACATTAAAATAATAAATAAATAGGCAAAAAAGAAATTAGTTGCAAAGACTAAAGTGTATGAAAACATTGGTTAGTAACGGTTTGGTTTAAGATGCTTTCATTCTCGATTATTTTTATACTTGTTCCTTTATATATTTTTAATCGAAGGTGGGGCTTCTATTGTATTAACCAAATTACCCCTTCAAAATATTGTAAGTGAGGTGCACATGCATATTTCAATAGTCAAAATTAAGGATGTCGAAAAAAAATGTGAACCGTTGAATAGAATTAAAACTACGATTTTGAAACTAGTTATTTGGTTTCACGTGGTTTGGATTTCGATAATTTCAAAATTGATTCAATCGTTTGGAAATTTTTCGATGTAGGTTTTGATAGTTAAAGTCTAACTAAAATCAAAACTAATCGTTCAATTTTTTTTTTTTTTTTTTAAGTTACTTATTTAGTCAAGGTTTATTATTTATTAGATGAATTTATACTTTAACAAATTTACTTACTAGTCGACTTAGGAAATTATTCCAAAAATGAAATTGCACGCTAAATTTTATGATCTAAATGTTGTGGAAGACTACTGTCTAAAAAAATATATAAAGATCTAAATTGTTACACTCGCTGTTTGCTGAGGACTAAAACTGAAACTTTCCCTATTAAAGGAGAGCAAATCATAATACCAGAGATAAAGCCGAAGAAGAGTTTGAAGATAGAGATGTGCTACGAGGAAAAGTGTTCAACGTGCGGCAAATCCAGCTGGGGCGGCTGCGGAAGGCACGTTCCGTCGGTGTATAAACGAATTCCACAAGGCCAACACTGCCAGTGCAAGGGATGGCCCGGTGTCAAATCTGGCGATAATTCTGAGTCCTCCGGCGTCGGCACCGATGAGTCTAAGGCTTCATCGTACTGTACTATTCTGTGAAGAATTTGGGTTCATTTAATGCAACTTCCTGCATTTTGTGGAAATACGTGCTGGTTTTGTTGCCTAAAAGTGATATTTTAAGTTTTCTGTTTATTTTGTCTTGTAATTTTACAATAACATAAATGAATCCTATCTAATTATAAAACTGGAATTTCTGTTTAGCTTTATTTGAATTCATAATTTGACACTTTGGATTATTATATATTTATATATATTTATTAGAGTTTGGGTTATTATAGATAATGGAACTGATCACATAATAAGATTATGATTGGTATATATTATTATTTTTCATTATCATTTTTCTACTCATTTTCAATCACATATTTTTTAAGAAAATAATATTTTTAATTATATCAATAATTTTTTTTCTTTTTCAACCACACATTCACCATCCTGATCATCAACAAAATACACTTTTTCCTAAAAAATGCACATCAAACACACCCTAATTTTAGAATAGAACAAAGGATTTCATTGTGAAGCAAAATTAGTAAAGGTGTTAATTAGAGGCTCGTACAGTTCCAGTCCGTTATTTTTATAATCCTTTTATAAAACTATCAATCTGTTAAATTGGTTAAGACTTTAATCGGAGAAATTTCCATTACTCCCTGAGTATGGAAAATGTCTCAATTATTTAATATACATATCAATTAAACACTGATGAGAAATGCTGAATATCTCATTCTCCATAATTCATGAGTACTAAAAAAAAAATTCGTGTATTTGGATCAAAAAATTTAAGAAAGTGACTATTAGAAACAGCCCATAATGTTTAGGAAATCACAATTACATCTCCTATTCTAATTTTGAACGTTACATATATCATCTAGTATTTTAAAAAGCGCAATTAGGCAGAATCTAGCTTGAGGAACGAGTGAAACGCAAAGTTTTGACGGTGAGAGCAAAATTAAGCGCAACTGCATTCTCTATTGAATTTTTCCCTCTTTTTTTTTTTTTTTTTTTCAAACCTTTTTATTTGATTTTAGTTTCAAATTTTAAAATGACTTTATCTGTATATAAGTAAAAAAATGAGAACATGGTAAAAAGATATTGAATAAGGGTAATTCGTCTGCAAGTCATGGGAGACAATCAGATATTTCAGACAAGACCAATGTAGTTGAGGACTATTTGGGTGGCGGAGATGTGTTGACTATTTTTGACGTTAAATTCAAGTCTCACAAGGAGTGAATTTTTGATACAGCTTGTTCGTTCCATATGTGTCAGAATCGGAATTTGTTTGAAATATATGAAATGGTGACACAAAGTGTCGTTGTCATGGGAAATAACGAACCTTGTCGCGTAATTGGTATTGGTAGAGTCAGATTGAAGTTAATGGATGAGACAATTAGAATACTTGGGCAGGTTCGACATGTTCCAAATTTGAAGAAGAATCTCATCTCGCTGATTACCCTTGATTCGAAAGGGTTATGAGTTCTCTAGAGGAAGTGAAGTCTTGAAGCTCCAGAATGGTGTCCGTGTTGTATTGGAGAGGCAGAGGAGGTCTTGGCTATACATCTTACAATGTTGTACGGAATCGATGGAGAAACATCTGGACAGTTTGGTACAGTACCTTTAAGAATTGACTTTGAGTCGTTATTGAAGAACATTACTCGTGAGAGTTTGAGAGATATGAGTAATTCTGCTTACCACCATCATCCACGGTTATATCTGTTCAATTGTTAGAGAATGACTCATTGATGATAGGTACGGTGCAAATGTTGTTGTTTATGCTTTCGGGATGTTTGAAGGTGTCGAGACTAGTAAGGGGTCTTCAGTTAAAGTATTTGGAGTTGATTCTGCTACAGGGTGTGCTTCGACCCTATTTGGTAAATTTGAATTCCTTGTGGAATTTTGAGAACTCGGTGTTTTGGTTCGAGTATCATTTGTGGATACTGTGGAAGAAGAAGAGTGTTTTTTGTGAGGTGGAGAAGTTTGGTTTTGGATGAAGAGTTCAATCTATTTTGCTGTAGTCGGACTTATTTTTTCAGTGGAAAAACTTTGGAGTTTCGTTCGTTGCACCGTAATTCGTGTCAAGGTGAAAATTGTTAGATTTTAGGTTTGACCCGAATTCTTTATTAAAAATAATTATGAGTTCTAATTTAAGTGCACATTAATTATAATCCTATTTGGAGTGCAATTGTGAAACTTTTGGCATTCTATTTCATCTACATCTCTACTTTTAGTGCTTAGATTGTTCCCTATAAATAATAGACTCTTTTAATTTTTGTGAGCCATGAAGCATTATTGTTGAAATTGTATTTTTCTCTCTATTGATTGTCAGTTAATAAAATTATTTGATTCTCCATTTAGTCTCAGTTCTTATTTAAATTTTGTTCTTGTTTGTACGATCAATACTTCATATTGTGTCATTAATCTCCCTAGTTTTTTTCCAACAAGGGGTCCGGATTTCATAACACGTCGGGCATGTCTATCTTACGGTAATGTTACGACTGTCCCCTTTACCGCTATCGCCGTCCCTCCTTGCGGCTATTGTCGGACTCTAGATATCTTACTTGTCCTCAAATTTTGCTTGACATCCAGTAACATTATATAACAATTCTAGGAGTTTGATATAAACTTCTCATATCAATTCCATGCGATGGAAAATGGAATACCAAGAAGTTACCCGGTTTCCTTAACATAAATTTGAGATTATCTATCTGTAAAAAATATTAGTAAAGACTATACCCAAACAATATCTTTTCATTTAACTATATAAAATGTCTCATAGGATAGTTGTTACTTTGGCATATAGTGATTTGAATATTCTATTACTCCAAGGTGAAGAAATATATTCAACCAATAAGATGCTAAAGGACATTAATCGAGTCACTAAAGGAAATATTAGATTTGAAATAATACATAGTGCTCAAGTCAAATAAAATATATGCAATTTGAATAGGTTGCTTCATAAATTGCTGGATTTAACATGATCTTAGCCTACTAAGTTGGCTAGTTTAATAAAATCGAAAATGAAAGTACCGTAGATATCTGGTCAATACCTTTAGATTAATGTGAATACACAGAGAGAGTTTAATAGAAAACGCAAGCAAGGCAATTTTAGATTTAATTATCAACTTAATGAAAAGAAGGTTCTCTTGTAGATGATAATTTAATTTCTAAAATCTGCAGTACTCCAAACAGTCAACTTCTAAGATTGAGGTTTGCATAGATGTTGAGTCCTTGATAATAAGTTGACGACCAAGCCGCCAAAAGCTAGAGTTGCATTAAGTTAAGAGATGAGGCTGTTGAAGTTGATAATCGTAATACATGATCAAGCCTCAGTAGAACAAATTTTGATTCTATCAAATGAAGATATATGGATTAGAAAATAGATGAAATAATTAACTAGGCACAGTTTCAAAATTTCCTTATCCCGAAGGAAGAAAGTTATATTTGAGAGACAATAAATGGTACTTCCGAAAAGACTAGGGACGAAAAAGGTGCAACTTCGTTAATGGAGAATGAGAAAGCTTTAAAGAAGGCAAAATCTTTAGATGCAGGAAAAATATCTAAACCATTCGAACAAGGATTGTTTATAGCCAGACCTAATGCTTTTCAATCATAACAAGCAGCATGTTATTGTTTCATGGAAACTTTTCAAGTTGAGACGTTTTTACAAAATTTCACATACATCTTCTTCATCACAACTCCATAGAATAGTGAGAGTTTTGGTGCTTGAGATAAAGATTCTTAGACATCTTTCCATCTCTTGCTATGCTTCCCACTTGTCCTTTATTCGAAAATGAATGTCTTGTGAACGATGCTTACCCTTTCGCTAGGTTACCTGTGTCTTGTAGGAATGTCATCTCAAATATTGTACTCCATTTCTCCCATAAAGATAGTCATATTCATTTTTTCACACAAATTTAAAAAATTTAGTTAATATATTTGAAATAATAAATTTTACCATCATTTTTCCAAATATACCCCTACTTTAGTGGACCAATATTCAAGATAATTAAATTATAATTGTTATAACAAAGCACATTAAATACACTTTCAAATAAGAAACAAGACTATAATTTGGGACACACTATTTTTATAGGATGGAGAGAGCATCACATTTAGTTTCATAGGCTTTAAAATGTTTTCCAGCTTTTTGACCGAATATTTTTTTTTTAACCAATTGGAACACATTCAAAAGTCAATGGTAAAAAAATTTATTCATTTAATTAACAATTTGCGTAAAAAACAAAATCAAACGTAAAAATTTGTCAGGTGAAAAATTATAACAATCAAACACCATTAATTACAATTTCCTCTAAAACAAATTTTAAGCAATTCAATACCCTGCAATTCGTTTTCTTTCCAATCAAATTCCACGTTTTTTATCAAACGGACCCTAGTGTATTCGTCTTTTATCTCTAGAGGCCCCGAATCTCACCTTGATGTACCATTTGAGCTCAATAATCAATATTACCAATAACAAACACATTACAGTCAATCTTTATGGATTCACAATTTTCAATCACAACTCAGGATTCCACAGTATATCAGTCATCACCTGTGTTCCTCTGGAGACCCCACCAATATATAGATCACGAACAAGGCCTGGCGTAGTTAAACAAAGCTCATCATGCTAATCAGTGTTCGGGGCCACAGTAGGACTTATGTCACCTTCTACATACAAGTGTCAGACCTCCCATCTCTTATCCTTGGCTACTCTTAGTGACTGTTGAGAGCCTAAACCAGTTATACTTATTCGAACACTGAATAGTAGGTACACTGTACACCCGTTGGGAAATTTCATTATTATATTATCAACTCATTTCTGAGTATTCACCATGAATTTTGCTAGAAAGCCAGACTCAAAAACAGGCTCAAAGACAGAATTTTGAAAATGCTGAGCTGGCAGGCAAGATCAATTAAAAACATGAATTAAAACAAAAACGACCCTCACACAACACGACCAACACAACATGAAAAAGGTGAAGCCCTCTCTCCAACCCCACCAAACCCTTCCTCTCTCCCGCCGTTTACTCCGCCGCCGTCTCCGACCAAGAGTAGCTGACGCAAGACTACAAAATGATAATGTTGTTCTTCTTCTCCTAAGTTCTTCCACTTTAAGTCCCTCTAACCACCGTCAAACGAAACAGCCTGGTTCGCCAACCAGGTATGGTGCCTATTTCGTGTTGATTTTTTCATCATTTTGTTCGATTGTTGTTCGGTATGTTGTAATGTTGGCGTTGCTGAAATTAATCCGACATTTAATTGTTCTGGAAATTGTGTTTTCAAATTGGGGGGAACACATACTAGGTGGTGCGTTGTGGGCGGTCTTTTGCTCTGAAATTCATCGCTCAAAACCCCACCAGAAAAGGAATGTAATTTTTACAAAACAAGAATTTTCTCCTACTGCTATGATTTCAAATCAAAACTTTATTTTTTCCAATGTGGGTCGGTGTGTGGGTTGTTGGGGGTTGGGATGGTGAAATTACTACCATTTTTTAACTTTTGCTCCAAAAGACCTGTTTTAATCTGTCTTTCTTACCTGAAGAGTTAGAAAATTTTACCGTGCTAAAAAAGAACACCGTTCAAGTAACCAATTTTGTAACTTGAACACTGATAATTCCCAAAAAGAATACAAAAATTGGCTTATAATTTGGGGAAATTCAATTCCTTAAGACTAGACCGTGTATGGAAGTTGTATTTGCATGAAATTCAGTAATTCTGAATGTTGGATTATATTGCATCCTGGCTTTAATATACTGATTTTTGGCTAACATATATGCTCCCAAACGGTGAACACGGTTTACATATATTGCGCCCCATTTTATTTTTTAAGTGAAAATAAAGTATGGATAATGTGCACGATGAACACGGTGATGATGTGGTGGAATCTGATAATGAGAATATTATGGAGTCTGTGAACGTTGTTGAAGATGAAATGGCGGGGGGAGATGGGATAAATGTGCCTGAGGTTGGAATGCAATTTACCGTATGAGAATTTTGTCCATCCACCGACGGGAAACATTACGTTGAATGCGCAAGGTATACACATGTATTGATTATTATTTTACAAATATTGATTTTGTCATGAACACGTATTTAAATATTTCTTGTGGTATTTTATTGCAGGTGAACCAATGATGAACTACTATCAAAATTTAATGAATCATGGTGGCAGTGGCTTGTGACTGCAGGAACGGGGCTCGTTTTGTTACTTTGGTTTCTAATTTTTTTTGTCATCATTCACGCACAATCAATTGTAATATTAGTATGAATTTTAGTGATGTTGGTATTGGAAGGTCCGAGAATTATGTATTATGAATTAATGATTGTTGACGTGGATTTTTTGTGGGTTCCCTACATTTATTTTTCTTCCCAGATTTTTCTAATTTGCATAACCCATCCAAGTTGCTAGTGGAAATTGTAAAGGGCTGTTCACACCAAATGGCAAGTTCATTGCTTAGGTTTACAGTAAATGGCATACAATAAGACAATGGTGGTTCCAACATTAGCAATTCATTATTATAATTTTACGGAAAACATCAAGACAATGCAAGCATTTTTTTCTCCATGTTAAACAAATAAGATGAACGACAGGTTTTCATTATTCTATACTCATAAATATGCTTACACGTCTCCTAATAATGTAACATAAAGTTGAAAGTCTAGCAGTGCAAAAATTTGCACTGCTATCCTTAAAATGCAGCATAGATTTTAAGTATCGGAGAGCTCCAAAATCTGCTCATAATGCAGCACAATTCAGTTCTAGAGCTGCATAAATCTGCTCATAATATAGCATAAATCAAAGTCCAAGTTTGCAAAAATTTGCTCATAAATCTACATGACTAGCAAAAATTAGCTTATAAATTCTACGACGTAGAGTGCAAAAATATGCTTATTCGCCATAGACAGTAATTTGGAAAAAATGAAAAAATAAATAAATATAAGATTTAAGTTCTAACATATATGCCATAACCATCATGATTACATACTCTATTAGGATTGGAAAAATGACACTTCTGGACAATCAAGAGTCAATTTTTTAAACGCAAGGGTAGACCAATTATATATATATACATGTCATTTTTTGATAATCAAATTGGCCGTTTCCCTTTTGCATTCATTTCTGCCATTATTTTTTCTGTCTTGATGCTCACGTTCATCGAAATCTGGAGCTCCTCTTCATCACTTATCCGTACCCGAGATTTGAACACGCGGGATATTTCGTCATCAGTGTCATTCACCACAGGTTCAACGAAAGTTGTGGCACCGCGACTAGATTGACCGCTTGAGGCATCTTGTACGACCCACTCCCAAAATTCGCAATTTCGACTGCAACAAATGAATAATTTCCCTTTATTTTCATTCTCTTTCTCCACCACAAAATAAAACCATACAATTCAATAGTTTATTTTCATAGTAAAGGCTTAACTAGTGCCACAAAACAATTATGCTCTTTCTATAAATAGATTGTTTTGGTGGTGTTTTTGTAGAATTCAGACTTGTAGTAAAAAAAGGCCACGATCACTGCGATTTGAAGAAAAGGATGCCAAATGGATTGACGGCAGCAAAATGATAAATTTTGCTTGTATTCATTTCCACACATCACTACATTTATATCCACATGGATTGAAGGCAGCAAAATGCTAAATTTTATTTGTATTCATTTTTCCCCCAATTTCTATTTGACTCGTAGGTCAAGCTTTTCCCAATTTCCACCATTTTATGTAGTGATCACAAACAATTATAAGCAGAAAAGCTAGTCTCCTACAGAATAATATTGGTGTTGCAAACTTGAAGGCCGCAAAAATTTCAGAGCAAAAGATCGCCCACAACGCACCACCTAGTATGTGTTCCCTCCAATTTGAAAACACAATTTTCAGAACAATTAAATGTCGGATAAATTTCAGCAACGCCAACATTACAACATACCGAACAACAATTGAACAAAATGATGAAAAAATCAACACGAAAGAGGCACCATACCTGGTCGGCGAACTAGGCTGTTTCGCTTGACGGTGGTTGGAGGGACTTAAAGTGGAAGAACTTAGGAGAAGAAGAACAACATTATCATTTTGTAGTCTTGCGTCGGCTACTCTTGGTCGGAGACGGCGAAGGAGGAAACGGCGGGAGAGAGGAAGGGTTTGGAGGGGTTGGAGAGAGGCTTCACCTTTTTCGTGTTGTGTTGGTCGTGTTGTGTGAGGGTCGTTTTTGTTTTAATTCCTGTTTTTAATTGATTTTGCCTGCCAGCTCAGCATTTTCAAAATTCTGTCTTTGAGCCTAGCTGATATTATCTGGGCTACGCTAGAAACTATCAAGAATCCCAAAAAATTTATATGCAGTGGATTAAGCAACAAGGTTGAACAGAAGGGAAACGAGGGATCATTTGCATTGACGTTGTTACAATCACTGAGACAGCATAAGACACTGAGAAAACACAGTGGCATGCTAATGGAGATTATTCTGGGAACATCACAAACTTGCAGAAGGAAGCCGTTGGGATGAGCACACTTTGCTCTATGTGCTGGTTATTGGGTGTTCATACTACAGAGGCAGGGAAGAATTCAGAAGAGGTCCAAACTGCATCCTAGAGGAGATGGACCGTTCCATGTTTTTGACTTGATTGGGAGTAAAGGGTATAATCTGAGCATTGAAAGTACGAATTCGAGGAAGAATCCTTTTGAAGAGAGAGGGGATGATGTAACGCCCCAATTTTTCATACATCTTTTGAGGTGTTACTAAGAATAATCTCATTTACTTAAATGCGGAAAGATAACATTTTATTCTCCAAATAAACAGAACATTCGTAAATAATCGTAAAATCATGTCTTTAAATAAAGAAATAAATAAAAACAACCTAAACATTCTTGTATGACAATAAATTTAAAATGCAGTAAAACCTAGAAATTTTATTTGTCGAGATTCCTTTTCTTCGGATCCCTTGGCAGTCCACTGCACCACCCCGTCACTGTTCCAATCGACCCGAACTAGCCTGTAGAATTTGTAAGAGTGAGTATTTTAAAAACACCCAGTAAGATACGTGCAGTTTCTACACACAATTATATGCAATAAAATAACATTTCATACCACTTTTCTCTTTATGGAGTACATCGGTGACCAAGCGACACACCCATCTTAGGTCCTCTTATAATCTCATATCTTTTTCTTAAAAACCCGAAGGTTCACTGATAATCCATGCATATTTAATTGAACATAAAAGCGTAAAGAAACATATCACTTTGCACATAAGTATCTTACCTTGTTATTGGAATATTAAAATTGTCTACCGGCACGTTAAAAATATTTATCTTCCTGCTTTGGGTGAAGAATTGCTTGACAATGATGTGTGTACTTGACTTTTCACAACCTTTCTCTTTCTCTCACTACAGGTAGTACCCTCTCTCTTTCTCTTTTCTCTTTCTCTTTCTCTCTCTCTTTCTACCGTATAAAAGTATGTGTGTGTAAAAAATGTGACACATGCATGGTATTTATAGTGGTTAATAGATAATGATGACTTAATAGACTCCAAATAAAACTCTTAATTTCAATTTAAATTGGACTCTTAACAGATAAATCATCTTATCAAGAATTTTGAATTTAAAAGATATCTAATTACATGAGGATAAAATTCTAATGTGGATATATACAACCTTCAAATTTCATTTTTAATTTGAAAATAAATATCATAATATATACCCAATCATAATTAACAGTTAACAATTATTCTACTTAAAATAGAATTACAATTAACTAATAATCTTTTTATAAATATGAAATACAATTAGTATTCTACGTGTGGTGGTAAAATCAATTGGATAGTGAATATTTTGGTAAAACAAATCATGATATATCTCAACCAACCACCACATGGGACACTTGGCATGCTAGGAAAAATTTACACTTGAATATAATAATAAAATAAATCACCCTATTTATCATCCAACCCTACACGTGAAAACCACAATTTACACTAAAAACCAAAACCAACTTATAAATTACTTTTGAGATAAAATCTTAAAATGTCAATAACTTGGGTTTAACATATCCGAATCGACTTTTTCTTGGGCCTAAAATATATAATTTAAAACGAGCTATCCAATGAGTATAATATTGATATACTTATATTTGCCCTATCAAAATTTAGTTATTTGGCCCAAAAATATAAAGATTTAAAATATTCTTCACTTTAATCCATAAACTTTTCAAAATAATAAAAAAATAACATATAGAATAAATAAATTTTTATTCTAAAAATTTTGGGACATTACAATCTCCCTTCCTTAAAAAAATTTCGTCCTCGAAATTACCTGCGTTCGGGTCCTCTGTTGCTCCATCTTGAATTAAAGCAAAAACTCGGGCATTTCCCTTCTTATCTTGCTCATCATTCTTCTTTGAGGAGTCTTCCTTACAGTTTCTGGAAATGTGGCCTGTTTTGCCGCATCGATAGCACACATGTTTCCCAAACAAGCATTCACCCCTATGTACCTGGTTGCATTTTGGACAGGGTGGAACGTTTTGTCCAAAACTTGATCCAAAGTTGATTTTCTTGTTCTGTCCTCCCTTTTCTTCGTTTGCCACATTCCATTTCCTCTTTCCTGAATGCTCGGCTCCTTGTTGAGAAGTTTGATCAATCTCTAACCTATTTGAGATTGCTTGAGCGGTTTGTAAAACCCGACTATAGGTAGTGAATTGATGGGATGCCATTATTCCACCAATCTCAGGGCGCAATCCCAGTTCAAACCTTCTTGCTTTCTTTGCTTCCGTGTCCAATAGGTGTGGTGCGTACCTAGAGAGTTGTTCGAATTTCTTCTCATAATCCTCAAGCTTCATCCCTCCTTGTTTCAGTTGAAGAAATTCTGTCTCCTTTCGGTCTCTCAGAGCTTGTGGGAAGTATTTTCCCATCACATCGTCCTTGAATTGTGTCCACGTCAGAGCACGTTGTTGAGCTTCTGTTCTAGTGTGCGATGCTGACTCCCACCAGTGGCCTGCAGCATCAACCAACATAAACTCTGCGCATAATACCTTTTGAGAATCAGTGCAGGAAAGGTGTTTGAAGATTCGCTCCATTCCTCTTATCCATTCCTCAGCCGCCAATGGGTCTGCCTTGCCATCGAAAGTTGGGGGTTTATAGCGGCGGAATTGTTCCACAATTGAACTGATGTTGTTAGCATTTGTATCCTGAGTACCAGCTTGTGTTTGTTGTCTACCCAAGTCTTGTACAGCTCTCAACAAATCCCTGATAATCGTTGCTTGATTTTGTTGTTGCCTCGACATTTTCTTAATACAAGTAAAATTTTAAATTTAGAAATGCAAAATTTAATAACACAGAAATTATTTATTAATGGTAAAAACTTTAAAATTTTCGAATCCTTACATATAGTATCCGATTTTCGAAAGACGAAAAATTTCAATGAATACACAAATAAACTTTTGCTAAAATAAAGACTATCTCTAATATCTATAAGTCCTAGAAATGTTCATCATCTGACGTGAGGCATGACTCGGGCTCAGAATCCAAATCCATGAAATTTTGGGGTTCGAGTTCCTGCTCGGGGTCTTCCAGCTCTGGTTCGATTTCCTCCTCTGGGTCTTCCTCTGGGTCCTCTTCAGGTTCTTCCTCTGGGTCCTCTTCAGGCTCTTCCTCTGGCTCTGGCTCAGGTTCAGGTTCGGACTCAGGGTGAGGCTCAAGCTCAGGCTCAGGTTGGGGCTGGGGCTCTAGTGCTAGCTATTGTTGTCTGTGGTTCCACAGGATTATAATGTCTTCACAGTACCTCCTAAAATTAATCTTGTCCCAATTTTCCTGCAATTGTAGCTCATACTCCATATCTCTTACGAAGTAGGCCACATCTCTCCATTGAGGTCGCATAGTAGTTATCAGGTGATATATTGAGAGGTTTGTCCCCTCATTATATCCGAACGATCTTGCTTGCTCCCACTTAAGAAGGAAATCTTCAACATGCTCGGCAAAAGTTCGCTCCAATCTCACTTCGTAGTTCATGTATCTCTCGATAGCCAAATCAGCACGTTCTAGGAATGTGAGACTACGTCCAGTCATCTTAGTTACTTTTCAAATCCTAATCATGTGATAAATATAACTTCAATTATGCTTGATCTTTTGAGTGATAGTGTCATTTCATTCTATGTTTGCATCTAATATTCTCATATAAATTCGTGAAAGCTTTAACAACTAAAATGCAAAGTAAACATAGCTGTACATAACTCATAAACATGCTAAAATGATAACATTTCTTTTTCATACCTGGATCGATTGGAGAGTGGTCGAGCAGTGAGCGCTACATGCCAAGGATTCTCTCCACATTTTTAGGAAAAAAAAATTCATTGTTCATAAATTCATAATGTTTATGAAAAACATTGCATTTATTTTTTAACTTTCCAAAAAAGGAAAAATGAATTTTCTTAAATTTTTGAAAGATTTGAAGTATTGTTTTCATCTCGTTAATTTGAATAATGCGCAATAAAAAAAGGCTTCCAGATGAGGAGGGGGGTCACAACGGACCGCTTAAATCCCAAGCTCTTCTTAGACAGTTTAAGTCTTTTTGACAAAGCCTTTCAATTTTGCAATTACACAAATCAAACAAAACTCAAACAATAAATCAAAAGTGAAATCTCTTAAAATGTAAAATTTGATTGAAATTTTTTTTTTTTTTTTTTTTTTTTAAAAACACCATCAAAGGCTAAGATTAAACACATAAAAATTTATCACACGTGAAATTTAAACTACAAGTATTAAATCATAACAAATTAAATTTTAACTATCATTATTCAATTAATAAAAATTTACTATTCAAATTTTTTTTTTTTTTTTAAAGGTGCATAACTTAACTTTTAGCAAGAATAAATACTTTCAAAATGTCTACAGAATCGATTTTATAACTCTGGGCTCTGATACCAAACTGTAACGCCCCAATTTTTCATACATCTTTTGAGGTGTTACTAAGAATAATCTCATTTACTTAAATGCGGAAAGATAACATTTTATTCTCCAAATAAACAGAACATTCGTAAATAATCGTAAAATCATGTCTTTAAATAAAGAAATAAATAAAAACAACCTAAACATTCTTGTATGACAATAAATTTAAAATGCAGTAAAACCTAGAAATTTTATTTGTCGAGATTCCTTTTCTTCGGATCCCTTGGCAGTCCACTGGACCACCCCGTCACTGTTCCAATCGACCCGAACTAGCCTATAGAATTTGTAAGAGTGAGTATTTTAAAAACACCCAGTAAGATACGTGCAGTTTCTACACACAATTATATGCAATAAAATAACATTTCATACCACTCTTCTCTTTATGGAGTACATCGGTGACCAAGCGACACACCCATCTTAGGTCCTCTTATAATCTCATATCTTTTTCTTAAAAACCCGAAGGTTCACTGATAATCCATGCATATTTAATTGAACATAAAAGCGTAAAGAAACATATCACTTTGCACATAAGTATCTTACCTTGTTATTGGAATATTAAAATTGTCTACCGGCACGTTAAAAATATTTATCTTCCTGCTTTGGGTGAAGAATTGCTTGACAATGATGTGTGTACTTGACTTTTCACAACCTT
Source organism: Osmanthus fragrans (assembly GCA_019395295.1). Classification (NCBI taxonomy): domain Eukaryota; kingdom Viridiplantae; phylum Streptophyta; class Magnoliopsida; order Lamiales; family Oleaceae; genus Osmanthus; species Osmanthus fragrans. The sequence goes on from CM033357.1 coordinate 16,832,323, forward strand.
TCTCTTTCTCTCACTACAGGTAGTACCCTCTCTCTTTCTCTTTTCTCTTTCTCTTTCTCTCTCTCTTTCTACCGTATAAAAGTATGTGTGTGTAAAAAAATGTGACACATGCATGGTATTTATAGTGGTTAATAGATAATGATGACTTAATAGACTCCAAATAAAACTCTTAATTTCAATTTAAATTGGACTCTTAACAGATAAATCATCTTATCAAGAATTTTGAATTTAAAAGATATCTAATTACATGAGGATAAAATTCTAATGTGGATATATACAACCTTCAAATTTCATTTTTAATTTGAAAATAAATATCATAATATATACCCAATCATAATTAACAGTTAACAATTATTCTACTTAAAATAGAATTACAATTAACTAATAATCTTTTTATAAATATGAAATACAATTAGTATTCTACGTGTGGTGGTAAAATCAATTGGATAGTGAATATTTTTGGGTAAAACAAATCATGATATATCTCAACCAACCACCACATGGGACACTTGGCATGCTAGGAAAAATTTACACTTGAATATAATAATAAAATAAATCACCCTATTTATCATCCAACCCTACACGTGAAAACCACAATTTACACTAAAAACCAAAACCAACTTATAAATTACTTTTGAGATAAAATCTTAAAATGTCAATAACTTGGGTTTAACATATCCGAATCGACTTTTTCTTGGGCCTAAAATATATAATTTAAAACGAGCTATCCAATGAGTATAATATTGATATACTTATATTTGCCCTATCAAAATTTAGTTATTTGACCCAAAAATATAAAGATTTAAAATATTCTTCACTTTAATCCATAAACTTTTCAAAATAATAAAAAAATAACATATAGAATAAATAAGTTTTTATTCTAAAAATTTTGGGACATTACAGATGATATGAGCCAGGATAGGTCCAAGGCGATCAAAAGTGCAATGTTCATTGAAAAGAAGTTGAGGGCTCATTCGAAGGTGTTTAGGGCTGATAATGTGGTTAATGACGTCACACAAAGTCATACAAATGTATGCTTGGGAAATGGGACACATGGGGTTGAAGACCACATGCCAATGAACAAGTTTTATGTTTGGGTCGACGCCGGAAACCAATTGGATCAACACAAAAGTTATGCAATTATTTTTAGTCTTATATTGAAACCTATTTTTGACCTGGTAAATAATCGAATTAGAGGATTATGTCTTAATGAAAGTTGTAGAACTTTGAGTTATCTTTCTAATGCACTTTGAATCACTTCAATCCATCAGTAGAGAGAGTTATGACCAAAATACTGAAAGCTGTCTAGCGGAGAAAAAGTTGTTCTAAGCGGTCGCTTAGAACAAATCCCAAGCGGTCGCCCAGAACCATTCAGGGAATTCAGGAGGCGAATTTCACAAACCAAGCGGTCGCTTGGCTTATCCGCTTGGTACAAATCTGACGTGAATTTTTCTATTTTTGGCGAGATGTTTATTTTGACTATAATTCTTATTTTTGGTAATTTCTATATTTTAGGACTCTAGAATTTCGTATTTTTTAGATTTCCTAGGATTTATTGCTTTAGTATAAATAAGATTTTTATTCTCATTGTATTAACAACTTTGATGAATTGAATTAATAAAAATTTTTCTCTTTCGAAGCTTGACTTCAAACAATCGAACTTATCAAATATGTTGAATATTTGTGGCGTTCAAATATCGGTACGAGAGTTCTTCAATTATATAATCAAGGGGTTCAGCGCATCATCGTTATCTTTGAATTTTTTGGTTCACTTTGTTGGGTTCAAGTCCAACCCGGGTTTTATTGACGTTCTTGGGTTCCGCATCAATCTCGTTGTGGGTTTCGTAGTCACCGTTGCTACGGGGTTCGCATCACTAGCTTTCTAGCAAAATTCATTCACCATAATCTTCATGTTTCTCTTATTCTTCTGTTATGAATTGTTCATGTCCTGATGTCCACTCACAACCAAGACACGTGCACATGAATTTCTGAGTATATCTTGTACATAACATGATGTAGGAGACATAACAACATTCCAATAAGAAACCATGTATATTGATAACATCATATAATCAACTTATAACCTGAATACTTCAATTATATAGAGGTGTTCAGTAGCAACATTATATCCCTTCTACGCAATATAGGAAACGCATAGTAGAAAATTATAATGTAAGTTTTATATTTTTTGTTGGATTTTGATAACCAATAAATGGAGACAATGAAGTTAAAACATTGTTGGATTATTTGTATTGACACCATAGTGATTGACTCTACCCGAAAATAACTTGGGCCATTAAAAGCAATTTAATTAAGGGAAAATTTCATAAGTAAAAACATAAGTATGGTCCATTTCAATAATAAGAAAACAAGTTTCAAACTTAAAAAATCATATTTTTATTAATTATATATTTTATTAATTAAATATATAAATGTCACAGATATATACAATTTGGTCACAAATTCATTTATTGATCACATATTGTCAAATTAATTAGTCACAAATCAAATATTTTATAAGTCACAATTTATTTTCGAGATCACAAATCAAATATTTCATAGGTCATGATTTATTTTCGAAGTCATAAATCAGAATTTTAATGTCACAAATTATTTTACGGTCAAAATTCACAGATTTCAAAGGTCACAATTTGCTCATCGGTCACAAATCACAATTACTATAAGTCACAACTTATTGTATAGTCACAAAATATCATATTATTGGTCACAGATTAATAATTTCATAGGTCACATATTATTTCTTAGTCACAAATTATCATAATCATTGGTTACATATTTTTTATTGGTCAGAGAATAAGCAATTTAGTGGTCACAGTCAACCAACTAATCAGTGACCACCACCGACAACCGTCTCCACCATACCACACCACCACGACCAATAAAAAAAATCTCAAACTTCACATATAATTTTTAGGTCAATTCGTAGCTATTACAGATCCCCTGCACCACACCACAACTACCGCACACCACAACGCCCACCACAACCATGTCCCCGCCACAAGTCCCCAGATCCGGCCACACCCACCACCGCACACACAACAGAGCACCACAACGCCCAACACAACCACGTCGCAGCCTCCAAATCCACCACCATCTACGTCACCGCTACCACCACAGATACAACCCCACCACTAAAGCATCACGCAGCCACCGTGCAAGGTGGCATTGCGCAGCTTCGAGCAACAGCGAGGGAGGCATCTTGCGGCAGGCGCAGAGGTGATTGCGTGCAAGGCGACCCTGCGCAGCTTCGGGCAGTAGTGAGGGAGGCGTGGTTTCGGTGCCGGAAGAGGACGTGGGTGTGGCGCCGGTGGGGTTGCGTAGGTAGAATGTGAGAAGAGAGAATGAGGGAGAGGGAAGTGTGAAGTGAGTTTTAGGGTTCAGATGAAATTGAATTGGGTGGGGGGGAATATAAAATATCTGATTTGTGAAATGTGAAACTTCCCACCTGATTTTAGAATACATGATTTTAATACTATGATTTTCTGTAATTTTCACTTTAATTAATTAAAGTTGCTCGTGGCCCAATTCACTTGAGGATGGCCCTTTGTGTTGACCCATTTGTATTAAGTCTTGGTCTGTGCTTGTTGGCCCGTTTATTGGAATATTCTTGGCCCAACCTAATTGTGACCTAACCTAATCCTATATATCCAAAACTTTTTTGGTGCAAACTTGTATTCCACCATTGCCCCCTCCTTATTCTTATTCTTCTTCCTCCCTTTGTGATATTGCTACCACCTCCTTTTGTCCTTTGTGGGTGCAAGAAAGTAGCAATCGAAGTGAATGAGTTGCGAGTTACAAGCCTTTACTTTGATTGAGTGTGTTTTGAGATTGGTTGGTTTATACCGAGCCTGAAATTTACCAAATCAAAGATATTGGAGCATATTTTTGCTTACATTTTTCATCAAAGTTGAACCTTTACTTACTTTTATCGTCGCCCCTTCTAGTGTTCGGGGCTTAATTCTTAAACCTTTTGTATTTCAGTTAGCATATTAAAAAAGAAAAAAGAAAAAAGAGAGAGAGAGAATGTCTGCACATGTTAATCATGACCCTATTACATTCTGACGTGAACTTAGAGGTGAATCAGATCTAACACACTAAAAAAGGGATCCCGAGATAAAACATATGAAGTGGGTGTTGACATTAGGGAACCAACGCGTTGAAAAAATGGAGAAACTAGAGTTTTGAGATTGTTAAAAGGGATCCTTCAATGAATTTAATATGAAATTTTAATAATCTCAATTTGGAGTTTTCCACACAATGTTATGTGCATTTTCTTTTGAGCTGCCACCCCTAAGGTTAGAGGTTGACCCCACACTCAATAGGATCACCCATGCCACGTTTCTTGTTCTCTTAGCGCTTCACATGGTACGAGATCACTTCAGCTTTCGTAAAATCGAGTAAAGGAAAAACCTCATAGGGAAACTCATTCTAAAATGGATCTAGCCCAAGCACACTTAACTTTAATACTCTTACAGGGTCTCACTTTTTAAACTAATACCGTCTCACTAAAAACTTGTATTTCTTGTACTGCATGATTTCGTATTTTATGTAGTATATCTACTTTTTTGTACTTATCTACGAGTAATTAGTATTAACTCTAGGAAAAATTATAACTGTATTCATATTCGTGAAAAACCCCTCACCTATTTTAAAAACATCTTTTCTATATGCAAGCTATTAATTACAAATTTTAAAATCTCGTAAATATTATTATTATGTTATATTTGGTAAAGTTTTTTGTCGATCATAATCTTATTTTTATGTGTGGATAAAAATTGTGAGTAGATTGTGTGGATAAAAATGGTATTGACTAGCTCATAAACTTAAAAATATACTCCCAAACATGTTTATTATAAGTCTTAGAATTTCTACTTTAAAGGTTACTGAATTTGGAATTTCATCCTAAAATGTCAATCGGGTTAAAATAATCGAAAATGGTTGAATGATAGTTTGATTGCATATATTGAGAAATATTTTTTTTGCCAAGATCGAAAATGATGTAATTCTGAAGCGTTATCAAAGTATGAGAACACGTAGAGAACGATTGTAATAAAATATCTCTTACTTTAATTTTTTTGGCAAGTCTTAGATATTCATATATTGAGTTCTCTTACCATTTTCATTCTTATATTTGAGTTGTACTGAATTTATTTTAATTGTATAGGTTCTTTAATCATTATGAATGTTTGTGCTACCCCGTACTCCTTCCTATTTTATCTCAATATCTTTCATTTTAGAATCCCCAACTCTAACCTTCTGAGTCCGCCTATGACTGTATTACCTTAAATAGTGTGCGCTCGCAACAACTAGCTTATTCTTCGTTGCTAACTTGTCTGTTATTTGTAAATGATATAGATGCCCCTATTTTTGGGGATGATGCTAGGGTCAATTAAGTCATTTCGATTTTTTTTAAAAAATAATACGTGGTCATCATGGCGCCGCTTAGAAAACTCTATTGGCCCTAATTATTTATAATTATTCATATGTTACGCGCTTTTGCTGTCGTTTGCAATTACTCAATAATTATGCAATTAAGTTCCATTATCGAAAACTTAACTTCCGTATCCTCAAAAGTAGCAACGTTCTTAATACTTTTAACTTTGAAACTAATTGAAATTTTTTCATTATAGCAGGAAACCCTTAAACTTTTAATAAAATCCCCGGAAAATTCCTAAGAGATCAACAAAAAAAATTCACGATGTTACAAAATCTCTCTTGAGAAAAAATAATTCTATTTGAGTATGTAATGTTATTAAAGCCTTGTTTGATGGAGATTAAAATCAAATTTTTAGTAGATTTTGATAAAAATTGATAAGATGTATGATTAAAAAGTTGTGGAACCCATGAAATATATGATTAAAATCAATTGTGACCTTGACTTGATTAAAATTTTGATTTTAATTGGTACCAAACGCGGGCTAAATCTCTTAGTGAATTTCAACCTAACTGAATACATTAAATACTAGAGAAATCTATTTAATGATTGCAACAACCATACAAGTATTTGTGGCTTTCTATAACAAGTAGTTTATCAATTTTTCGATTTTCTAAACAAATATTAATGAACTCTTTAAAATTTCTACTGAACAACAAAACAAAGTTGATGAAGTATAATTATCTAATAACATAAAATATCATAACTTAAAAAATATATGTTTGTAATGGTTTTAGAGTATTTTATGGTTCAACAAATTAATTTCTTCGGATACTTTTTTTTTTCCCTCTCTCTCTTAACTTATTTCTTGACTTTCTAAAAAAGTTTTAGACTCTAACCAAATTTTTTTTCATCATATTAAAAAGGCTTGAACAAACTACTTTAATCAGGATATAAAATAGTCGACTTAACTCAAAGAATTACTTTATCTTTTTGGTCATGGAATCCAAAATAAAGAGGTTAAGAGCATTACAAATATATTAGAAAAGGAAATAAAATATTATTTCTGAATAAATGAATTGTTTACTTGGTGTTTCCTCTTTTAGACCTTGCCCAAAAATGAATAAAGTAAAAGAGAATTATAAAATAGGAGAAAGTAGGGAAATAATTTACGTTAATTTGAAGTCTTTGAGATTAAAAAGGTTACGAGAGAATTTTGTAGTGCAAGTGTTATATGGAGTGTTCTATATTTTTTTCTGTGCTTTCTATTGTAGGTGGTGGTATTTATAGACGCTGGTACATCACATCTATCCTTTTAATACTATACAAAATTACAGATGTGTGATTTACAATTAAAGAAAAAGTAATATACTGTACAACTTTGCAAATGTGTGATTTATAATTAAAGAATTAAATGTTACTTTACAACTGTAAGAATTCTTTTGAAAAATTCATCTTCAAGCTTCACATTTTTACTTTCTTTCTTGATAGTTGTCATTTGAGTACTATTTCATCCGTCTTTTGCTTTTCTTTTACGTCTTTTCTCATTTAATTCTTGCGCTTATGTGTCTATCATTCGTATGTAAGCTTCTTCTAGGTTTGCATATATTTCATTAGTTTTGTCATCGGTTATGTACTCTTATTTGATTGTCTTTAAGTTAATTCATCATTCGTTTCTTGAAAAGTCATCAGGTATAACTCTTTTTGTTGAATATTTGGTACTAGAATTTTTTTTACTTATTAACTCTTATAGCAAGATGCTCTTAACAGAAAAAAAAAAAAAACTCCATTATTCCATTGTGCTACAACTCTGAAATTATTATTTTGATCTTCCATCATTGCAACAGTCTCTGAGATTCGTCTTTCATATTCAATATGTCTAATTTTTATTTTAGTAATTTGTCTTCAAAGAAAGTCTAAATCTTTTGGATCCTTCGTATATTAGAATATGATATTAAGCTGAAATTACAATATCATTATTTACAAGAAGTGGTCTGAAAATGAATTGAATCATTAAATGGTGATCTTTTAACTAATCAAGAATCTGTTTAAGTTTAGGTGGAAAGAATCTAAAGAATCTATTTAGAACGTATATAGTGTCTATCATGCCAAATTTTAAGGTTGGATAAAAAATTGATTTCTTCTTCAAAGATTGTATAGTCGAAAGAAATTATGGGATAATTGTGTCTAATAAAAGCTGAATTTGTAATGCCTCGACCTGTGTGGACCAAGACCTTACTAAAACAGTTATACCTTAGTCGTAGACTTAAAATTTATATAACAATTTAATTTAATTAGCTCTACTTTTCGTGGAATGCATAATGATTTACTTTAAAAATTTACTTAAGTATATATTTACTTTTCGTGCGTGCGTGTGTGTGTTTGTGTTTTATATAACACAATTTGATACTAAAAGAAACAAATTTAAAGTCTTTAAATTGATTTCCAAGCATATACCCTTTATTGACGTGAACAATGATGTTTTGTTTTCTTTCTCAAGTGGCAAATGTTAAAACAAATTTGTTTACATAGTTTACAATCTCGAAACTTCACGAAATTTTACAGGAATATAGGAAACATCTCATAATATGACATATCCAAAAATCGATTTCTTTCTACAACATATGAGGCACTAAAATTCTTTTTTTCCAAATTCCCACAGCTACTCGGTTTAGGCGCAGTTTACTTAAAATAACATATAAAATTCTACAGACATCGGATTGACAAGATTTCAAGTTTATTCAGTAGCTAACTCATTGAGCCTCAAAGGTTTTGTACAAAAATTTCAAGTAACAATGAAGTTACGAATTTTTAAAGTCAATGACAGAAGCTGAAATTCTAAAAACAACAATATTATATCTTATCGCTCACATACGATAACTTGTACGTTAATTTCTAAAAAACATAACTAATTCAAAAAAATCTTCTTAAAGTAGTGTCACGAATGATTTTCATATAAATCTATTTATTTAAAGAAAAATACATAAACGTTTCATAATCGAATTAAAAACATTAAGTAACCGACTTCTTCATAGCACATTGCATCTTCATCTACCATCATCCACGTCCTAAGAAAATCAAATCAACATGTAGGAAGGAATTAACCAATGAGTTTGAAACTCAATAGATATCATAATTGCATTTCGTTATCAAATTAGAAAATTCGAACTATAGATTCATACTATCGCATGTAGATGGGTTTTTGGCAATATCAAATTTTTATAGAATTATCATAACACGTAAAGTTGGAGAATGATCATTCAAACGATAGTAGTGCCGAAACATCGTACCCGAAGGTATCAATCCATTCCTACTTTTAATGAAAAATCATACCTGAAAACGAAATAACCACTTGTACATTTACATACCTTGATTTTCTTGAAATATAAATGAACAAAATAAGTAAAAGCCTTCTCCTTCACATCCTTATTATTTGTTTAGGCTTAACTTAACTTAACATAAAAGATATATATATATTTTTTTGAGAAAATAAGAGTAAATTCGGATTTAAGGAGATGTGTAATGAAAAAATGACTTTCCTCTTCTTATAACCTCCATTTTTAGTGAAAAATTAAATGAAAGAATTATATTATCATTAACCTTGTTAAATTGAGTCTTTAACTATAAATTTAAAGAGTTTTAAGCCATTAAAAAAATTGTAAAAATTTATGAAACAATTACATAATGAAAAATAGAGGAAAATGAACTATTCATATTATTTGTAACATATCTCTATGAATGTCCACTAATAAAACAATTATTCCATCCAAATAACTTGATATTATCGTTCTTAATGTGCAAATGAGGAGTTTTTAACTCAAAAATAATTTTATAAAAATATTATGAAAACATTTGTATGTTGATTCGAACATGGGTTGCCTATGTGAAATACCAAGCAGATGACCATTGTGTCAACCGAATTATTCATTAAATCTTTGTATTCAAATTTATTTAAACTTAATCTCTTAAATTGTCGAGCTTTTAAATAACTTATGGTTTAAGCTTTCATTACTTTAAATTGATTGATCTTCCATAGCTCATTTCTTAAATGGGCTATATCAACCAACTTAAGAATATAAAATTCGGTTGCTTACAGAATTTTTAGTTGATGATTCATATTTGGGGCCATGCTTGAGAGAGTAACTATTTTAGTTGTGATAGCAACTTAGAATTTGAGAAATATCGATAATCTCTTATACGAGTGACTCCTTTATAGAACTTTGAACAACATTGGCACAATCGTCAATTTTCTGTTCTAATTCATATAAAGTTTTTTCTTGTCTTACAGCTATAGACTCTGTTAATTCAATAAGTCTTTCCATTTTATCAAAATAACTTTTACTTGTAGATGCAATATCTTCGGAGATGGGTCCTTCAATAGTATCTCTAAAACTTAGTCTTTTTAAGTAACTAGAGAATCTCATTTTGATAGAGGTGGCAATGAGTCGAGTCGAGCTGGTTCGGCTTATCTACCCATGAGTTCAATCAAGTACGAGCCGAGCTCGGGCTCGGCTCGTGCTCAAGGGTGGAGCTCGTGAACTCATGAGTTGAGCCGATCCTACGAGCTCAATTTTTTCTTCACATTTAGGATCGTGGGCCTCGTCGAGCGAAATAATGAGTCTGAGTTTCCCATGGGTCAAGTTTTGACGAGCCAAGCCGACGAGCTAATCAACTACTCTGCTCTTTTGCCACCCCTGCATTTTGATATTTACAAATAGTTTGTTGAGATGAAGAGACTTCATCTTCGAGGATTTGTAGTCTTTCTTCTAATAAATGTTTTTTAAGATTCAAATTTCTGACAACTTTGGTCATGTTTCACATCTATTGCAAAGTTGTATTGATGAAGATGAAGATAATGGTTGAGAAGTAGCGGTTTCCATATACTATGCTTTTTTCTACCTTTAATTACTACAAAAAAACTAAAGTTTCTACTTTTCTACTTGATTGTGTATGTCTAAAATGGTTAGCTAAAATATTAATGCTATCTAATTTTTGTTTGGAGTTACGTGTCATCTAGAGATTATCTAATAGACAATACTCTATTTCTGGAAGTCTTTTTAAATTTTTTCCTCTGAATCGAAGATTAGATCCTTGTGGGGCCACTCTTAGAGTAACATTCCCAGAATTCACCGTCCTTTGATTTATCCGCACCATGAAAATAATGGATTAAAAAAATTAATAACTTGTATACTTAAATTATTTGCCAAATATTTTTTTTTTCGTTTATGTGTTCTATATTGATTTTATAAGTATTCAATATCTCATATAATTTTAACCATCTTTTATGTCTAATTTTATCAACATTTGTTCTTTTTAATAAATTTTATTATAGCGTCACAATTTGTCCTAATTGTAAATTCGATATCTAGAATAATTTAAAACTTTTTATACTATGTATAATGGCCATTATTTCATAATCTAGGCTAGTCAAGTATTTTTGTTTTATATTATATTTTCCACTAGTATATCTACAAAAAAATTCTTCCTTTTTATCACTATATTTATTTGGTTTAGAATATAAAATTTCTCCCCATCCTAGTTCACATCCATCTATTTCTATTATTTTATATTCATTATCTAACGGTAATTTTAATGATGGTAAATTTGTAACTTCCTCTTTTATATTTCTGACTAGCTCTATGTTTGTCTGGTTAAAGTATTTTTGTTCTTTAGTAGACAACCTACGATACAATGGTCTTACTTTTTTTTTTTCCTAAATCTTTAATAAAATATCTAGCATAATTTAAAAATCCTAAAAAGGATTATAATTTTTTAGTTTCTTCTATTTTATCTGAAAATATCTTTCTTTGAAAAATAGAGATTGCATTTATTAACCCAAAAGGCATGACTAACCACTCTAAATGTCCTAGTGGTGTAGTAAAAGTTGTCCAATGAATATAATCTTTTGTGATTTTTATTTGTCAAAATCCAGATTTACATTCAAATTTTAAAAATATTTTACTATTTTATATTCTATTTATTAAATGTCTTTATCTGGTATTTTATATCCGTCTTTCATACTATTATTATTTAGTCTTTTGTAATTTATAACCATTTTCGCTTTTAATTTCACTATGATTTCTAACCATAAAAGCTGTTGATCTATGTTGACCACTAGATGATTTTATTACTTTTCAATCTAATAACTGTTTAATCTTATATTAAAGTCTTATATGTCTTGATTTGTATGTTTAATTTCTACTGTTCTAATTTTTTATATTTTCATTTATGATTTCTACTTTAGTTTCTATTTTATTTTTATTGCAATGTTTTATATGGTTTTATCCTATTATTTATATTTTTCAGCTAATTTTAAAATTCTATCTACACTATCTACCTTAGATGATGTTTTATTAAAAAATATTAATTCTTTGGTTCTTGGTATAAAATAAATTTTTAAGGTTTCTAGAGACATTTTAAACATTCTAAGCTTTCTAAATTATCTAAATTTTCATTTTCTGGTTCTGTTTGTCTTTCTAACTTGTCTATTATAATTTGGTCTTTTGTTTCTATTGTATGTCCTACTTGGTCTAATATTATACTTCTTTCTATCTTGAGAATGTCTTTTATATTTATATTTTTTTTATCCATTTTATCCATTTTTTCTTTCTTCTTCTATAATCATAGGTCTGTGGTGCATATAAATCTGAGCAAAAAGAATAATTTAATTTCTTTATTTGCTTTGTAGCTACTTCTTCTATACAATATTTTTTACTTAATAATATATATATATATATATATATATATATATATATATATATTTTATAGTATCGCTAATAGTTACTTCTCTTGTTGGTCTTGACTCTACATCTTTTATAATCTTATCATTCCATGGTGGTGGTATCTTTCTATATAATCTTTCAACTATAGGTACATCTAATGCTAAACGTGCTGTACTTGCTAATATTTCAAAACCTAATAAAAATGGCTGTATATACTTCATGTAAGGTTTTTACATTACTAAAAATTCTTTAGATAAAAGTACTAATATGAAAAGTATAAAGTCAAGGAGTCAGTTGCAATATTGTATGGATGAAATATGTAATTTAGGGTTCATGTTTGGAATAACGAAGGAAAGAGTCGTCGAATTTTCGCTAGCCTATCGCTCATCTGATGCTCGAGCGAAAAACAAAAAACACTATCATTGACCTCTTGCTCAAGCAACACACCTGTCACTAGCTTGTGCTTGAGCAACGATTTTACGTGTAAAACCATAGTTTGAGTTTCTCAAGAGTTTGAACCTCTCCATATATACTACCTAAATGCCTTCTACTATATATACACAACCCCTAACACGAATTCTGTTGGTTGTTTATTATAATTCTCTTCCATAACTTCATTCATATATTCAAGAACACATTCAAGCCTTTGATTTATCCGTTGATTCTTGAATTTATACAACCAAATATTTGGGAAAAACGTCATCATCATAAAATATAAAACACTTACTTCCTATACACAAACAAGAATGTAGTTTCTCAAGAACAATCAAAAGTTGCTGAAAATTGAGAGATGTTGGATCAGAAGCGCATGAAGAGTACAAGAACAAGGTGTTCTTGATGATCCATGGCAGGCAGACAATTCCAGAAGATCGGGAGTAGGTATAAGTGAAATACATTTCAGTGGGTCTTGGAGATTGCAGGAAGCAGACCAATGAGTCTTGTGAGATTTTTAGGCTGAATCGTATTGTAAATTCATTATTGTCTATAGTGGAGGTTGCTAGCTTGGTTCCAGAGTTTTTATCCAGTTGAGTTTCTTTGTCAATAATTCTTGTGCTCTTTATTGCTTTCATATTACAAATTGCGGCAGTTCAACATATGTTAAATTGATTTGATTGATTAGTCATCTAGAAACAATTAAAAAATGACTTGTTGCTTTTAATTGATATATTAATTCTGCAGATTTTACATATATATTTACCCCCCCTCTAGGTGATATTAGGGTTGAACGTCATTCTTTCACTTCATATTACTAATAACGATTTTTTTTCTAAATCTTCTAGGGCTTTATTTTGTTCGTAAGTATTGTTTCTACTTGGGTCAGAACCTATAATTAATTCTTTAATAAAAGTTGTAAAATTTTTACGATTATCTGTTCAGGTCATTCTTAGTCTAATTTCTTCTGGCTTTAGTCTTTTAGTTGTAACATATATATCTAATACTATTTTTCCTAAATAGGTTTCTAAATAAGCCCACATTTCTTCTACTGTCATTTGTATTGGTACACTATTATATGCTAGTTATAGTACTAGATCCGTCTTAAGATTTACAATTATTTAATTCTAAAATTAATCTTCTATTGCTTGCTAATGGTAAACTACATCTTTCTTCTAACTGTCTTTTTCCAAAACTCTTATATTTTTTGTCTTCCCATTCATACTCTTGCTAGGGAAAAATGATATTTACCTCCTATATCATATTACGTATTCATGGTTTTTTTTTTTTTTTTCAAATTCTTGGTCTGGGTCTAATTTAGTTCTTTTTTTTTGGCTTTCTCCATCATAGTTTCTATATTTGCTTGGTCTTTTGAAACTTCTAATTTTGTTCATTTTGTTCTATAAGCTAAATTTTCTCCTCTTATCCTTGGTTTCATCTCTCTATCTTCTTGACCTTTTCTCAGTCTGTATTAACGTCACATCATTACCTCGTTTCCATCGAAATCTTTGATAAACCTAAAGCAAACTGAATAAAAGCAAAATCAATAGAAATCACACTTACAAACATCACGTAATTCTTCAAGGCCCAAATAAGTGTAAATTACACACTTAAAAAATCATGTCAAGATTACAGCCATAATCCCCTTATTTCTATTTTCCACTTACCCACAGTGTTTAAAAGCTAAAGGCAGATATAACATTTTACATTATCAATCGACCCTATTACAAATGCACATCGACACTGTAATATAAGATTTGGCAATACCCATTTAAGCTTGTTGTCAATAGTGTTAGTGACCAATTCAATATCAAATATTACAAAATTACTCGTAACATAGTCACTTTCTCGGCTATTTCTCTCTAGGAATTTTGACTCAGTTCAGGTGAATTATTGGGCCAACTGTCTTTCTATTGTTTAGCACTTCTAGAAATGTCGATGTTTAGACAAATGGGTTCAATGAAATTGATAGAATACGACTTGCAAACTATCCATGAGGTGCCTTTGAGGGCCCCATACACTTCAACGTATGAACTACCTTGGATTCCCACCACATATTCAAACTATCATGTATTCACATAATTTCTTTTTTCTTATGCCTACTAGAAGCCATATTCTGGAAGTGTGCGTTTAATTTTTCTCTGGTTGAGATAAATCTCTCTACTCTAATTTATGCAACCCCTATTCAACTGTTTTTTAATGTTACATCCCCACTTGGTGGAAATTCAATTAATAATACACATTGAAATTTAAACAATTTTACACTGAGGATCTTCTTTATGTTTAGATAAAAACTGTGATAAGAACTATACTTTTAATTAATTATGCGATTTTTTTGACAATTTTGGAACACATACAAACACTATTTGCACACCACGGCTATCCAATTTTAAAGTCCAACTCTAATTTCAATTGAATTAACATTTTAATTTAGAATGAAACTCCTAAATAAAATAAAATTCAACTTAGGGGTCAAAGTTCAATATTCAAGTTAAAATCCAATTTTAACGACAATCCAAAATTTTAATTTTAATTTAGGTCAAAATTGAAAATATAGGTTAAACTCTTTTGAAATCTAATTTAAATCATTTTTGAAAAATTGCATTATAACCAAATTTAAAAGTATAAACATAGCCCCCTTCAATTCCTCAAATTACAAACATGCCAAATCTTTTAAAATTAAAACTTGACCCCGATATGAATTTTAAAAGTATACACAAGCCCCACCCGAACCCTAGAACTTCTTCATTTTCTTCTTTGCTATGTCAGCGACGCTTGCGTAGATGAAACAGTGTTGTGCTGCTATCAAACAACGACGACACACCGCCACGTGCTTCTACTAGATTCAACGGCAACGTTCATTGCTATTATTGATAGAAATGATTGCCATTGTTGCCTTGTGCTAGACAACATGTGCAATCGTGCACTATTGCCGTGAAGATGAACAACAACTGGTGTCGCCTTTTGCTTTTGATCCGGTTTTTCGACCCAAAAATAATTTCTTTTTCAAAACAGAATTTGAATATCAAAAATACTTTTCTTTAAAAGCTAGAAATAAGAAACATACAAAAAACAACCTTTGATTGTTTCAAGATGCAACACAATTTTGACAACCACAAAGTAGGCTCTAATACCAACGTTGGTAATTTACTTAATCTTGGACAATGGAATTTAAACAATTTCAATTTCTTTCGAGGATCTTCTTTATGTTCAGATAGAAACTCTGATAAGAATTATACCTTTAGTTAATTTCGCAATTTTTGTTGACAATATTGAAACACGTACAATCACGATCTGCACACCACAGTTGTCCAATTGTCCAACATCTAATGATAATCAACACAAGGGAAGAAGAACGAGAGAATATGATTTTTTTTCTTCTTGTACTAGCAAGATTATGAATGTATGTTATGTTTTATCAACCCTAACATTTTACTAATAGAAGTTCAAGTAGGTTTGGTTCGTCACTTAAACTTAACCCGGTCTATTATTTAATTAAACTAAATAATTAAATTTGATCCATATAATTAACTAATCGTAGAAATGCCCAGCACTTGTGAATTAATTAATTAGTAACATCATTCTTCTAGTTTTCCTTTTTGTGTGTGACACATTATGTTTTCAATCACAATGCCCCATGACATGAATTATTATTATTTTTGATCTAATCACAATAAGATAATTAAAATACCTTTTTAATTTATCATGAATTCACCTAGATTAATCATTTCATATTCGTCGCCCCAATATGTGAGGGCAACACATGTGACAAAAAATATCATGTGGTATGAAAAAATCAAACTTGTTTGTTTATCGTGCAACTATAATTCATTTGTTAATATGATCCGATCAATTACAATATATGAAAGTGTGTCAATCATGATTATTAATCATATCATCCATCTTACTCTTGAGTCAATATAAGTAGAAAACTCCTTTTCAACTTACGAGTACACATTGACCAAGGATTTTGTTATTAACTTAACTAAACGAAATGCAGATCATAATTTCTTATTATCTAAGAGTGACAAATCCTCTATTGATCATTTACAACCTTTATATGATTTTTAACATACCAAAACGATGTCGTATTAGCGACTTTTGACAGAGTAATATCCAACATCACCAAATCATGACTGTCACATATAGGTATTATGATGACCTCAAGTCAAATGATTGATTCCACTATCGAACGTAAGAAGTTAACCATTGACACTCATATAGTTATTCATGTGCAATCTCTCCATTAGGTATCCAATTTTTGTTCACATCCAAGCGTCCATTTAAATGCCACTACATTTTAGTTTGTGAGATTAGCCACTCACGTCATAAGTGAGAATACTGCGCATGCTAATCTATCTGTAATAACGATATTCGTACCTTGTTATTATTTACGATTATGGTTAATTTAAGATTCAGTCACATGTAATTACGTCCAAAAATCGATTGGATCTATGACGTAACACTTACATTTAATTTCCTTACAGAACTTGCAATAGTTAATCAACATTCAATAAATCATCATAAAAATGTACTAAAGCTATATAAGATCTATTGGTATCCCTCTCCTTTCTCACCAATTGTTAAAATTTCATTTAAATTCCCTACCATAGATAAATGAAAATTATAGTGATGTAATAAATGCCCATCTCATGCTGGGTTTTCACACCTTGCATGTTCCGTCATAGGCAACTCATTATTGTTTACATCTCTGCCGACCAAAAATCATCATATGTTCAATACTTGCATCTTTATCCACCCCTCATGATAGCTAACACCTATGACACTTCTCTATCCTTTATCTCCCAACTCCGATCCATTCTCTTTTTAAAAGATCGAAACACCATTTTCTCCCTTTGTTTCTCATTCATCTTTCACACTATCTAACTCCTTATTCTAATTTCCTCTCCTCTCCACTTTCTAAATTCAATGCCCTTTCATAAGATCAACCCCAATTTGTAATTTAGCTTGAGATGTATTCTCCAAGACCCCTGAGCATAGCTCTTTAGGCATGCGAATTTTTTTGGCACTAATGAAACTAACTTACCCTCTTCCACTCCATCCATAACTTGATGGTTACACTACAACAAAAAAGCCCTTTTGCAACACTCAATCAATGAATGTTGCTAAAGGAGTCTATGACAACATTCTAATAAGTGAATGTTGCAATTGGTTAACTTTTTTGAGTTTTAGCAACATTTTTTAAAAGAATGTTGCCAATACTGCTTTTGGCAACGTTCATTGCACGTTACGAAAAGTTCCACTTTTTGCAACGTTCAGATGAACGTTGCGAAAAGTTCCCATTTTCCCAACATTCAAATGAATGTTGTGCGAAAAGTCCCCCTTTTCGCAACGTGCAAATGAACGTTGTGCAAGGGGACTTTTCGCAATGTTCAGGTGAACGTTGCGAAAAGTGAGCTTTTCGCAACGTTCACATTTAGCAACGTTCACCTGAACATTGCGAAAAGTCAAAATTTTCGCAACGTGCGATGAACATTGCGAAAAGTTCTCCTCTTTGCAACGTTCATTTGAATGTTGTGAAAAGTCTCCTTTCGCAACATTCATTTGCAAGTTGCGAAAAGTCCAAATAAAAAAATAAAAAACCTCATCAAAATCAAACCTACCCTAATTTTTTCTTCTTTTCTTATCATCGCCTCTCACTCGTCTCTCATTCCTTTCCCTCTCACCTTGATTAATCAAAGCTCAGCCGCAAATTAATTTCCCCTCTCTTTCTCGCTCTCAATCTGTGCCAGAATCTCTCCCTCTCCTTCAATCTCTTTGCTCCTACGCCTCGCAATCTTGAGGTTGTTGTTCAAATGGTATCAATATTGGCCTCGAGCCCATTAATCAGTGAGGTCCTTGTCGCAAATTGCTTTTTGAATTATGTAGTTGGGGTGTTGAACTGTGGGTTCGTGAAATGTTAGATCCTTAGCTGGACAAGCACTTTACAGATTCATGGTCGAGACCTCATCAAGAAGTGTTATCGAAGTTGAACGAATTTAATCTCCTCTCTCTCTCTCTCTCATCTCCACCTTCCCATTCTGGAGTTCTTCGTTTCCTGTGAGTGAATGTAAATTCCTTTTTCATTTTTATCGAGATCTTTTAAACATGCTATTTTATTTTTATTTTTTGAGAACTTTCTTTTGAAAAATCGTTTTTCTTTTGAAAGGAAGTCTAGAAATTTTTTTTCTTTCTTTGATGGACTTTGAATTTCTTGCTTTTGAATGTCTTGGGGTTTTGGACAATCACATTCTTTGTCATTATTCTTCCTTTTAATTTTCAATTATGACTGGTCACAAGCTTTTTCGAATTTCTTTCCCTTTATGTTAAAGTCTATGAAGAAATCTCTTTGGTTACAGAGTTTTTAATACTTAGTAGTGGACTTCTCGAATGGATGTCTGAGATATTGTTTGTCTTTTCAATTCCATCATCCTGTGAGTTTTCTGACCAAGCATTTGAGGAAGGGATTCAAGATCGACTTGCTTGAGATTGTGGTCATCTATTCCTCTAGGGATATAGTATCTCTTCATGACTTCTTTAAAGTGTTTGTCCAAATCCTTATGCTGATTTAAGAGCAACACTTTAATTTAAAGAATTCTTCATGGTGTGATCTGGTTTTCCACAGAATTCCCAGTACAGATCATTGAAGAAGGAATCAATTGATTGAACATTCACCCATTGTTATTGCCTATAATCTCCAAGAGCTATAAACAAATCCTTCATGAATCCAATAAATCGTGCCTGGACTCCTCTTATGACCACGTTTTGAGTCATATTAGGCTTTGTTAACTGTGTTGTACTCCATGCTAACATTCTTGTAATCTACATCTCCATTGAGAAGGCGGTAAATCATCAAGAATAAACTTCACTAAAAAATTATCGTTGTGAGAATAGTATTTATTTGTAATTGATTGGTTTTCAGTAGCATCAATCATTTCATCATCATAATCTCCAGAATGTCTTTTTCTAGATAGTTCTTCAACTTTTATACTTTTTTGTTTCTTATCAGCCATTTACAAAGGTTGATAATCCTTATTAGAAGAAAAGGATTCATAGGACTCGGAGGTGGTTTCAATGGTTTGGATGATGGATAAAGGTTGGAATGTAGTTGGGTTTTGATCTTTACATTTTTCTAGGAGAGCACAGATGGGATTTTTTTTTTATCATCATACGTAGGGGTTCTTGGGAGGTGTTTGAGACTCAAGTGGTTTAGGGGATGGTTTTTTTTTTTGTAGGTCTTGTTTTTCTGGGGAAAAGAGATGTTACATAATTTATTGGAATTACATCTAGGCAGTATGGGCTAGGTGAGGACTATGGCACTGAAGAGTATGAAGGGGGAATAGAGTTTGGGATTCCATGGCTGTCAAGTGGATCTCTAGTTGTTTTTTTTTTCTTTTATATTAAATGGGAGTCTTTGGGCTAGGAGAGACATGATCTCATTGTGAACTGTTTCGATTTTTTTTTCTGCAAGCTTCAATTGGAGTTAGTAATGTATTAGTTTGTTATTTAATCCTTTGCTGATTTTCATCAAATTTTCTGAAAAAGTGAATTTTGTTCGACTGTTTTCAGACTGCCAGTTTAAGATTGTTTTTGTTGGAGAAATACTTTCAACTGATCCAACAGCTTTTCTAGCAGTTGAATTTTTGACTTTCCATATATGACTTGAATTATCCTTTTCAAAATTTTCTGGCGGAGTAAGACTTGCTAAGTGGATGAAACATCATCATTGGTTCAACCTTAACTTCTAATAAACAAGGGCTGTCATCATGATCTTTCCAATCTCATTTTTTATATTTTCTGCAGACATCGTCATCATCCTCATCCCGTCTAGAAGGAATAATTGGATCATCGTTTATGGGAGGTGGAGTAAATTTGACAAAACAATCAAATTTTCTAGAAGGTTCTCCAAGCAAACCAACAATAGGTTCTTTTTCTACAAAGGCTTTTTGTAATTTTTGTTAACTAATTTTCTTTGACCTTCTTCGGGTAGTAGACGAGGATTCATCATCAGTCTCATCGTTTAAGCAATGAGAACAAAAATAAACACCCCAAATATTATGTCCCATTTCATCTGTTTTGCAATAAATAGGCTGTCCATTGGAGTCGAAAGCATATACAAGGATCTCATTTGAGAAGGCAAATTGCATTAGAAAAATAGGAGGCTTTTTGGGGGACTAGCCTTTTCGTAATAGATATTAACAAATTCAATATATTTTTTCTGGAATAGTGCTAGGTAGACCGTATGGGAGTAAATTCTTTGGCAGATTTTTGAGTTTGTTCATAACTTATGATCCAGGATTTAGGAATGAGTTTTGCTATTCCATCCCATGAGTTGTCTTGGAACATAAGTACGGCTAGGAACATGTTCAGCATTCATTTGAAGAGGTAGAACATCTTTTGTTCCTTGAGCGATGACAAAATCTAAAGAGTGATTTTGGATTCTATAGACCATTTGGTAATGGAGAGTTGCTCCATAAGTAATTGAAGATGGAACGACTCCAACTATTTGGATTTGAACTTTCAAAGTAAAAAGGAGTTAGGGATCCGATATAGGCATGTTGAAGATGAAACAGGGTAATAAGGATAGTTCCGGCATTTAAGGTAAGTCTACACAATTCTTATTCTTTGAGATCCTTTTAGTCCATATGATTCCTGAACTAAAACTTGAGGCAATGGAATTATATTGCTGCTTTTGCATCATTAATTTTATTTTTGCCGTTCTCTACCCTTCTTTTCTCATACTACTGATTCCTCTCCTCCCTCAGCTAGTTAGAAACCCCCTCGAGTATCTTTGGTGTGAGCATCTTCTAGTGATAATATACTGCCTTTTATTCCTTCTTTTTAGTTTAAAATTAAAAAAAAAAAATTTAGATTGGCCGCGTAAGGATTTTATTATTATTATTATTATTATTTTTGGGGTATGCATAAATCTCGTTTAATGGTGTCTCATATTTTATGTTGATTCCACAATTATCCAATTTTGTCGCAGATCCCGCTAGTGCTGCTGCTCAGGCAAGCAGGGAGGAGGTTGATTCACGGTCAAGTTTTGTTGGCAATGTGAGTACCAAATTACATAATCTATATATTATTTCCAAAATATGCTTTTGAGTGCTTTTTGTTTGGTATAATATAGCATCCTTTCTACCCTTTTTTTTTTTTTTTTGGAGTTTGTGTTCCACATTGTAATCAATTCTATTACGTCATCATCTCACAAATTCATACTTTTTTTTGTGCAAGGAAATTTGCTATAACCTTGTCAATAATTCAATTTATTCATTTTCAATCTTGCTTCTCTGTTTGAATATGACAAGAATTACTATATTTTGTATTGTATTGATTCAGAAAAATGTGACATCCATGGACACAATAAACCTTCATGATGCTCTAGGCCAACTTTGTTTGAGTCCGCTTTTAAATGGCCCGACCATCTCAAGGGTTACAAGAATAGGTTACATTTTTTTTCTTCGTGTTTGTAAAGGGTACTCAATTTATGGAAGACAAGTGTATCCAATAGTTGGACTAACTATTCTTATGATTTAGTTTTATTTTATCTTGATTTGAATTTTAAAAATTAAGGAATTAAATTGATATATTTGCAATTTTATTTACGTTAGTTTTATATTAAAATTTGAATGTTAACATTTTTTATTTTATTTTTTGAAATTAAACTTTAATATATTTAGTCCCCAAGAAAAAAATATAATATAACAATTTATATTCGTGTTGTCTAAATAATAATAAATAAATAAATTTTTTTTAGCAACGTTCATTGAGCTATGATAATTGAACTAAAAACATCTATCGCAACGTTCAGTGAACGTTGCGAAAAAGGGCAATGGGAACGTTCGCTGAACGTTGCGAAAAAGAGTTACGGCAACGTTCGCTGAACGTTGCCAAAAAGACCTACGGCAACGTTTAGCAAACGTTGCCGTTTCCCTTTTTCGCAACGTTCAGTGAACGTTGTCGTTGCCCTTTTTCGCAACGTTTACTGAACGTTGCTGTAGGTCTTTTTCGCAACGTTCAGCGAACGTTGCCGTTGCCCTTTTTCGCAACGTTCAGCGAACCTTGCGAAAACGTTCCACTCTATAGCAACATCACAATCCGCAACGTGCGCCCGAACGCTGCAAAAACTCTTTGGCAACGTTTTTTGCACGTTGCAAAAAGCTGTTTCTGGTATAGTATTAAGTTGTGAATCCAAATTATTGTCATTGTACAAAGTCAGTACATATATTGTAGTAAGGTTCTAGAGGGGGCTTCCTGCCTCTTCTTCCAATGTGCGGTCGTAGATCCCCTGAAAGTCCCTCTTCCAAGGAGCAGGAACAGATCCCCTAAATCAAAATTTTATTATTGTTTAAGAGTTTTTGTCCTCTTAAATTTTGATTTTGCTCTAATTTAATAAAAAGTTGTTAATAAAGTTTTGTATTATTATCATATGAGAGAGAGAGAGAGAGAGAGAGAGAGAGAGAGTATAAGGTGTGCGGTTTTCTTTTGTAAATTCCTTTTCATCACAGTGAATTATTGCAGTAGCACAGGAGGATGTAATTTCACATTGAGGTGAAAATCTATAATTTTTTATGTTTCGGATCTATTTTCTTTCTGCAATTTAGTTTGTCTCAATGGTGTAAAATTAGGGTTTTTAACTCTCAATAATTGGTATCAGAGATTTTTATTTTGATTGAGAGAAATGATTGTCAAAGAAGGAATGTATCTAGGGATTTGTAAGTTCGATGGTATGAATTTTCCATTTTAGATGATGTAAATTTAGCAATATATGTAGAATAAAAAATTAAACTATTCCCTTCTAATGAGAAACCTTTAAAAATGAAAGTTGATGAGTAAAAATTCTTCGATCTTTAGGTATTCGTTTAAGACTGTTGAAAAACGTTGGTCACAATGTGGCTGTGTAGAAAACTACAACGAATTTGATGAAGATAATATCTGATATGTATGAAAAGTCGTCTTTGTGTAACAAGGTACATGTTATGAAAATTAGTTAATTTAGAGATGGATGAAGTGCTCAATAGCAGAACATCTCAATAAATTAAATGCAATTATCAATCAATTGGTCTCCATCATGATTAAATTTGATGATATCGTATGTTACCTAATCTTTTTGGCATCTTTACCTAATATTTGGGAATTATGGTCAGTAACTCTATGAGCAATGTAAATATGAAATTCAATTATGATCGTGAAACTATTCTTGTTAAGGAAGCCTAAATAAGAGAATTTGAAGAAATCTTAATATTGAATTCTATCCTAAATATTGAGAATAAGGTACAATTTTGAAAAAAAAAAAATCCAATAAAGGCAATGGTGGGAAATGGAAGAATGGTAGAAGTGAGTCCATATTTGGAAAGAATGTAAAATGCCGTGATTGTGGCAAGATTGGCCACATAACGACGTATTGTGGAGCACTTAAAAAGAAGGAAAAATAGAATAACGACAGTGCAAATACGATAACTGAAAATGTCCAAAATGATTTACTCTTGTTGATTAACAGTCTTATTGATTCTCTAATGATGATGATGCGAACCCCGTAGCAACGGTGACTACGAAGCCCACAACGAGATTGATGCGGAACTCAAGAACGCCAATAAAACCCGGGTTGGACTTAAACCCAACAAAGTGAACCAAAAAAACCAACGATAACAATGATGCGCTGAACCCCTTGATTACACATATGAAAAACTCTCGTACCGATGTTGAACACACAAGAATTGATCATGGAAGTTCGTTTTGTTGTTCAATGAAGAACAGAGGAAAAAGCAAAGCTTTCAGTTTTAATTCAATATGTCAAAAGTTATAAAATAACGAAGTGTTTAGGTATTTATACTAGAGCCCTAAATCTAGTAAAAACGTGCATAAGGCGACAAATAATGTCAAAATATGGAAAAGAAATAGAGTTCTAAAAAAAACTTGGTCTCTTGCCAAAAATAGAAAATTCGCTAAAAATTATAACCAAGCGGTCGCTTGGAAGAAACTTTGGACGCCTTTTGAGTTTCGGTACGGGCTGAGCGACCGCTGGCAATTTTACTCTAAGCGGTCGCTTGGTTGCTTCGGTAGACTTCTTTCTTCAGTTGCTTGTATCGTGTTGATCCAATTGGTTTCCGGCCTTGACCCCAACATGAAACTTGCTCCATTTTGTGTCCCGAACATAGTTTTATCAATAGTGGCTTTGACGAGCATTCCCAACGCCTCTTTGACTCATTTTTCTCTCGATCGCGTCATTGCTCCTTCCTCGATAATCAACAGGTCTCGGTTTGAGCTTGCATTGGACACTCCCGCATCCTGGATCATATCATCCCCTCCTTCTTCAAAATGATTCGTCCTCGAATCTATATCTACATCAAACAGAGAAAGATCAGCAACATTAAAGGTAGTTGAAACATTATACTCACCTGGGAAATCCACTTTGTATGCATTGTCATTAACCCTCTGGAGGACTTGGTACGACCCATCTCCACGCGGCTGCAACTTAGACTTCCTCTGCTCAGGAAAACGCTCCTTTCGGAGATGTACCCAGACCCAATCTCCTGGTTCAAATATCACGAGCCTCCGTCCTTTGTTCGCTTTCTGTGCCACAAGCTTCCATTTCTTTCAATCTGCTCCTTGACTTTCTCATGTAGGGACTTGACCAATTCAACATTCCATGTACCATCCAAGCTACTTGTTCATTCACTGGCAACGGTAACAAATCCAATGGTGTTAGTGGATTAAACCCATAAACAATTTCAAACGGTGAAAATAGTAGTAGAGTGTACAACCCTATTATAAGCAAATTCAATAAAGGGTAAACACTCATCCCAACTCTTTAAGTTCTTATTTATCATCGTACGATGTAATTGAGTCATGGTCCTATTGACCACTTCAGTTTGCCCATCAGTTTGTGGGTGACAAGTCGTAGAATACAAAAGTTTAGTGCCTAACTTATTCCACAGAACACACCAAAAATGACTCAAAAACTTAACATCCCGATCTGACACTATACTCTTAGGGACCCCATGCAAACGGACAATTTCCCTAAAGAATAAATCTGCAATATTGGTGGCATCATCGGTTTTGTGACATGGTATAAAGTGTGACATTTTACTAAACCTATCTACCACAATAAGTATAGAATTCCGACCCCTTTTTGTCCTAGGTAAACCCAACACAAAATCCATAGAAATATCCACCCAAGGTTTACTAGGTACAGGTAAAGGAGTATACAAACCATGAGATAAAACCTTAGACACAGCCTTTTACAAGTTATGCACTTCCCACAAATTTGTTCTACATCACCTCTCATTTTAGGCCAGTAAAAATGTTCCCCTAACATGTCTAAAGTCTTTTGTACTCCAAAATGACCCATTAGACCCCCACTGTGTGCTTCCCTTACCAACAATTCACGTATAGAGCAATTAGGAACACACAACTTATTTTTCCTAAACAAATAATTTCCATGCTTATAAAACTTATCAATAACACCTTTATTACATGATTCGTAAATGTCAGAGAAAGTAAGGTCACTTACATACATGCTCTTAATGTGTTTAAAGCCAAGTAATCGTGCATGTAGGAAATTTAGCAGTACATACCTTCGTGACAAGCATCTGCATCCACATTTTCCTTACCTTGTTTATACCTGATGACGTAGGGAAATGACTATGAATTCCACCCACCGTGCGTATCTTTTGTTCAATTTACCTTGACCCCGTAAGTACTTCAACGACTCGTGATCGGTGTGTATCACGAACTCCTTAGGCCACAAGTAGTGTTGCCAAGTTTCCAATGCTCGAACAAGCGCGTACAACTCCTTGTCATATATAGGATAGTTTAAGGCAGCTCCACTCAACTTCTCACTGAAATAAGCTATGGGCTTGCGTTCCTGCATTAACACTGCTCCAATACCTATTCCTGATGCATCACACTCAATCTCGAAGGTTTTGTCAAAGTTAGGTAAGGCCAAAACAGGTGCTTTACACAATCTATCCTTAATAGTATTAAATGCATGTTCTTGTGCATCACCCCATTGAAAGCCTACGCTCTTCTTAACAATTTCAGTGAATGGTGTAGTGATTGTGCTAAAATCCTTCACAAAATGCCTATAAAAACTAGCCAATCCATGGAAACTCCTAACTTCAGTTATGCTTTTAGGTGTTGGCCAATCCCTAATAGCCTTAATCTTCTCTTCATCTACTTCTACCCCATTAACACCCACCACAAATCCTAGAAAGACAAGTTTTTTCATGCAAAATGTACACTTTTTGAAATTAGCATACAATTGTTCTTTCCTAAGTACTACAAGCACACAATTCAAGTGTTCCAGATGCTCATCTAAGTTTGTGCTATAGATTAAGATATCATCAAAATAAACAACAACAAACTTCCCTATAAAAGCATGCAAAACATGATTCATCAAACGCATAAAAGTGCTCGGTGCATTAGTGAGACCAAATGGCATAACCAACCACTCATACAACCTATATTTAGTTTTACGCAGTTTTCCATTCATCACCCTCCCGCATACAAATTTGATGGTACCCACTTTTAAGATCAATCTTACCAAAGATACAAGCATCATGTAATTCATCAAGCATATCATCTAACCTAGGTATGGGGTGACGATACTTTACCGTGATGTTGTTGATTGCCCTGTAGTCCACACACATCCTCCAAGTCCCATCCTTCTTCGATACCAATAGGACAGGTAAAGCACATGGACTCATGCTCTCCCTCACATATCCTTTGCTCATCAACTCTTCCACTTGCTTTTGAAGCTCCTCTGTCTCCTCGGGATTGCTTCGGTAAGCCAGCCGGTTTGGAAGGGCAGCTCTTGGTATGAAGTCAATTTGGTGTTCGATGCCTCGAATTGGTGGCAATCTACTTGGCATGTCCTCCGGAAACACATCTTCGAATTCCTGTAACAAAGACTCAACCAAACTAGTGAGGGGTGTGTTAGATTCCTCAAAATTGAGGAGTGATTCCTAATACACCAACAACACTGTTCTTTTATCAATTATAGCCTTTTGCAACTCACTCCTACTAGCAAAGAAGTTCACTTTCGGCATTTCTCTCTTCTCAACTGGCTCTTTTTCTCTCCCCTCATGTGACCTCTCTCTCTTCTCTCCACTCTCGGTCACCTCTCCATTTTCTCTCTTACTCACTAACTCACTATTTTCTCTCATTTTTTCAGACTCTCTTGCTCGCTTCTCGTCAGATTCTCTCAATTGAATTTGGTCTTCATAAACTTGGGCCGGTGTTAATGGCGCAAAAGTAATAGACCTACCCTCCTTAACAAAGCTATACTTATTTCTATACCTATCATGGTTAACCTTTCTATCGTACTACCATAGCCTACCCAACAAAATATGACCCGCCTGCATAGGTACCACATCGCATACAACCTTGTCACTATAGCTCCCAATCGAGAAAGAAATCAACACTTATCTATTCACCCTAACTTCCCGACTATCATTTAACCATTGTAATTTATAAGGCCTAGGGTGTTTAATTAGTAATAACCCCAATTTGTCAACTAAAGTTGTGCTAGCTACATTGGTACAACTACCTCCATCAATGATCATACTACATACCTTATCATGGATGTGGCATCGTGTATGGAAAATGTTCTCTCTCTGCTGCTCTGTATCATCTACTTTGACTTGAGTGTTGAGAGCTCTCATTGTGACCATTAACTTCGCAGCAAGAGCAAATTCCACCGTATCCCCATGCTCACTAACATCTTCCAATGGTGGCATGTCTTCAAATTCATCCTCACCGTCAGTCTCTACTTCCCCATCGCGTAGAATCATGGTCCTTTTGTTTGGACATTGAGATGAAATGTGTCCTTTTTCCAAACACCTATGAAACACTGGATAGCTCGATTCCTGGTTGGCCGTGAGTCTGCCTTTGGTGCTGTCTTGCTAGTACCTTCAATTCTCTCTTTCGACTCAACCCCATCCCCTTTGTTATCCCACCTTGGTTTCCAATTTGAGTTAGAACCCGAATTACCGAATGATTGTCTAGTTGTCCCCTTCCCCTTCAACTATTTCTCAATTTTCATGGCTACATGCAACATGTCATCCAACTCTACATAATGCTGCAATTCTACCACATTAGCAATCTCTCTGTGCAACCCATTCAAGAACCTAGCCATAGTAGCTTCTCGATTTTCCTCTACATTTACTCTAATAATCAAAATCTCCATCTCTTTATGGTAGTCTTCCACACTCTTTGTCCCTTGATATAGACTTTGCAGTTTCTGGTGGACTTCCCGGTAATAATGACTAGACACAAACCGTTTTCTCATTACTACCTTTAGTTCATCCCAAGTATTGATAGGACTCTCCCGATTCCGACGTCGTGAAGTAACCATTTGATCCCACCAAGTGATGGCGTAGTCAGTGAATTCCAACACAGCAACCTTCACCTTCTTATCCTCAGAATAGTTATGACATTCAAAAATCAACTCTATCTTCTTCTCCCAATCTAAATATGCCTCGGGACTTCTACCCTTAAATTGTGGAATAACCATTTTTACATTCCCCAAACCTTCATCAACTCACCTCCATAATAATTCCTACCCCATCGTTCAAACATATCTCCTCTATGTCTAGTTGGTCCCATTTCAACTCCTTCGCCCCCATCTTCTCCCCATTCGCTACCTATCTCATGTTCATCCATCCTAGGATCCCACTTACCTGTTCCCCTAGCAGGAGGTACTCCCACGGGCTGTTCCATATTATTATTTACCATCGACGTACACAATTTCTCATCTCCTCCCCCATATCCATCAATAAATGCTCAAACCTATCCATCCTATCATTCTATTTATTGGTTTGATTACCATACATGCTGGAATTTGAACCTTCCATGTCAAACATTCTCTCGATTTCTGCCTCCCCAATTTTCACTCGAAAACACTCAATTGGCTTTTACCCTCTAATAAGCTCACTCTCTGCCTTTTACCACTCAATTGCTTTTCCAAACTACTTACAAAGTCAACAAAGAACTTCCGGACCAAATTTGTGAATTTCAAAACGAATACGAGAAGGAATGTGAAACAAGAGTAATATGGCAACTATAATTTGGAATGAAGAATTTAAGAACCTAGATGAAAGTTTAACTTTGAATTTACATGACAAGATTTAGATAGTGAATCAAAACTTGTAACAAAGAGAAGGTGTTGGTAGCAATTCAAAAAACAACTCAATTTTTTAATACTGGTACGGATGAACAGTGATTTTTTTCCACCAACTCAAGAATTTGATTACGAGAAGGACAAAGAAAACGGAAGTTGATTTGGACACAAGAACACGAAAAACATCAAAGAAAGGAAAACAAAGACTCAACAAGAAATAAAAGATGGAACCTGATTAGATTGGAGCCTTTGCTCTGATACCAACTGATGCGAACCCCGTAGCAATGGTGACTACGAAACCCACAACGAGATTGATGTGGAACCCAAGAACGCCAATAAAACTCGGGTTGGACTTAAACCCAACAAAGTGAACCAAAAAATCCAACGATAACGGTGATGTGCTGAACCCCTTGATTACACATATGAAGAACTCTCGTACCGATGTTGAACACACAAGAATTGATCTTGGAAGTTCGATTTGTTGTTCAATGAAGAACAGAGGAAAAAGTAAAGCTTTCAATTTTAATTCAATATGTCAAAAGTTATAAAATAACAAAGTGTTTACGTATTTATACTAGAGCCCTAAATCTAGTAAAAACGTGCATAAGGTAACAAATAATGTCAAAATATGGAAAAGAAACAGAATTCTAAAGAAACTTGGCCTCTTGCCAAAAATAGAAAATTCGCTGAAAATTATAACCAAGCGGTCGCTTGGTTATAATCCAAGCGGTCACTTGGAAGAAACTTTGGACGCTTTTTGAGTTTCGGTACGGGCTGAGCGACCACTGGCCATTTTACTCTAAGCGGTCGCTTGGTTACTTCAGTAGATTTTTTTCTTCGGTTGCTTGTATCGTGTTGATCCAATTTGTTTTCGGCCTCGACCCCAACATGAAACTTGCTCCATTTTGTGTCCCGAACATAGTTTCATCAATAGTGGCTTTGACGAGCATCCACAATGCCTCTTTGACTCATTTTGCTCTCGATCGCATCATTGTTCCTTACTCGATAATCAACGGGTCTCGGTTTGAGCTTGCATTGGACACTCCCGCATCTTGGATCATATCAGATGAATTTAGGAGTTTCTTTTTACAATACTGCACATTGTGAGATTATGAAGAACTATATAACTGAGAATTATGAAAAAGCTATATCTTTTTTAAGGAGAACCTATAGATAGTGATGGCAATGGCTCGGCTCGTGAACACCCTAGCTTGGCCCTAGCTCGTACTCGATGGACAAGTTTGGCTCGGCCCACGAGCTTGTGAGTTCACGAGCCAAGTCGAGCCCACAAGTCTTTATTTTAAAAATATTTATTTTGCAGATTTTCAGGCTTTTTGTTAAAAAAATTCAATTTTTGACAAGCCCACGAACCGAGCTTGTGGGCTTGGCTCTGCTCGGACTTGTCGTTTTACGAGCCCGAGCTACTCACGAGCCGAGTTTTGACGAGTTGAGCCGATCCGACGAGCAAAGAGTCGAGTCGGCCCAATTGCCATCCCTACATATAGATATTGTGGTTATTGGTGATGTCAGTTTAAGGATATTAAAAGAGTCTACGTGAAAAATTAATAAGGTGAAGTATGTAGCTAAATTGATGCTTAATCCAATCTTAGTTGGGTAACTTGATAATAAAGGTTATTGTGACTTTAGATTTTAGTGATGAAGGGACCCATGGTTGTTTCTCGATGAAGTAAATCTGAAACTCTTCACATCACTTCCAATTGTAAAGATATGATTGTTGTTGATAATTCAATGGTTAACTCTTATTTGTGGTACGGTAGGCTGGGACAAATTTGTAAAAACGGGACGAAAGTAGATATAAAAGCTTTCATACTTACTTGCAAGTGAAGCTATCGGGGTTGAAATCTATTGAACACAACTGTTGACTATTACTTACTTGCATTTTTGGAAAGCAAAAAAGGGCTATTTTCTTCAAATTTGATAGGAGACAAAATTTATAAAATTAGAGTTGATTCATACGAATGTGTGGTACCTTCAACTATTACTTACTGCTAGGTTTCAATTGTATTGGCTATTCTTTAGACAAAACGATTATTATAATAGAATTGTAAAATTCAACGAGTCTATTGGAATATTGTATAGATGAACTAGGAGTCTTTGAGTTCGAGTATGAAACATGGAGAAAGAGTCGCCAAAATTACATTAGCCTGTTGCTAAGCTAATGCTCGAGCGTCCAAAATAGAATTATTGTTGCTCACCTATTGCTCGAGTGACATACCCATCATTCGCCTCACGCTAGTCTAGCGCTCGAGCGACGGTGTTTTCTGAAAAATCCTAATTCACGATTTTTAAGAGTTTTATCTATCATATACCACCCAATACCTCTCTACTATAAATACACAAGCCCCACTTCGTGAAAAATGTGGTTGATTATTATATTCTATCTTCATAACATCATTTGGAGAGAAAACAATAATTCTACATCTTGAGATCAATCAACAAGAAGTTGCGAAAAATATCAAAATCACATAATCCAAAATATCAACTTTCTAAATATAATCAAAAATGTATTTTCTCAATAGCCTTCAAAGGTTGCTGAAAATTGAGTGAGGTTTGACTAGAAGCACATGAAGAGTACAAGAATAAGGTGTTTTTGGGGATCCACAGAAGATAAACAATTCCAAAAGACCATGAGCAGGTGTGAGTGAAACAAATTCCAGTGGGTCTTGGAGATTTTAGAAATTAGATCAGCGAGTCTAGTGGGTTTTCTAAGCTGGATCATATTGTAAGTTCTTATTGTCTATAGTGGAAGTCATTGGCTTAGTCCCAAACATTTTTATCTCATGGAGGATTTTATCTGTCAACAAATCCTGTGTTATTTACTACTTTATTGTCTATTATAACAATTCAACATAGGATAAAATTAAATTGATTGATTAAACATCTAGAACTATTAAAAAGTGACTTGTTGCTTTTAATTGATCATTTTATTTCAGCACTGTTCACTTATTCACCCCCTCTAGGTGATTTTAATGTTGAACTAGTAACTTTCACTTTCCTTTGATATTCTAATTATTATGTAACATTTATTGCTGACAAAATCAAGAAGGCATGAGTTTATTTTTTGAAGATTAAATATGATGTCTTTGATATTTCCAAGAGACGGAAATGTGGTGGTTAAAATGAGAAAGATTCGAAGGTAAAGTGTTCATAGTCGAATAATGGAAGAGAATGTATCGATGATGATTTTAAGAAGTATTGCACTGACAATTGTATCATAATGTAGTTCATTCTAGGAATACCTAAACAAAATGGTGTGTTTGAGATGATAAATATGACTTTAAATGAACATGCTAGAAGTATGAGATTACATGTTGGGTTACTAAAGATTTTAGGTTGAGGATGTAAGACTTGTAGCTTATGTGGTCAACAAATGTCCTTCAACACCATTGGATTGAAAAATATCAATAGAGGCTTGGAGTGGCAAAGAGGTAAAACTTTCACAGGTGAAAGTTTATTTTTCATATTTTGTACATTTACATTGCTTATGCTGCAAAAAGAAAACTTGATGCAAAATTGTTGAAGTTATGACACTTTTGTTGTAATCTAACCAATGTTTTTGCTTTATCATTTGGTTACATATTTCTGGTTTGTCTAGCTTAAGCTATATTAAAAAGTTAGGCAGTTTTTTCATACACTTTATGTAAGAACTTGTGTCAAGTTACGTCTAGTTTAGTAGGTGATATGATTAAGTTTTTTTAGCACGTTTTGGTATGTAATTTTGGCTATTTATATATCCTTGAAAGTCCATTAATGTAGTAAGAAATCATCCAAGTTTTCTACTCTTCTTTCTTGTTCAAAAACTCTATAAAATTTCGTGTTCCAGGCAAATACCGGATTTTTATGCCAAATACCGTATTTTAGCTTAAGTTAACTCAAATTCGGTAAGCAAATACCGTATATAGAAAATCGTTACTAAGCCTTGCTCCAAATACAGTAAGTGAAAGAATATTCTCTTTTTCTTGACTCAAATCCGGTAAGAACCATATGAATCCCGTAAGTTTAATGCCATTGAATCTGGTAAGTTTGAAATGAAATCTTTTTAACTGAAAATCAAACTCCTCTTCGAACCAAAATTCCAACATGGTATCAGAGCTTTAAAAACTGATCTTTGAGGAAGAAGAAAACGTTGAGAGGAACAGAAATTTCGGAGAGAGAACAAGTAAGAGAACTTTCATAGAAAAAAACTTGCTTAAACACGACTTCAACCAGTTTTTCAGCACCTCTTCCTTCAGTGTTTAATGGCGAGAACTATGATTTTTGTGCTGCAAAGATGAAGGCTTATCTAAAGCCTATGATCTGTCGAAAACTATAGAATCAGGTGTTGAACCTCCACCATTAAGAGGAGTACTTGTTCACAGCCATGAATGCAATGACTTGTAGCAGTAATGAGACCTGGTTACTGGACAGTGGATGTACTCATCATATGATATCAAATCCTAGTATCTTTGTCAATCTTAATGAAGGCTATAGATCAAGAGTCAAAGTTGGAAATGGAGGTTCGTTGAAGTGAAAGGAGTCGGTGAAATTTCAGTGCAAACTTCATCCGGTACTAAGTACATTTTTGATGTTCTAATGTTCCTAATATTGATCAAAATCTTATTAGTGTTGGTCAATTGATTGAGAAAGACTATACACTAATTTTTAAGGATAAAGGATGCACTATATTTGATTCACAAAATCAGGAAGTAATGACTATTGGTATGAGGTATAGAAGCTTTCCTTTAGAATGGAAAAATGTGAATAATCAGGCACTTACTTGCACTGAAATTGAATCTTCTTTATGGCATAAACGATTTGGACATGCTAACTACAAATCACTCAAACAAATGCATGATCTGGAACTTGTAGAAAGCATGCCTGAAAAAAGTAGTGTTAATGGTTGTATATGTGATATCTGTCAATTGGGAAAGCAAGCTAGGTTGTCATTTCCTAAAAATCAGTCTACAAGAGCTTCAAATAAACTCTAGCTTATTCATTTTGATGTGTGTGGTCCAATGAGAACACCTACTTTAAATGGCAACAAGTATTTTGTGCTATTCATTGATAATTTAACAAGGATGTGTTGGATGTATTTCCTGAAGTTTAAATCTGATGTTGCTAGTGTATTTCAAATGTTTAAAAACTTTGTTGAAAATGAAAGCAATTGCAAAATTAAGGCCATAAGATCAGACAATGGAACAGAGTATTGCCGCAGCCAGTTTGATAAGTTTTGTGAAGACATGGGTATTTATCATCAACTGACAATTCCACATTCTCCTCAGCAGAATGGTGTTTGTGAAAGGAATAATAGAACGGTTATGGAGATGGCTAGGTGTCTTATGTTGGAGAAATAAGGTACCTAAAGAGTTCTGGGCTGAAGCTGTTGATACTTCAGTCTATTTACTCAATAGATTACCTACTAAATCCATAGACAAAAAACACCATTTGAGGTCTGGCATGGAGCAAAACCAGATATTTCACATCTAAAGGTATTTGGAAGCCTTTGCTATACTCATATACCTGATGTGAAGATGAATAAATTGAGTCAAAAGGCTAAAGTGGGAGTCCTAATTGGTTATTGCAATAATGCCAAGGGATATAAGATATACAATCCTGTCAGTAAGAAGGTGATTGTTAGCAACGACATCAAAATTGATGAAGAAAGCTCCTGAAACTGGGTTTCATGAGCAGGTAGTCAGCCTGAAGCTTCAAAAGTCATTCCTTCAGCAATTGAAGCTGATGTTAATGAAGTTGAAGAAGAAAGAGCTGATGTTGACTCAGATTCTGAAAATGAAGACCAAAGAACCAGATCACTAGCTGATGTGTATGCCAGATGCAATTCAGCTCAACTAGAACCATCAAACTTTACTGAGGCTGAAAAGTTCGGAGAATGGAAGGATGCTATGAAAGAGGAGCTAAGCATGATTGAGAAGAACAAAACATGGGTTCTAGTAGACAAGCCAAAAAAAAAAAATGTGATAGGTATCAACTGGGTATACAAAACTATATTGAATCCTGATGGTTCAATCAACAAGTTCAAAGCAAGGTTGGTTGTAAAGGGATATGCACAAAAATTTGGCATTGATTTCACAGATACTTTCACACCCGTAGTAAGGTATGAAACAATCAGATTACTGTATGCTATTGCTGCTCAAGGAAGTTGGAAATTCATTAGTTGGATGTCAAGTCATCCTTTCTGAATGGCTACTTAAATGAGAAAATATATGTTGAACAGCTTGATGATTTTACAGTGTCTGGAGCAGAGGATAAAGTGTATCAGTTGAAGAAGGCCTTGTATGGTTTGAAACAGGCTCTAAGGGCCTGGTACAGCAGAATTGATGATCATTTGAGTAGTCAGGGTTTCAGCAAAAGTGTTAATGAACAAACTCTTTACATCAAGCATCTTGAAGAAGGAGTGATGTTATTTCCTGTAAGTTGATGATCTGCTGATAACCGGCAGCAATGAAGTTCTAATTGAGGAATGAAGGATGAGATGAAGCTGGCTTTTGAGATGACCGATCTTGGAAAAATGCAGTATTTTCTGAGCATGGAGATAAGTCAGAAAAAAGAAGGAATCTTTGTATGTGAAAGAAGATATGTTAATGAGATGCTAAAGAAATTTAGCATGGAACATTGTAAGAAAGTCAGCACACCCTTAGTTCAAAATTTGAAGCTAATGAAGGATGATGGAAGCAAAAAGACTAATGAAAAGATTTATAGAAGCTTGGTGGAAAGTCTTTTGTATTTAACCATCACTAGACCTAATATCACCTTTGCTGTAAATCTGCTCTCTAGTTTCAGACAAGAACCAAGTGAATTGCATTTTCAAGCTGCTAAGAGAGTTCTTAGATACATCAAAGGAAATGCAAAAATAGGAATTTGGTATAGAAAGACAGAAAATCAGAAATTGGTTGGCTATACTGATAGTGACTGTGCTGGTTTTTATGATGACATGAAGAGCACTTCTGGTTATGTATTCTATTTAGGGCGAAATATTATCTCCTGGAATTCAATGAAGCAAAAAACGGTTGCACAATCAACTGCTGAAGCAGAGTATATTACAGCCTCAGAAGCAACAAATCAGGTTATCTGGCTAAGGAAAGTTATGGAGGATCTTAACTATAAGCAAGCTGATGCAACTGTGATTTATTGTGATAAACATCATCAGTTGCTATGGTAAAAAATCTGGTGTTTCATGGCAGAACAAAACACATAAAAATCAGGTATCAGGCAATCAAGGAAGCTCAAGAACACTCTGAAGTGAAGTTGATACATTGCTGTTCTGCTTATCAATATGCTAATATATTGACAAAATCATTGTCAAAGGAAAGATTTGAAACATTAAGAAAATGTCTTTGTGTTTCCAACAAAAGTGTCAAGGAGGAGTGTTGAAGTTATGACACTTTTGTTGTAATCTAACCAATGTTTTTGCTTTATCATTTGGTTACATATTTCTGGTTTGTCTAGCTTAAGCTATGTTAAAAAGTTAGGCAGCTTTTTCATGCACTTTATGTAAGAACTTGTGTCAAGTTATGTCTAGTTTAGTAGATGATATGATTAAGTTTTTTTTAGCACGTTTTGGTATGTAATTTGGCTATTTATACAGCCTTGAAAGTCCATTAATGTAGTAAGAAATCATCCAAGTTTTTTACTCTTCTTTCTTGTTCAAAAACTCTGTAAAATTTCTTGTTCAAGGCAAATACCGGATTTTTATGCCAAATACCGGATTGTAGCTTAAGTTAACTCAAATCCGGTAAGAAAATACCATATATAGAAAACCAGTATTAAGCCTTGCTCCAAATACGGTAAGTGAAGGAATATTCCATTTTTCTTAACTCAAATCCGGTAAGAGCCATATAAATCCCGTAAGTTCAATGTCATTGAATCCGGTAAGTTTGAAATGAAATCTTTTTAACTGAAAATCAAACTCCTCTTCGAACCAAAATTCCAACAAAAATAAAAAAGATGTTTCTTTATTTGATATAGTGATATCGAGATCAATTATCATTGTTGAGATTATCAAACTCAAAAAGTTATTAGAAGCAAGGATGTGATCTTCAATGAAAGTATCTTATATAAGAACAGGTTTAGAACATACTCTAAAGGCACAAGTCCTAAAGTTAAGATGTCTGAGGTGATGCCGTTGAAAGATCTTTTTGTGATTAACGTAGATAATGCTAATAGAGAACTTCAAAAAAAATATAGTCCAAAAGTACATCAAAACACATGTGTGACTCAACTGAGAATTTCTATCTCAACTTTTAGACCTCAACATTTATACTCTCCAATGTTGCAGTGTATTATATTGACTGATAGAGATGAACCATAAAGTTATAATAAAACTATGCAAGTTGATGAATCAATCAAAAGGTAGTTAGCTATTAGAGGTGAGATTGGCTCATTATTTTCTAATTAGACGTGGCAATTGATATAATTACTAAAAGAAAAGATGGTTTTGCATAATAAATTAGTTTACTAGTTAAAATAAGAACATGATGGTAATAAGAGATATAAAACAAGGCTGGTTGTAAAGGGGTTTTAACAAAAAGAAGGCATTGACTATATAGATTTTTTTTCTTATATGGTCAAATTAACCTCAATTAGAGTAGTACTTGGACTAGTGGTAAAGACAGACTAGCATCTAAAGTAGTTGGATGAAAATATAAATTTTCTTATATATATATATATATATATATATATATATATATATATGATCGTAAACTAGCTCCGAGATGTAGTATAAAAAGTTTGATAGATTTATAGGTAGTAATGGCTTCATAAGGAGTTAAGGGGATGATTGTTGTTATGTAAAAACCTTGTTAACTCTTATATTATCTTGTAGCTATATATTGATGATGTATATGTTGATTGTTGTACATGATAAGTGTGGGTTTCGCACTTATTTTATCTTTTAACTTTCAATATTTGTTTGGTTTCCAATTATATTTCGTCGCTTAATTTAGTTAATTTTTATTTTATAGGCGAAAACCCGAGCTAATTGACGTTTAGAAAGAATTTACGCAAGAAAAGTGGCAAAAGAATTTAAGTGCAAGGATTCCACGATTTGGAGAGCGAGATCTTCACTTATTGTATAAAGAAATATGGCTTAAGGTGGTAAAATGGGTTTAAAAACCAGAAATGCTGAAGCTGGGCACCACAGAAATTGAAATAATCAGATGAATTGAGGCGCAAAATGTGAGATGATAATGAAGCTGGCGCCCAAAGAAGCTGACTCCCAGCGTGTTGCAGCAAATATCTTCAAGCCATGGCACCCAAAAATCTTAAAAAAAAAAAAAAAAAAAAGACAGCTGAAAGCAGAAAACTAGCAAGTTGGAGCAGAAACCTTCATGCCATGGCGTGAAAGTTACACGCCATGGCGCCACCGGAGGAACCAGAAAAGTGGACAGAACTGCCCACACCATGGCGTCTCCATTCCATGCCATGGCGCCCTGTTGAAGGTCCAAAAGTAGTTGGAGAAGTCACGCCATGACGCCAATTCCTAGGTAGCACAAACAGCCCGATTTCTGACCCCGTTTTGGCCCACTTTATCCTTAGCCTTTTCCTAATCTTTCTTGCAATATAAATACAACATTAAGACCACTTGTAGGGCACGTTTGGAGGCTGAAAGTCGACCAAAAAGAGGGAAAAATCTGGGCAAACTTCTGGTGCGAAAATCAGCATCTTTGGGGATTTTGAAGGAGAAGGAGGAGAAGATTCTTGATATTGAAGTTTCCAACCATTGAACTCTTTATCAATAAGCTTTCTTCTTACCTTTAATCTCATTTTCCTCAATGTATCTCATGATTTTGTTAGCTATTTGTAAGTACATTATGAGTGGCTAAACCTAGATGTGATTGGGGGTATTTTCTAACCCTAGAATGAAGTTCCAATAATTTTGTGCTTGAAAGTTCTTGTCGTTAATGTGATTTATTCATTGTGCTTGTTGTTCATATTGTTCTTCTCCATTATTTAGTGCAACTAAGTGATTGGGTTATTTCAATATTCGCCATTTTGGGATTTGTAGTCCGTAATTGCTATTTATTCCAAAACCTAGTGGCAAGTATATTTTGATTGACGGTAGTACGTAATCTCTATTCAATTGAATATATTTATGGATTATCACTTATGTGAGTAAACCGAGCTTTCGAGTTTGCGCTTAATTTAATTCGACTCTCTCGTTTTAATGCTTTCGTTAAATTAAATCTAGTGAGCTTATCCTAGGTTATTTGATGATTAGGGTTGGGTAATGAGCTTATCTTATTCAACTAAAATTAAGGAGAGTTTGAGGTAGTCGAGCCTTTGATTATTCTCGAATTGTTGTTAACCATTTGAACGAAAATCTTTTATGAAAATGTATTGGAAAGTCATTCTTGCGGTAAAGAAATATCCCCCCGATCACACTCTCTCTTTTGTTAACTAATCGCCCTCGTTATTCAATTTTATTGCATTTCAAGTATTTCGCAATTTCCATTTTTATTTTGTTGTGTTCTTTAGTTTGGCGAATCGATCAAAACCCCCCCATTTATATGCTTTTTTTGTTTATTTTCTTTTGTGCAATTAACGTAATTGAACCAATCCTCTGCGGGTAATGACCCTTGCTTTCATTGTACTATTCGAACGACATTTATTTTTAGCCGAGTAAGGAATTATTTTTGACGCCCCTTTGGTGGCGATCAAATTTTGGCGCCGTGTCGCCGGGGATTGTTTATCAATTTGTTAATTGCTTTTATTTTTCTTTTTGTTGCTTTTATCTTATTTTTGCTTTCCTTGATCTCTTAGGTTGTGAATGAGCAAAAAGCAAACATCACATTACAATCTAAGATCAAGAAAAGAGGTTGACACTTCGAGAAGTGAAGAAGAGGATTCTCCATCCGAACTTCTAAGGAACTTGGGTATTGATTTTTTGAGTGAGTCCGAACAAATTGGGCCCGAAATGGCGGATGCTAACCGAACGCTTAAGGAACTTGCCGCTCCAACATTTGTCCAACAACCTCTATACATTCAATATCCTCCAATAGAAGGGAGATTTGAGCTTAAATCCGGGATGATCCATCTTCTCCCCTCCTTCCATGGTTTGTCGGCGAAGATCCCAACAAGCACTTAAAAGAATTCCAGAGTCATCACCACATGGAATGAGATGCAAAAGCTCTTCTTGAGAGGTATTTTCCGGCTTCAAAGACTACAAACATTAGAAAGGAGATATGTAGCATCCGACAATCACAAGGGGAGAATCTCTATGAGTTTTAGAAAAGGTTTAAAAGACTTTGTGCTAGTTGCCCGAACCACCAAATTAGCGAGCAACTATTCTTGCAATATTTTTATGAAGGGCTACTCCCGATGGAAAGAAGCATGATGGATGCGGCTAGTGGTGGAGCTTTAATGGACAAAACACCGGCGGTTGCTAGAGAATTGATAGCCAACATGGCCGCTAACTCTCAACAATTCGGGAGTAGAATGGATATGCCGGTTAAACAAGTGAATGAAGTGTGCTTTCTCTCAAATTTAAAGGCAACTATCCGATCTTACATCCCTTGTGCAACAAATGGCACACGAGTCAATGCAACAAGCTAATGTGTGCGGGATTTGCTCTATTTCGGGTCACCACACCGATACATGCCCGACACTACAAGAAGGGACCACGGAACAAGCAAATGCCATTGGGGGATTTCCAATGCAACAAAGGAAAATATATGATCCCTACTGCACATACAATCCCGGGTTGAGAGATTATCCAAATCTTAGTTATGGGGGAAATCACTTCATAGCTCCGCAAGCTTAAGTTAATCCTCCCCTGGGATTCAATCAATAAAGGCCACAACAACAATTTCAACTTCGCCAACAAGCACCGCCTCCAAGTTCAAGTATGTCTCTCGAAGACATGGTTAAGTCTCTTGCCTCAAGCACAATGCAATTTCAACAAGAGACTAAAACCTCAATCAAAAGCTTGGGACACAAATGAGCCAATTGGCCAACACTGTGGGTAAGTTGGAAGCTCAAGGATCGGGAAAACTCCCCTCTCAAACTATCAACCCGAGAGAAAATGCCAACGCCGTGACACTTAGAAGTGGAAAAATTTTAGAGGAGGCACCGAGGGAAATGAATGTTCATTTTGAGGAGCCAAAGCAAAATGAGGACTCATCAAGCGAGAAAGTGGAAAATGTTTCTCCAACCTCGGACTCCAAGGTAACTCCTAAAGGCCCCATCTCTACTTATGTTCCCGCCCTCCATTTCCTAGTAGATTTGCTAAATCTAAAAAAGATGAACATGAGAGAGAAATTTTAGAGACTTTTCGAAAAGTTCAAGCAAACATACCACTTCTAAATGCCATTTATCAAGTGCCACGCTATGCTAAATTTCTTAAGGAATTGTGCACAAACAAACGCAAGTTGAAAGGAAATGAAGTGGTAAGTGTAGGAGAAAATGTCTCGGCCATTTTGCAAAGAAAACTGCCACCAAAATGTAAGGACCTGGGAGGTTTTACCATCCCATGCATAATTGGTAACACTAGGGTTGAAAAAGTCATGCTAGATTTAGGAGCATCGAATAATGTCATGCCATACTCTATTTATGCTTCACTAAATCTAGGAACACTTAAGGAAATCGGTGTTATCATTCAACTTGCGGATAGATCTAATGCTTTTCCAAAAGGTGTTTTGGAAGATGTTTTGGTACAGGTTAATCAATTGATTTTTCCGACGGATTTTTATGTTCTTGACATGCAAGATGAATCAACATCTGTATCGCCACCTTTTCTTTTGGGGAGGCCATTTATGAGAACGGCGCACACTAAGATTAATGTGCATGATGGGACATTGACAATGGACTTCGATGGTGAGATTATTCGCTTCAATATCTTTGAAGCGATGAGGTATCCTAGTGATGTTCATTCTTGTTTTTCAATTGATATTGTGGATCCTTTAATGCAATATTTTTTCAACATGTCAAATGAAGATGTATTAAATACCACTTTGATTGAAAGTATTGATGCTAACAATCTCCCCGAATTAAGTACAACTCTACAAGTATGTGAAAACTTTGTTGAGATGGTGGCATCACTTGAGATACTTCCAAGTGTCTTCCCGAGGTAAAATCTTTCTTATATCACTCTTCCGCTTTCTAAAGAGAAACTTTTACCTTCGGTGATGCAGGCTCCCGCCTTGGAACTCAAGCCTCTCCCCGAGCATTTAAAGTATGTATACTTGGGAGAAATGGAAACTTTACCGGTGATTATTGCGAAGAATCTCACAACTCTCCAAGAGGACAAACTTGTTCGGGTGCTCAAGGAGCATAAATTGGCTATTGGTTGGACAATAGCCGACATCAAAGGGATAAGCTCATCCATGTGCATGCATCGAATACTGCTTGAGGATAGAGCAAAGATATCAAGGGAACCTCAACGCCGCTTGAATCCCCCATGATGGAAGTGGTGAAGGAGGAAATTTTGAAATTGCTAGATGTGGGCATTATTTTTCCCATATCCGATAGCAAGTGGGTAAGCCCGGTTCAAGATGTACCAAAGAAGTCCGGAATCACCGTGGTGGCTAACGAGGAGAATGAGCTTGTACCAACCCAGGTCCAAACGGGTTGGAGGGTTTGTATTGACTATAGAAAACTTAATTGTGCAACTTGAAAAGACCACTTCCCCTTACCCTTTATTGATCAAATGTTGGAAAGGTTGGCAGGTCATTCTCATTATTATTTTCTTGATGGTTATTCAGGTTATAACCAAATTGTAATTGCTCCGGAGGATCAAGAGAAAACAACATTCACCTGCCCATTTGGAACATTCGCCTATCAACGTATGCCTTTTGATCTTTGCAATGCTCCGTCGACATTTCAACGATGCATGATAAGTATATTTTCTGATTACACTGAGAGCATCATTGAAGTGTTTATGGATGATTTTAGCGTTTATG
The DNA here is from genome assembly GCA_019395295.1 of Osmanthus fragrans. Lineage (NCBI taxonomy): Eukaryota > Viridiplantae > Streptophyta > Magnoliopsida > Lamiales > Oleaceae > Osmanthus > Osmanthus fragrans. The sequence goes on from CM033357.1 coordinate 16,875,913, forward strand.
GTAATACTTTTGATGAGTGCTTGCAAAATCTCACACTTGTACTTGAGCGATGCATGGACACTAACCTAGTACTTAATTGGGAAAAATGCCATTTTATGGTCGATCAAGGGATAGTACTAGGTCATGTCATTTCATCTGAGGGGGTAGAAGTAGATAAATCAAAAATTGATTTAATTCGTTCTCTAACCCCTCCAACTAGTGTAAGGGAGATTCGATCATTTCTTGGTCATGCAGGATTTTATCGAAGGTTTATCAAAGACTTCTCAAAGTGTGCTAGACCATTGTGCAGACTATTGCAAAAAGAGGTGCCATTTCACTTTGATGAAAATTGCAAGAAGGCATTTGAAAGTTTAAAGGAACTCTTGACTTCGGCACCCATCATACAACCACCAGATTGGAGTAGGCCATTCGAGTTAATGTGCGACGCAAGTGACTTTGCATTGGGGGCAGTTTTAGGACAACGAGTTGGGAAGGCACCACATGTTATTTATTATGCGTCAAGAACTCTTAATGACGCCCAACTCAATTACTCCACCACGGAGAAAGAGCTTTTAGCAGTTATTTTTGCCTTAGAAAAATTTTGCTCATATCTTATTGGCACTAAAATAACTGTATTTTCTGATCATGCAACTCTCAAGTACTTGCTTGCCAAGAAAGAGGCAAAATCGAGGCTAATTCGATGGATACTCCTCTTGCAAGAGTTCGACCTTGAAATCAAAGACAAGAAGGGGAGTGAGAACTCCGTAGCAGACCACCTCAGCCGCCTTGCTCATGAGGAAGAAACCCTTCCATTGCAAGGGAGCTTCCCCGATGAAAAAAACTCCAAGTCACAGACACACTACCTTGGTTTGCGGATATGGTCAATTACTTGGTCACCAAGAAGATCCCAAGTGACTTGACCGATGCTCAAAGACAAAAGCTTAAAGTAAATGCCAAGCACTTTGTGTGGGATGATCCATACTTGTGGAAATATTGCCCGGATCAACTGATAAAAAGTTGCGTACCGAAAAATGAATTTCATTCTATTCTTGCATTTTGTCAATCCTATGCATGCGGGGGCATTTTGGTGCCAAGAGGACGGCTCTCAAGGTGCTTGAGAGCGGGTTCTATTGGCCTACCCATTTTAAGGATGCCTTTCTCTTTTGTAAAACATGCGATAGGTGTCAAAGAGTTGGTACATTGGGTGCCCGAAATCAAATGCCACAAACCCCTATACTTTTTGTTGAAATTTTTTATGTTTGGGGCATTGATTTTATGGGACCCTTCCCTTCATCACATGGTAATCTTTTCATTATTCTTGCCGTCGATTATGTGTCAAAATGGGTGGAAGCAAGGGCCACTCGAACTAACGATTCTAAAGTGGTTGTAGATTTTGTCAAGTCTAACATTTTTGCAAGGTTTAGAACACCTCGAGCTATTATTAGTGATGGGGGACTTCATTTTTACAACCGCTCCTTTTGGGCCCTTCTTAAGAAATACAACATCACGCACAAAGTCTCTACACCTTACCATCCGTAAACAAGTAGGCAAGTGGAAGTGTCAAATAGAGAGATCAAATCCATTCTCGAGAAAATCGTGAATCCGAATAGAAAAGATTAGAGTCTCCGCCTCAACGATGCACTTTGGGCTTATAGAACGACATACAAAACACTGATCGGCATGTTTCCTTTCCGGTTGGTTTATGAAAAACCTTGTCATCTACCGGTTGAACTTGAGCACAAGGCGTTTTGGGTGATCAAGCAATTTAACATGGACCTTGGAGGCGCGGGCGATCAAAGAAAGCTTCAAATCAATAAACTCGAGGAAATCCGAAATGATGCTTATGAGAGTTCGAGAATTTACAAGGAAAATACTAAGGTATATCACGATAAAATGATCTCAAGAAAGAACTTTGTTGTAGGGCAAAAAGTTCTTCTCTTTTATTCACGCCTTAAGCTTTTTCCAAGTAAATTACGTTATAGATGGCTTGGCCCTTTTGTTGTGACTAATGTATTTCCTCATGGTGTAGTAGAAATTAAAAGCCTCCAAACGGAGAACAAGTTTAAAGTGAATGGGCACCGACTAAAGCCATATCTCGAACCATTCACATTGCAAAATACGGAGGAAGTACGATTGGAAGATCCAATCGAAGAAGTGTGAAAAGGAAAAGTCTAGCTAAAGACTATAAAGAAGCGTTGGATGGGAGGCAACCCATTATTATTCTTTTTGACATTCTTTTGCGATCACATCTTTTTGTTTTTGATTATTTTTGTTTCCCATGTGACAGTTCCTCATGGCGCCGGATCAAAACGTGGAACTCCAATGAATGACAATGAGCAACAAGCACTCGCACAACCATAGCCGTCAAAACCAAATTTAGGGGAATACTTGACCCACTTGTGCTTTATTTTTTACGTTTACATTGAGGACAATGTACAGTTTTTTAAGTTTATGGGTGTGGTATTGTGCTTATGATTGTGCTCGTGATTGTTGTGCTATGTGCTAAACTTGTGCTAAATTTTTTTTCTCGCCAAAACTCAATTTTCGAGTTTTATATTTTTGTTTGCATGCTTGTTTGTAAAGTTGGATTGCTTTGCTAGTTCACTTTCAAATAGTTGCATTACATAGATTTATGAAGTGTGAACATTAATGCTACTTGTTGTTTAGTTTCATCCACTCATTCCATGTTGGACTCATTATTTAGCACTTGTGTCATGAGATTCATTGTATGCACTTGATGGTGACACTTGAAGTTATTGTGGAACTTATATGACCCATGTTGATGAAAAAAATTCTTCAGTCACTACCTATGAAAGTATAAGTTTGGGGGTGGTTGAATTGGTGAAGGAGATCATTTAGAAGTGTGTTAATTCCTTGCTCTTATGATGGATCTATTGGAGTGCTTTCGAACCTCGTTGGATGTTGGGAGTTTATTGTTTAAAAAATATCAGTAGGAAAAAGTTGCCTACCTTAAGGAGTGTGAGTCAACATTGAGTAATCCGGCCCTATGCATCACAATGTGTAGGAGACGATCTACCAATGAAGAAGGCTACCCTTAGGGACTAGAGCGTGAACTACCTACATTGGAAAAATAAAGAAGAAAAAAGAAAAGGAAGAAGCATCCGGGGTTGTTGTTGAAAAATTGGTGTTTGATGAAATTTTGTTTGGTTTGAGCATTCTAAATTTTGGGGAATTAATGCATGACGAGATGATTGCCTTTATCGGTTCGATCCAACCAAACTTGAGTGGGAAAGAATGAGTGATTTGAGAGCAACCTTAAAGTTTGGCACCTTGGGCTAGATAGAAAATATCAAGTTTGGGGGAGTGTTCTTCCCACGAGTTAGAAAGGAAAATTTGACATTTTGAGGGTCGGGATTCCACCAACTTGTGCATGGCGATGAGTTTGGTTGACAACACACACATACGAGTCTAGCATGGTTTGAGTTTCAAAGTGTTTTGTTGTAGCATTTTTGTAAACATTTCATAAATTATGTGTGGTGTTTTGATTGGAGTAAATTAACAAGCTATCTTTCTATGGAGTGTTTGTTATTATTATATTATCGTTTGGTTTTAATTTATGTGTTTGTGTGCGTGTTTGTTTGGCTTTGTTCGAGAACTAACAAAGATTTAAGTTTGGGGGTGTGATAAGTGCGGGTTTCGCACTTATTTTATCTTTTAACTTTCAATATTTGTTTGGTTTCCAATTATATTTCGTCGCTTAATTTAGTTAATTTTTATTTTATAGGCGAAAATCCGAGCTAATTGACGTTTAGGAAGAATTTACGCGAGAAAAGTGGCAAAAGAATTTAAGTGCAAGGATTCCATGATTTGGCGAGAAAGATCTTCACTTATTGTATAAAGAAATATGGCTTAAGGTGGTGAAATGGGTTTAAAAACCAGAAATGTTGAAGCTGGGCACCACAGAAACTGAAATAATCGAATGAATTGGGGTGCAAAATGTGAGATGATAATGAAGCTGGCACCCAAAGAAGCTGACTCACAGCGTGTTGCAGCAAATATCTTCAAGCCATGGCACCCAAAAATCTGAAAAAAAGACAGTTGAAGGCAGAAAACTAGCAAGTTGGAGCAGAACCTTCACCATGGCGTGAAAGTTACACGCCATAGCGCCACCGGAGGAACCAAAAAAGTGGACAGAACTGCCCACGCCATGGCGTCTCCATTCCACACCATGGCGCCCTGCTGAAGGTCCAAAACCAGTAGGAGAAGTCACGCCATGGCGCCAATTCCCAGGTATCACAAACAACCCGATTTTTTACCCCTTTTTGGCCCACTTTATCCTCAGCCTTTCCCCAATCTTTCTTGCAATATAAATACAACATTAAGATCACTTGTAGGGCACTTTTTGGAGGTTGAAAGTCGACCAAAAAGAGGAAAAAATCTGGGCAAACTTCTGGTACAAAAATCAGCATCTTTGGGGATTTTGAAGGAGAAGGAGAAGGAGATTCTTGACATTGAAGTTTCCAACCATTGAACTCTTTATCAATAAGCTTTCTCCTTACCTTTAATCTCATTGTCCTCAATGTATCTCATGATTTTGTAAGTACATTATGAGTGACTAAACCTAGATGTGATTGGGGGTATTTTCTAACCCTAGAATGAAGTTCCAATAATTTTGTGTTTGAAAGTTCTTGTGGTTAATGTGATTTATTCATTGTGCTTATTGTTCATATTGTTCTTCTCGATTATTTAGCGGCGCAACTAAGTGATTGGGTTATTTCAATATTCACCATTTTGGGATTTGTAGTCCGTAATTGCTATTTATTCCAAAACCTAGTGGCAAGTATATTTTGATTGACGGTAGTACGTAATCGCTATTCAATTGAATATATTTATGGATTATCACTTATGTGAGTAAACTGAGCTTTCGAGTTTGCGCTTAATTTAATTCGACTCTCTCGTTTTAATGCTTTCGTTAAATTAAATCTAGTGAGTTTATCCTAGGTTGTTTGATGATTAGGGTTGGGTAACGAGCTTATCTTATTCAACTAATTAGGAGATTGTTAATTTATAGAGCCTAATTATTGTCATTGTGTAGAGACAATACATGAATCGACCTATGCGGTGAGGTCGTCATGAGGTTTAGAAGAGAGGATTAAACTCCTCTTGTAAACTTCTTTTTATTATAGTTGTTGGGTTTTGATACCCAATAAATCTTGAGCTATGATTTTAACGTGGGATTGTATATTTCATAGGCCTAGGTTGATGAATGAAATAGATATCAACAACCAAGTCCAATGACTCTATCCGGCTCAATTGTATTCCCTTTTGGATGGCTTGAATCTTGGCCAGTTTAGCATTTTTTATTGGTCCAACTTAAAGCCTAAACCTAGCCTACTTATAAGGTAAAACCCTAGTCATTTAGGTGTGTGATTTGTGACTGAAAAATAAGGTGAAAAAACTGTGCAAGAAAGGGAGAAAAATGGCTGGCCTTAGGTGATAAAAATCAGCAACTTTGTGGTGGTAAACCTAGTGGCTTTATTTCGGGATTATTTGGTCTCTTCTTTACCTTCCTTAGTGGTGTTTTCTCCTTCCCTTTGTGGCTACAAATCATCACCATAATCTCTTCCTTTGTGGGTGAGATTGTAAAGCAACCGAGGTAAATATATTGGTTGCAATTGGATTGGTTGTTGGTAGAGAAAGGTACGTTGAACTGAGCCCAGAAAACACCGTTTTGATGACCCTTGGGGCAGGGTTCTGCGACAAATGGTATCAGAGCGTGAGTTTGAGTATTGAGGCAGAAATCAACCAAAAAGAGAAGGCCGTGAGCGATTTTTGCACCTTGACCGAACCTTCAATTGATTTTTCTAGCCAATCTAGTGAGGACCCGATGAAACAAACACCGGAACTGGACTTCACAGGTGTTGGGCTTCCTTCTTAGAGGGCGCGTGGCGGCAGCTCGTAAGAGCTCCGACGGAGGCAGATGGCTGGGTTTTTCGACGAGCTTTCTTCGTGCAGATTACTTAATTTAATCTGCTGAACGTACTGATAACTTTCTATTTAGTGTTTTAGGTTACGTAGAAAAACTTGGACGATTTTGCCCCTGGATACCTGTCTGCTTTTGTGGCTGAATGTATTGGAATATTTGCTAAATTTTTAGGAAGAATAGTGGTGGCCCTAAAGCAGCAAATTTGCATCTCTCTTAATTTACGGACTCAAATAGGTCAGCTTTAGTAAATTAGCTTATCCCGTTAAATTTCAGTATTAGCCCATCATCGTGTGGGGGTGATAATAGGATTGTGGTTACCGTGAAGGGGTAAAATTTCTTGTGCTAGAAATTTAGGAATTATTTATCATATTTGAAGTGTTGAATTTGATTGCAAGCTGATAATTGATTTTGTGCTCTAACTGTCATATAGTCACTGTGTGAGATTGCATCGCGTGAAAATTTGGCTTTTGTTGACATACCTTCGTGTTGCATTGATTATTCTGTTAGAACACCTGGACTTGACCCATTCGAACATTCTCTTGATCTAAGATCATAAATCTTACGAAACCTTGGGAATTTAGGACGATGTATACTGTGACCTTAGAATTACTTTGTGTAACCTAATTGTATACTTTGGTTGTTCTGGTTTCTAAAAATGTCTTCGCATTTTGAATTTGAAATTTTTAATGGGAAGGGGGATTTTCGTTCAACAAAATATTTCAAAAGTCATAGATGGCAAATTTCCAATTTGACAAAACATAAAAAGAAGAGTATGATGAACTTGCTTACACTTCAATCATTTTACATTTATCTGACACTGTTTTGAGGAAAGTTGGAAAACTTGACTCTACATAAGAACTTTGACAAAAGTTGGAGGACTTATATTTGCTTAAGTCCACTTCTAATAAATTATATTTACTCGAACGATCTTTCAGTTTTAAAATGGATCATTCAAAAGATCTTGATGATAACTTGGATGTCTTTAACAAACTTGCGCAAGATATTGTTAATTGTGATAATAAGGTGTCTGAAAATTATAAGGCCATTATTTTACTTAATTCCATGTTGAATCATATAGAGGTTAAAAATGCAATTAAATATGGTAGGGACACCTTAACTTCCGAGATTGTCATAGATTCCCTTAAGAGTGAAGAAATGGAGATTAAAGCTGAAAATGAAGATAAGAGGAGTGGTGAGTTATATATGATGAGGAGTAGAATGAAATTTAAGCAAATAAATTTGGGTACAGCTCAAGACAGTAGCGATTCAAGTAGTGACTTGAGCAATGAATGTGGTAAGAAGAAGGGCAAGGGATTGCACAAGTCTAGTGGTAGACGGTGTTGCAGTTGTGGTAAATTTGGATACTTTATTAGGGACTGTCCCAAGAAGAAGGATAAGTCGAAGGGCTTATAAGAGGTGAGGCGAATTTGGCTATAGGGTCGAGTGATGATCCTAGTGTTTATTGAGAGTAAACTTAGTGACTGCATTGCATCAGTGTGTAATCCTTTTATGCATGTGTGTGATTGCTTAATTCTCTTGCATGATTATATGTTGCATTTCAATGTATTTGATATGTGCATTTGCATGAATTTGTAGTAATCTAATTACTTGGTGTAATTCTTTACATGCATAGTAGGTTAAGATGCATTAGCAGTGTGTTAGTTATCTATTGATGAAGTGGAGAATAGATGATTAGGGGTACATTGTGGTTTCTACTGGGGGATGTAGAGTGTATTGATCAGGTGGAGTGTGAGAGAGATACTTCTATCACTTCTGTTAGGTGGAGACTCATTATCCACGTAGGTTGGGAGAAGTGATATGGTGATAAAGGATTATCTCGAGAACTTAGGATCTATGTGATTTACCTTTTAGACATGAGTTGAGTGATTAGTCTTGTGAGCATGGTGGCCGATGAGAGGAGATATGTGTTCTCGAGGTGCGAGTAACACGGAATGGGATATGACAAGTGTGTTGAGATCTTTTCATGGGGGTCATTTATGTATTTGTTGCATATGTGTTTGTTGTGTGTTTGATTAACTTGATGTTAACTGTTGTTCTATGTGAATGTGATTTTTGGAAAGATCTGTGTGTTATCCTATGTTATATCTTCATCGCGAGTTTATTTTCTCTTGATGGATTACTGTTAATATTTGCTTCTACTTGGGTATTCTTGACCTTAGCCTTGGTGAGTACATGGAGCATGTATGGTATGTGTTTCAGTTTGGAAACACGAGGTAAGGTCTGTGATACCAATTTTATTGGTTACCTTGATTATGCAACTATTAACTGTATGTTTTGATTGCTTGTAGATTTATTGGGAATCAAGGTGGAGATTTCTATTAGGAATATGTAACACCACATATCTCACTTGTTATAAGTATGGACTCACACATATCTCTACGTTTGTATGATATTGTCCACTTTGGGTCTAGACCCTCCGATTTTCTTTTGGACTCTACCTAAAAGGCCTCATACTAATGGAGATATATGTCCAAACTTATATACCCATTATCCTTCCCACTTCAAGCCGATGTGGGACTTTGGTCGCATACCCAACAATAGTGAACTACTGTAGTGGCAAAAGAAGATATAGTTTCACATTAATGCGAACTTCTATAAATTCTTAACAATCCCGCTAACTTACTCGCCACCCCCAACCAGAGATGATTGCACCAAATCCGCTCTCTCCCTAACAAGTTTAAGAAATAACTATTTTTCTCATGTCATCGCACTTCCAAAGTAGAACTCGGGCATATGTTCATATTGTATTGAAACTACAACCTGCAATTGTACCTTGTTGATAGTATCCCTAATTCAAATTGTGAAGGCTTTTTGATATCCAGTTTCACCCTAGCCCTATTCATAGGCGGACCCAGGGGGTTCCGTAGGGTCCTGGGACCCTCCAATTTTTCCAGTTTTTTTTTTTTTTGTGAAATTACAAAGAATTATCTTAGGCGGACCCTCTAATTCTTAAGTTGCAGGTCCATGAACTTGGGTGGACTAGATACATATATTCTTGATGTGCGTACTTCCGAACATTTTGAAGGATTACAAGGCCAAGTGATCTTACACAGAAGTTCGTTGCGAAGAATAAACATGAAGTGTATACATTAGTCTACAAGCTTGTGATGTTAGCTTTAGTTATTCCCGTGGCTACTGCTACAGTCGAGAGATCATTTTCTGCGATGACTTATGTAAAAAATCGTCTGCGCAATCGAATCGGAGATCAATGGTTGAATGATAGTTTGATTATGTATATATTGAGAAAGATGTTTTTGCCAAGATCGAAAATGATGTAATTCTGAAACGTTATCAAATTATGAGAATACGTAAAGAACGATTGTAATAAAATATCTCCTACTTTAATTTTTTTGGCAAGTCTGAGACATTCATATATTGAGTTCTCTTACTATTTCCATTCTTATCTTTGAGTTGCATTGAGTTTATTTATGCTGCATTACATCATCAAGATTAAGGCTTACAGATTGTGCCAGATTGATTTTGTAAAAATCTTTTCTTGTATCTATCTGTTTAATTTTTTTGAATGTTTTGTAGTGCTTATGAAATGCACAAATTATACAGGTTCTTTAATCATTATGAACATTTGTGCTATACCCTCAGTTAAAAAAAAAATTCGAGGGGAGCACGGCCTTCACCTCAATATCTTCCATTTTAGGACCCTCCAACTCTAACATTCTGGTTCCGCCACTGGCCCCCATTGCACAACCTGCTCATGTCAATTGCTTCAACCACCATTATTGCTCTTCTCAATCCTTCTAAGGTCATGCTGACAATCTTATCGAGGCTACCTATTAATATTACCATATATTAGATTATAACAATTGAATAATGCTATTTGACCCCAGTGGCTATCATATCCATGTAATGTGACTTATAAGGTATAGTGTAATGATTAAGTCAATTAAATATGCAAATGTAAAATTCACTTTATTGATATTATCTTTTAATTTTAAATAGCATTAATCATAACAATTAGTTCAACATTGAAAGTCATTATTTTTATATTTATAATTAAAAAATATATATAAAGTGCCACAATATTTTAAAAGTAGGTTGATTTATTTTTTATTTCATTAAGCCCTGTTTAACCATCATTTTCAAAGAACTTTTTATTTATTTATTTTTAATTATATATTCAAACAATAAAATATTTTACACGTAAATTTAATTTAATTTTTTTACTTTTTAATTACATATTTTTCAAAAAACCACTATTTCAAAACTCAATTTTCCCAAAGAATTCTTTATGATGGTTGTCAAGCCGGGCTAAACAGTTCATTCAAACTTTTGGGCACGTATTTCCAATAAAATCAACAGTTTGCGATTGATGTGTATGTTAAACTATAAAATGATTCTAGACGAAGTAAGACAAGAAGAAAACCTTCAAATTCTGTTCTGGCATATTACAATTTTTTTTATATTTTATTCCATACATTCTCCTGTTTACAGAAAACATGTTTATCCTTTTCCAATTATTATAATCTCTCTCTCTCTCTCTCACACACATTACTTCTATCATAGTCTAGAGAGAAGAGAGATTCTTGAGAGACTAGCAGAAGGGAAAAAGAGAGAGGCTGAAATGGGTAGAGCTCCTTGTTGTGACAAAGCTAATGTGAAGAAAGGGCCATGGTCACCTGAAGAAGATGCCAAGCTCAAGTCATATATCGAGAAACATGGCACAGGGGGTAACTGGATTGCTTTGCCCCAAAAAATTGGTAAAGAAAGAAAACCCCCCACAAACTTTTGCCTTCAATTATTTAGCATTCATTTGATTGAAGTATATATTTTCTTGTGTATTAGGCCTAAAGAGATGCGGAAAAAGCTGTCGGCTTCGATGGCTAAATTATCTTCGTCCAAACATTAAACATGGAGGGTTTTCTGAAGAAGAAGATAACATAATTTGCAGCCTCTATATAAGTATTGGAAGCAGGTAAAATGATGTAATCTAGCTTGAATATCACTCTCTCTGTCAATAAATGACGAAATTTACCCTTAAATTGTATGAACAGGTGGTCTATTATTGCAACACAACTGCCTGGAAGAACTGATAATGATATAAAGAATTACTGGAATACGAGGCTGAAAAGGAAACTACTGGGGAAGCAGCGCAAAGAAAAACAGGCTCGTAGGGGAAGCTTGCAAGCGCGAGAAACAGTTAAAGGAAAGGAAAGCTCCACCATTTCAGACACAATAAATATCCAGAATCCTTACTGGCCAGAGTTACCTTTGCTGCCACCTATACCCCAGTCAAAGGATGAGCCAAGCTTTAGCGATCACGCGTCTATCAGAAAGCTGTTGATAAAGCTCGGAGGGAGATTTTCTAGTGATGATCAAATTTTTCGAGAAATGAAATATCAGTACCCTAACAGCAATTCACTGGTGCAAACAGTACACCAACAACCTGTTGATGATTTATTACCTGTTAATCCAATGGAAGTAATTAACACAAGTCCTTCTCTAGCACTGCCAGAAGCTCATCAATACACTATTAACGAGGTGAATATGTCTATATTCCCAGGACAAAGCAATTTACTTAGTGAACTTGATCATGTTATTTATAACAATCCTGAAAAATTACAAGGGCTCGAGTTTTTATATGCTGATATGCTGGATAGTAAGAGGAATGGAATTAGTACAGGCGCTGAAAGCATGGACTGGGATGAGATGAATTCTCTGGTTTTTCCAGCTAATGCTTCCAATTATGAATGTATTTTACAAGGATCAGCCCTAGAGAGGTTCGCGATTGATGATCAGATTGGGTACCCCGGGGCACGATGATCTCATTGTACATTTGATGAGATGTATATTTGTAGCACTGGAGAGTGTTGGATTCTTGTTACCACAAACCCTAATAAGCTTACTGTGTATGCTTTTCGTTTCACCTATTGTTTGATCAATATTGAGTGCTATAAATATGTTTGTCTGTTGTAATCCTGTATATCATTTCTAATGTGTGACAATATGTTAATCTTTCTAATGATAGAATGAGTTTAAGTTTTTGTTGGTTTTAGGTGCTGATAATCTTTAATCTCCAATGTACTAGTAGTCAATGCAGATCTGGTTCGTCAACTGATCAAGCTTTCCGAGTGCAAGCTTGCACTGAATTACTGTTTATGCAGCCTAATACGCCATAATTGCTGAATTTTTTGCTTGATAAGAGGTATGTATTCTGATAGATATTACTTTAATGTTCATAAAATAAGCGCCACCAAATTCCTCGAATCCAAGGCAATTCTGAGTCTAGTACAATAGATTCCTTGACATTTTGGACACAACTTTCTGGGCTTTAGCAATTAAAATATTTTCCTGAGTGTCTACATTATTTTATTGCCATCAACATTCTTAAATCAATACACGTATATAAGCAGATGTGGTTACACTCAATAGAGGCCCTGTAGATATTAGGTGGCATCTGAACCCCACTCAACAAATAGACACATTTTAATGTTGAACAGACGAGTCTTCTTGAATCAATATAGTTTAGGAGATTAATAGCAGTTAGTTTAAATTTTAAATCTTTTATGTATGTAATGAGCACACGAATTTCAAGATTGATCTGCTCAAATAAGCCACCATCTTGTGGGTTATGTTAAGGGATATAATCTCATCGAATAAAGATAAAAATATAGATCAATTTATAAGGTTTGTGCTACCCCTCTTAATAGGATTGACATTTTAAGATGGAACTCCAATTCTTAACAATGCAATCTTTCCTCTTTAGATCTTCAGTTCACTATCTTAATGCAAGAGAAATTTAACATATTGTCAGAATTAGCAAATGGAAACCTACACAATGCTGTATATTAACCGTTACTAGTATATATTTCTTTTTCTGGATGACACAGTTGAGGTTTTGACTATTAGTAGGGTTAGCTATAATTAGGTATTGTGTGTATTACAAGTGATGAATCTTTTGCATAGCAGTTGATTTTGTGGTGCACTCACGGTCTGGTCCTAAAATTCAACTATGACACGAACTAAAATCAGTATTTACAAACAGTTGAACTTACCTTTCTTAATACTTTTAAGATTAGAAAAAGTCAGTTTGTTTAAATGAAACCCTAGGCACACTAATATTTTTGTTAATGTTAAATCCCTACAAAACCGTAAGATATACATTAGGGGAATTAGGAGAAGCTCTGGGTATTGAGCCCTAGCTAGAAATTCTTGTTTTCTACCAATGTAAATTTCTAGGAGAATTCATTTAACGGTATCAATAGCTTCATCAAAAACCTCTAATTATTTGATCGTATGGTGAGTGCAATCTTAGGCTGCACATTTTGGTGACATCCAAACCCTTAAGTTCATGAAATTCAAGCCTAATATATGTGGACTAGTACTATATTTGATGCTTAGTTATGAAGAATTATCATTGGAATTTTAGTGTGATAATGAAGATAAGAAGTCCTAAATTGTTTCTTGCTGCATTCTAGACTATAATCATCAAATATTCGATATACATACAAAAAAGGAATGGAACTACTTCTCTTCTGACCGATATAATTATGATTTTTTGTTAGTTTTCAATCCTCAAAACATGCATGCCAGTAAAGGATTTCTGTTCTTCCTAGAAATTGTTGGGTCGGCATTAATGAGTACGAAATCCTACCCAATAAGGTACTATTATGTGACTATCTTTTAATGTCATAATATTTTTATTTTCCATATATATTAGATTAGGTTTCTGCTTGTTTGCAAAACATAGTGGAGTTAGAAAATCTAAGCATTTGTGCAACGCTATACCAAATTATCTAATTTTTTTTTTAGAAATTGAAGTTGGATGGTTAAAAATTGCTCAAATGCAGTTTAAGCAGCAGGTTATAGCCCGCATGCTCAAACGACTGAACAAGTCGTTGAATCCATCTACAAGTTCAAATGAACCACCATCTTATCAGGAACATTCAGGGGTAAATTCTTTTACTTATAGAAATACTAACTAAAATTTTGGACTACTACTCTTTGTGAAGTTGATAATTTGTTTTATGACTGCAGATTAGTGTATTGTCTAACCAAATAATCTAGAAAGCTTCAGATTATAGTTGTCATAGTTTACATTAGATACTGCTTTGTCATGACTTTTTCTCCATAAACTTTGTTTGGTAAGGCAAGGTCAAGGTTTGTTACAATCAGTTGACATTATTGAGAAAATGATTGGTATAAGAACCATGACTCAAAGTCCCTAATACATTTATTTATGCCTTTACAGTCAATTGTTGTGACTGATGATATATACAGCTAGCTAGTTAGGTAGATGTTTCTACTCTTATCAGGAACCGTGGGCTTAAAAGTGATTTGATATGATTACATTCATGCATTGAATAAAAAAGACGATTTGTGTTAACCTTCTTCTATCCGTCACTATTCTGTGACCAATAAGCGAAGTTGGAAATTTTCTTCTCACCACAAATAGATTAAATATGCGCTTTAAAACTCTCTCTCCTCTGATTTCACTCTCATCTCACCTTCTGGAATCTTGAAACACGAAATATTTGAGAACTTTAAAGTAAAATTTTCTGTGTTTTTATTCATTAAAAGTCATCACAGGCGGTATAACATGCTTCGTATAAGTTATCCTTAGGTTTAAATGTCTTTAAATCTAGCCTGACCCTTTGATCTTGACAAATATTATGCTTTTATAACCTTTCTTGGATGGATTATAATGGATTTACTGCTGGAACAATGAAGGGTTGAAGAAGAAATCAAATACAAAACCAACAACAATGATGAATAACACTAGGAACAAACTTTAAAGTTGAAGACCCGAACACGTAATCGTTGTTCTCAATATTTACGACTTCTAGAAGCAAAGGTTTAGGGGCATAAGGCAGGAGGTAGCAACTGCCAACATTTGATTATGTTGTCACTTTCAATATTTTTTTCGCCCTCCATGAAAATCCTAGTTCCACCACGGGCTGGGAAGAAAACACGCATCAAAAGATATACGTGCCACTAAATTTACAAGCTAATTAAAGAAGCACACCAACCTAAGATATTATTAGAAGAGCTAAGTCATAAGATGAAACATGCCTGATATTCTTTTTTTAATAGAATATTATTAAAAAGTATGGATTTCATGATTTGAACACATATTAATTCCTAATATTGACAAACATTTTCTTCTTTCTGTTATATCTACTATTGACAAACTTGTACTAACAAAGCATTTAGATTATAATCTCACTCTTTGAATAACTCCAACAAATCGAGTGACGATCAAGTCTTGATACCCACTTAGTCATATCTTCTGCTCATAAGCAATTTATGTCAACGACTTTTAGCTAGTCCTACTTTTAGAACACTAACATCACTTGCGTCAAAAAATGGATTTTGACATTTCTCTTATCCCCATCCCTTTTTAAGGTGCTTGAGATTCCATTGTAAAATGTTCAAATCTATGAATAGAAATTGTTCAAATAACAACAAAATCTTTCTCTTTGACTTTTATATTTCTCTGTATAATTTCCCCCCTCTTAGATTAGGGTCAACCTGCAAAATGAATTTCATTTACATTGGTAAAATGATCTCGAGACTTATTATAAAAATTTAAGACTTTCTTACCAACATTTTGTCTATATGTGAGTGTAGCAAGCCTTGGGTTTACAATTTTTTATTCAATCTTGACGGATTTGTACACTTCGTGGTTAAGCCATTGAATATCATTTTCTTACAATTAAGCCATTTAATGTATGTATGGTACAATTATAAGATAAGGACATTTAAAATTAGGGTGAATAATTATTTTTAAGATTAAAGAGAAAAACTTATAAATATATTTTCGACTAGCTGAAAAGTAAAGTTATTTAAGTAATTTTTTAAAAAAAACACATGCTTGGATAACTTCTTGTACATAAAATACTTAGAGCTCGTTTAGTTAGTATTTCAGTTTTTAGTTTTGAATTTTGAGTTTATTTCCAGTTTTCTATTTTGAGAGTATGTTTTAAGAGTTCTAAAAACGCTTTTGATTTGTCATTTTGTAATATTATTTTTCAAAACACAAAAATAGAAAAACACGTTTTGTTTGAAGTTTTGAAATTTTATTTTACGATATTTTATTCAATTAAATTTGATTATTCAATAAAAATAGAACAGTTTTATGTTAATATATTATTATGTAATATTACATTTTAAAGTTGATGAATCATAAAATATTTTATTTCGCTATAAAAGTATAATAAAAATAAATAATAAATTGAGTTTAAAATATATAAAATAAAAATTATCAACGATCACGTACACTTGGAGATTTCACTGAACAAGTTTTTTGGCCCCATCATCATAATCATGCATATATTTCACTGAATAATTTGTATAGTACCTAAAATCATACCAATCATGAGAAAGATTAGGCTGGGTAGCCAAAATTATTTTTTTTAAAATCGAATCCTGTATAAAATAATAAACTCAAATAAAATATTTTATTCCCCGAAAACGGCGCCAAAAACTTGTTCGGTAAAATCCAGCAAGTGTACAAGAACGTTGACAAGTAATATGCGATTAGTAACATGAGTCGTCCCACGTGGAATAAAATTCAACCGAGTGTACTAGTTTTTAATCAGATTCAAAGTAAAAAAAAAAAAAGAAGCAAAAGTGATTTGTGATTTGCAATTATCGTAAATTAATCTACAAATTTATAAAATTCGAGTTTTATATGTGTATGGAATGAGTGTATTGGATTACGAATGCACCTCTATTATTACCTATTTCAATTCTCAATTACTCACATAGTTTTGTTTATACATTCTTGACAATCGATAAATCTATTGTAATTAATTCTCTTTTCCAAGACAAATTAAATATATTCTAGTAATGACCCGAATATAATTCTAGTCCGAATTCGAATGAATTGAACGCATTCAATTTCAAGATTATCTCAAAAGTTGCATACGTGATAAATATTATTCCTAACATTTATTGAACGTATGTTAATCAAGCAGTGTTGTAGACCTATTATGAGTCTCTCAACACTACAACAAGAAATTATATATTCAATTGGTGATCAATCAATCAAATAATAAAATTGAACATACAAGATTAATCAAGAATTGCAAGAAATTAACTAAACTACTTATGTTTAATTAAAAATAAATAATAAAAGGTTTCATCTTCATCCAATACATGAAATGAATTGGCCTAGCAGGTTATATAGTAAATCACGCAAAACGATTTAAAAAAATATCACTCGGAATGGAAAACAATGATTGAAAAGTGAAAAATCAATTTATTCTTTGTAAATCTGCAACCCGGACTACAAATCTTCAATATGTTGTGTTAATTACCTTTATTTTCCAGCCTCTTTCTTAAGGTGAAAATATGTATAATATGTTGTTCCCTCATTCTGCCCAACGCGTGGCTTGAATTCGTAGTCAGCGGAGGTGCTTGTAACCGAATTCCGTCCATCTCGAGAACATGTTCGCGGTAAGGTAATAAGAATTTCGCCATGTTGGAGTGAATGGCACACAATCGACAAGCCAAACATTATTTCCGAATGCAAAAAAAAAAAGGAAGACTTGCTTGAATGGGAATCGTCTTAGCATCTGGCTATAGAGTCGCCCTTAGGTTAAATAGTTGGTTAAATTTGATTTCCAAAAGAGTTTAGGTTAAAAAAGAACGCTGGCCGTCCAAGCCCAGAAATGGACCGTGCGTACCATAAATTTCATTGTGCGCGAGTCAGCCATTGACTTTGCTCTCGATAAATGGACCATAGGGTGTCAGTGGTGCGTGAGAATTGGCCTGCGCGCGCAATATTGTCCTCAATTTTGGTCTTCATTCATTTTAGCTCATTTTGATATCTTTTTGGTCTTTTTTCTTCCAATTCAACCTAATTGACTCCACAACTTCTCCAATCATCGATATTAGGTCCGAATCAACTATTAGAACTTTGCGATTTAGTCCTAAAACTTTGGATTTAGTACATTTTTACCAATTTTTCTCTTCTTTTATCCATTTCCATCGTTTTTCATCGAGATACACCTAACAAACGAAATATATACAAAATAAACGCCAAATTCATTTAAAATAACAATAATTGGTCTAATTTAATGACTGAGATAAGTGCATAAAATGCACTTATCAAACACCCCTAAACTTAAACAATTGTTTGTTTTCAAACAAAATAAAGCTTCTCTATACAAAATTTTCACAAATAACTTGGTTGGTTAACTTACCTTTAGTCTCAGGATTGGACTTTCAAAGTTAAAACTATAGACTATTTCAAAATCACAATGCTAATTCAATCTCTACCTATTCAATGCAAAACTAACGTATGTGTGTGATGATTCATGTAAAGCATCACAAAGTCATAAATTGATATGATTCCGACCCCATGTGGCCAAATATTTGTTTTCTTCACTCATAAGATACATACTCCCAAACTTTATTCTTTTCACTCTTTCTCAAGGTGTGATCTATTGTTGAATTTTGATAAATACTAATCCTCAACACATCGACAAATGAGGGCTTTCCTTATTTTTGATTGCTTCAATGTCTAAGAATTAACTAAGCTAATAATTCATTGTCAAAAGTCTAATTCTCTAAATAAGTATTTGGGGCTTAATCACGGCAACTAACAGTATTTTCTTATATATTTTTCTATTACTTTTTCTCATCTTTTGTGCGGACTCCTTTCTATTAAGCTTTTTAAATGATCCTTATAGCTAGCTTTTAGCCGATGACTATCAAATTAAATTACCATAGGGCACCAGGGTTTTAGACACCCTTGTAAATTTAATCACTCAAGTCATAAAGGCTATGAAGAAAAGTTTCATAAGAGACAACATTGTGATTTTTTTTTTGTGCAATGTCCCTTGTTAAACACTTATTCTCAAACATCGACCCACAACTTAAGATTTTAACCTAATTTTTATATTATTGGTTTCAGACAATCAACGCAAAATTTAGCGCACAAAGAATCCACATTTATCTCAAGTCTCCCTACAACAATTCAATTACTCCAAAACTATTCTAGATTTGGTTTAATAATATATAATTTAGTGTTTATTTGGATTTAGCATCTGAGGTCCACTATATTTTTTTCCAACCTATTCAAATTTTGAATCAAATTATTCCTTCATAATTTAAGACATAAATTTTATGCCCAAAAATATCAAGTTTCACATGAATAGGCATAAATCAACCCTAATGCAACATTTTCACAATTCATAGCCTAACATATGGTTCCAAATAGAATCATCATAGTAAGCAAATTTATTTAACTCACGTAAGCATCCAAAAACAATAATAAACCTAAAAATAAAATATTTTTTTTGAATTTTTTTCCACTCGAACAAGCACACAAAATTATAAAAGTAGATAAAAACTCGAGCACATTGACAAGTAATATGCGATTAGTAACGTGAGTCGTCCTATGTGGAATAAATTAAATTTAACCGAGTGTACTAGTTTTAATCAGATTCAATGTAAAAAAAAAACAAGAGATTTGTGATTTGCAATTATTGTAAATTAATCTACAAAAATTTATAAAATTCGAGTTTTATATGTGTATGGAATGAGTGTAATGGATTACGAATGCTCCTATTATTACCTATTTCAATTCTCAATTACTCACATAGTTTCGTTCATACATTCTTGACAATCGATAAATCTATTGTAATTAATTCTCTTTTCCAAGACAAATTAAATATATTCTAGTAATGACCCGAATATAATCCTAGTCCGAATTCGAATGAATTGAACGCATTTAATTTCAAGATTATCTCAAAAGTTGCATGCGTGATAAATATTATTCCTAACATTTATTGAACGTATGTTAATCAAGCAGTGTTGTAGACATATTGTGAGTCTCTCAACACTACAACAAGCAATCATATATTCAATTGGTGATCAATCAATCAAATAATAAAATTGAACATACAAGATTAATCAAGAATTGCAAGAAATTAACTAAACTACTTATCTTGAATTAAAAATAAATAATAAAAGGTTTCATCTTCATCCAATACATGAAATGAATTGGACTAGCAGGTTATATAGTAAATCACGCAAAACGATTTGAAAAAATATCACTCCGAATGGAAAACAATGATTGGAAAGTGAAAAATCAATTTATTCTTCGTAATTCTTCAACCCGGACTACGAATCTTCAATATGTTGTGTTAATTGCCTTTATTTGCTAGCCTCTTTCTTGAGGTGAAAATATGTATAATATGTTGTTCTCTCATTCTGCCCAACCCGTGGCTTGAATTCGTAGTCAGCAAAGGTGCTTGTAACCGAATTACGTCCATCTCGAGAACATGTCGCGTAAGGTAATAAGAATTTCGCCATGTTGGAGTGAATGGCACACAATCGACAAGCCAGACATTATTTCCCAATGCAAAAAAAAAATGGAAGACTTGCTTGAATGGGAATCATCTTAGCAATTGGCTGTAGAGACGCCCTTAGGTTAAATTTGATTTCCAAAAGAGTTTAGGTTAAAAAAGAATGCTGGCCGTCCAAGCCCAGAAATGGACCATGCGCGCCATAAATTTCATTGTGCACAAGTCGGCCATTGATTTTGCTCTCGATAAATGGACCATAGGGTGTCAATGGTGCGTGAGAATTGGCCTGCAATGTTGTGAAAATTTCCTCAATTTTGGTCTTCATTCATTATAGCTCATTTTGATATCTTTTTGGTCCTTTATCTTCCAATTCCACCTAATTGACTCCACAACTTCTCCAATCATCGATATTAGGTCCGAATAAACTATTAGCACTTTGCGATTGAGTCCTAAAACTTTGGATTCAATACATTTTTACCAATTTTTCTCTTCTTTTATCCATTTTCATCGTTTTTCATTGAGATACACCTAACAAACGAAATATATACAAAATAAACACCAAATTCATTTAAAATAACAATAATTGCTCTAATTTAATGACTAGAATAAGTGTATAAAATGCACTTATCAAACACACCTAAACTTGAACAATTGTTTGTTTTCAAACAAAATAAAGCTTCTCTATACAAAATTTTCACAAATAACTTGGTTGGATAACTTACCTTTAGTCTCAGGATTGGACTTTCAAACTTAAAACTATAAACTATTTCAAAATCACAATGCTAATTCAATCTCTACCTATTCAATGCAAAACTAACGTGTGTGTGTGATGATTCATGTAAAGCATCACAAAGTCATAAATTGATACGATTCCGACCCCATGTGGCCAAATATTTCCTTTCTTCGCTCATAAGATACATACTCTCAAACTTTATTCTTTTCACTCTTTCTCAAGGTGTGATCTATTGTTGAATTTTGATAAATACTAATCCTCAACACATCGACAAATGAGGGCTTTCCTTATTTTTGATTGCTTCAATGTCTAAGAATTAACTAAGCTAATAATTCATTGTCAAAAGTCTAATTCTCTAAATAAGTGTTTGGGGCTTAATCACGACAAATAACAGTATTTTCTTATATATTTTTCTATTGCTTTTTCTTATCTTTTGTGCAGACTCCTTTCTATTAAGCTTTTTAAATGATCCTTATAGCTAGCTTTTAGCCGATGACTATCAAGTTAGATTACTATAGGGCACCGGGGTTTAGATACCCTTGTAAATTTAATCACTCAAATCATAAAGGCTACGAAGAAAAGTTTCATAATAAGACAACATCGTGATTTTTTTTTTTTTTGTGCAATGTCCCTTGTTAAACACTTATTCTCAAACATCAACCCAAAACTTAAGATTTTAACCTAATTTTTATATTATTGGTTTCAGATAATCAACACAAAATTTAGCGAACATAGCACCCACATTTATCTCAAGTCTCCCTAGTCCCTACAACAATTCAATTACTCCAAAACTATTCTAGATTTGGTTTAATGATATATAATTTAGTGTTTATTTGGATTTAGCATCTAAGGTCCACTATATTTTTTTCCAACCTATTCAAATTTTGAATCAAATTATTCCTTCATAATTTAAGACATTAATTTTATGCCCAAAAATATCAAGTTTCACATGAATAGGCATAAATAAACCCTAACATGCAACTTTTTCACAATTTATAACCTAACATATGGTTCCAAATAGAATCATCATAGTAAGCAAATTTATTTAACTCACACAAGCATCCAAAAACAATAATAAAGCTGAAAATAAAATATTTTTTTGAATTTTTTCCACTCGAACAAGCACACAAAATAATAAAAGTAGATAAAAACTCGATATTTTTCTACCTCCAAACTTGTAATAGACATTGGTTTACAAATATAACAAGTAATAGACAAAAATTAAGGGCAAAGAAGGGGATGAAGTACTCGCCTAGTATAAATTTGCATGTGGTGGACGGACTGACATGAAAGTGCTAGATCACTTGCTACATATCTTCCCTTGTCTAATGCGTTTAGAAGTCATATTCCTTCAAAATAATTAGAAAATCAATGATAACATAAAGCATTTTATCATAAGCTCAAATACACCCTAAAGAGAAATATGGGGAAGAAGATACCCTATATTACTAAAAGCAATAAAAATTAATTATCCTAAATCTATAAAGCATAATAAATGGAAGGGGAGAAAATTAGGTTGTCTCCTATAGTCATTAGTTTGACTTTGATTTTCTGCATCATGGAATTCTAAAGAAAACTTTCGATGCCTTGCTTAGTTTGCTTCTTTTGACTTTAATTCACTTTTCGTTAATTCTTCAAATTTTGACCTTGCCTCTTTTAATACGATATAACTTGCCTAATCCATCCGATTCAAAATCAACTATGTAAACTTCTTCCTCCTCGAACTTAATCACAAATTCAATTGTTTGACAATTGATGAAGTCAAAAGAATGTGTGTTACTTTCATCATCATTAATTGCTACTTCTTCGCTTAGTTCCTTTGTACTTAGTTTGTCATCTTCTTTATGCTTTTAATCAATAATTGATATCTCGTCAACTTGAATGGTCAATTTACAGTCTAAATTCACCAACAATGGTAATTATTTACTTTCAACCTTTTTAATTGGATTATATTTCCATCTTTTAAATTTGTCCTAGAATACGGAATCTCCTGTACATATTTTGCTTTCATCCAGCAGAGCAAGTTCATTATAATATTTTGAAAGTGCTTCCTCATTCAATAGGGAAGGACCAGCTCTCTTAAAAATAATGTCATCATCAAATTTGTCAATTGCTTATTTTCGACATCTTAGACATTGTTTAAATCGCATAAGTGTGAACATAAAGGGATTAATGCATGTATATAAGCATTGCCCAACATAATGCACCCTATTAACGATGCTCACAAATTATGTCTTCTACAAGTATTTCCTCATCATCTATGTCAAGATTACTTGTTGCAAACAATTTTATTCCTTAACCACCATCAGAATCTTGTATATATTGTTGAATAGTACTTGAAAGCATACCAATCACAAGAGAAATTAGGATAGGAAGCCAAAATAATAATAAAAAAATTGAATCCTATATAAAATAATAAACTCAAATAAAATACTTTATTCCCTGAAAACGGTGCCAAAAACTTATTCGGTAAAATTTCGCAAGTGTACGGGATCGTTGTCAAGTAATACGTGATTAATAACGTGTATCGTCCCATGGAGATTAAAATTCAACAAAGTGTACTAGTTTTTAATCAGATTCAAAGTAAGCAAACAAAAAAGATTTGTAGTTTGTAATTATTATAAATTAATCTACGAAACCTTGTAAAATTCGAGTTTTGTATGTGTATGCAATGAGTGCATTGGATTACGAATATACCTATTATTACCTATTTCAATTCTCAATTTCGCAGCTAGTTTCGTTCATACATTCTTGACAATCAATATTTATTGTAATTAATTCTCTTCTCCAAAACAAATCTATTCTAGTAATGATTCGAATCTATTCGTAGTCCGAATTCAAATGAATAGAACACATTTCATTTCATAATTATCTCAAAACTTACACATGTGATAAATATAATTTCTAACATTTATTGAACACATGTTTATCAAGCAGTGTTTTATATGGGTTAATACCTCAAATAGTCACTGAACTTTGCCAAAAGTACCTTGAAAGGTCATTGAACTTCAAAACATTCCTACATAGTCACTGAACTTTGCCAAAAGTTCTCAGGAGGTCACTGAACTTCGAAACTTCCCTAGATAGTCACTGAACTTTGCAAATTTTGACCCCATATATCACTGAACTTTGTCAATACCAGTAACCTCTTAGAAAACATTTTGCATAGTTCAGTGACTATTTAGGAGAGTTTTGAAGTTCAATGACCTCCTGAGAACTTTTGGCAAAGTTCAGTGACTATTTAGGGTATTAACTCTGTTTTAGACCTATTGTGAGCTTTCCAGTACTACAACAAGCAACCATATCTTCAATTGGTGATCAAACAATCATATAATAAAATTGAGCATGCAAGATAATTTGACTAAAATACTTATTTTGAATTAAAAATAAATAATAAAATATTTCATCTTCATCCAATACAAGAAAAGAATTAGCCTAGCATGTTCTATAATAAATCACACAAAACGATTTGGAAAAATATCATCCAGAATTGAAAAGTAAAAAATCAATTTATTTTTCGTAAATCTTCACATCGAACTACGAATCTTCAATCTCTTGTGTATGCCTTTCCGTGCTACCCTCATTCTTGAGGTGAAAATATGTATAATATGTCGTTCCTCGTTCTGGCTGTCGCCCTTTGATTAAATAGTTGGTTGAATTTGTTTTACGAAAGAGTTTAAGTCAAAAGATGAAGCTAGTCGTTCAGGCCCAAAAATGGCCCACGCACGCTATATAGTTTACTGCCCCACCCCCCGGGTCACTGATTTTGATCCCAGTAAATGGACCATAGGGTGATGTGCGCGTGCGCGAAAGTTGTAAAAAATTTCCCTTTGGAGCATTTTGATCCCTTAGTATAGGTCTTCATTCATTTTAGCTCATTTTGATATCTTCTTGGTCGTTTATCTTCCAATTCCACCTAATTGACTCTACAACTTCTCCAATCATTGATATTAGGTCTGAATAAACTATTATCACTTTGCAATTTAGTCCTAAAACTTTGGATTCAGTCCATTTTGGCCAATTTTTCTCTCATTTTATCCATTTCCACCGTTTTTCATCGAGATACACGTAACAAATGAAATATATACAAAATTAACCCCCAATTAATTTAAAATAACAATAATTACTCTAATTCAACGACCGAGATAAGTGTACAAAATGCACTTATCAAATACCCCTAAACTTGAACAATTATTTGTTCTCAAACAAAATAAACTTGGTTGGATAACTTGCCTTTAGTCTCAGACTTGGATTTTCAGAGTTAAAACTATAAACTTTTTCAAAATAACAATGCTAATTCAATCTCTACCTATTCAATGCAAAGCTAACACGTGCGTGTGATGATTTATGATTTTTAATTTATTTTTCTTTGTTTATTTTTTGAAAATTTTTAATTTTAATTTTTTGAATTCTATATTTATGTTTTTATTTTTATTTTTCAAAATTTTATTGAAACGCTTGTTTTCGATATTTTGAGTGTTTTCAAAATTTTCATTGATAATACTCAAAACATCAACAATGCGTTTTAGTTTTACGATGTAAGTTTATCCTTACTTTTGAAAATGCATTTCTAGAAATATCATATCAGACATGTTTTCAGTGTTTTGTAGTACTAAAAATTAAGAACTCAAATTTAGTAAACAAAACGCACCCTTACTTTTTCTTCACTTAAAGCTTAAAAACCTAAATTTACTTTTAAGTAACTTTTCATAGAATAACTTATTTTCTTTAACTGTTGATTAAGAATTTACATCTTTTTAAAAGTAAGCTTAAGAATGTAAAATTATTTTAGAATAATTGTTTTTATCAACAAATATGTTTGAATAATTTATTTTTCCTTCTTTTAAATAAAAAGATGTTATTTTGCAAGAAACTCTTACCTTATTAATAATAGCTTAATTATTTTATACTTGATTAGTAAAAATTATTTTAAACCTCACTTATATATAAGGATTTGTTTGAAAGACCCTTATTTTCCCTGAAAGTTGGAATTCAAATTCCAAATTTCACTTTTAGCTTGTTTGATCGACCACATTTTTTATGAAAAACGTTTTCCAACTTTTGAAATTTTCCTTGATTTCAAGAATTTCCTTTTCCCACCACTTTGGTGGGAATTGAAATTCCACCTTTTTTTTTTTTTTTAACAATAGAAACAAATTCTAAGATGAAGTGTAAAAAAATTGAACACTTTAATTGACAAATTTCATGTAAAACAAAGCCAAACGAACACCAAAAAAAATTCAAATTATTTTTTTTTTTTTTTTTTTAAAAAATATTTGGCAATCTAAACAAATTTTGTCCCCAATGGTAAGAAAAATTATTCCTTTAATCGACAATTTTCATTAAAAATAAAGTCAAACGAACACCAAAAGTATTATATTTTCCGGGTGTGAAATCATACCAATCAAACACTTTTAATTACAATTTTCAATAAAACAAATTCTCTGTAATTCATTTTATTTCCACCCAAATTCTATCTTTCTATCAAACGGACCATAAGTAAATTTAATGTTTCATGGTTATGAGTGCAACTTACTTTTTCTCTATTATAGATCACATCAAATATGAAAATAAATAAGCTGGTCTAAAGATTCTAAACCCATCTAATTGGGTGAATTATTACCAAATTAATTTAATTTTGAAGTAAACTATTCCTACCAAATGTGATATTGAAGTAAATAAATCATTTATCTAGTCTTAATGTATACTTTGTTTGTAAATAATTTATCCAATACAATTTTGTTAGCTTGGTGAATGAAAAAGTGACATACGTTAACATAAATGATTTATACCGGATACTATTAGCCATCATTGCCAGTGTTTTCATTTATAAAACTACTCCTCTGTATCATTTTATATAACTAGACACTATAATTATTCTCGTTCTATCATAAATTATATCAATTTAGTATCCTAGTTGAGACAACTAAGTCGAGGACAAAACGTGATTATCTTCTTCTATTTGAAAAGAATATAAATCACCATTGTTAAATAATTGTTGTATGCTAAAACAAAGGTACATGCATTTCATTGCACATTCCGAATACTGTAAAGTTTTCCAGGTCAGTGAATAGGACAAACTCTGGAGGAATTTCCACATCCTAAGTGACTGTCACAATCATTAAATAAACAAATTAGTTTAGTATGATAATTTAATAGAGAGGTGACTATAAAATCCAAAAATTTGTAAACAAGTCGTCGTGTGGTTGTTGTCAATAGCCTTAATTTTTGTTGAAGGATTGTGCTAATCTTGAAATTTTGGTAGCTTGTTTGGGACTTTTTCTGTTTTGATGTTTCTTATTAAAGGATATTCCTCCTTACTTTACAGAATTTAATTTATTAGTTTATTAGTTTATAATTAAAAAATTTAGTACTATCTTTTGCAGCCACCAGGCTACATATTATTCGGGTAAATTTTGTCCTTATTTGAGCCCCATTATTTATCAAAATGTGCTATGAAATAGTATTTTTTGGAGAATGTGTGATTAAATAAAAAAATTGATTTACGTGTAAAATTATTTTATGGAAAAATTGTGTGGTTGAAAATAATTTTTTCAAAAATAATCTTTTAAAAAAAAAAAAAATGGGGCCAAACATAAGCTTTATATGTGGTCAATGAATTGTTAGTAAAATATAAGATGGGTCATTAAACTTTAACTTATTTTAATTGGATTGTTGAGTTATAAATTAAATCAAAAAACTTAAATTCAATTTCGAATATCACTCCTCTATCAATCTCCCAAATTGATGAAAACAACTTAATTGAGTGGATCATTCACGTAATCATTGTGTGATAATACTTCAATTCTCATATTCTCAAAATCTCTTTTTAAATGATCATGTGTTGTACACAGCGCTAGCAACTGTCCCATGTTCTTTCTGCTCAATGCATCGATGACTACATTAGTTTTACCCGGATGGTACAAGATAGTGTAGTCATAATCCTTCACTAATTCTAACCATTGTCGCTGACTCATATTCAACTCTTTTTGGGTGAAGAAGTACTTGAGACTCTTATGATCGTTGTAGATCTCACACTTATCCCCATATAGGTAGGGCACCAAATTTTCAAGGTATGCGCTACCGCTGCTAGTTGAGGTCATGTGTAGGGTAATTCTGTTCATATTGTTTCAATTTCCTCGAAGCATAAGCTATTACTTTTCCATGTTGCATCAAAACACATCCTAAATCAAGCTTGGATGCATCACTGTAAATCACAAAACCTTCCAAACCATCGGGGATAGTCAACACCGGCATAGATATAAGCCTGTCCTTTAACTCTTGAAAACTCTACTTTTCTAACCATACGAACTTAGTACCCTTCCGAGTCAACTGTGTCATAAGACTTGCTATCTTGGAAAATCCTTCTATAAATTGTTGATAATAGCCTGCTAGACCTAGAAAACTCCACACTTCTCCAACATTTATAGGTTTCGGCCAATTGGTCACAACCTCAACTTTGAATTGATCAACTTCAATTCCTCGTGTTGAAACAGTATAGCCTAGAAACCCCATTCGATCCAACCAAAATTCACATTTCTTGAATTTGGCATATAACTTTTCCTCACGCAGTATTGCCAACACTATCCTTAGATGTTCTTCGTGTTGATGAGAATCTCTCGAGTATGTCAGTATGTCGTCAATAAATACTATAACAAACACGTCCAAATACAAATGGAACACTCTAATCATCAAGTCTATAAACACTACAGGGGCATTCGTCAAGCCAAAGGGAATCATCGTAAACTCATAATTCCAATAACAGGTCCTAAATGCCGTCTTTGATATATCAACCGGCTTAATCTTCAGTTGATGGTAGCCCGACCTTAAGTTAATTTTCGAGAACATAGATGCACCCTTCAACAGATCAAATCGATCATCAATCCTTGGAAGGGGATACTTATTCTTGATCGTCACTTAGTTTACGGTAGTCGATGCACATTCTCATAGTACCATCTTTCTTCTTTACAAAAAGTATCGAAGCTCCCCATGGAGATACACTCGGTCTAATGAACACTTTGTCTAGAAGTTCTTCTAACTGCATCTTCAACTCTTGTAATTCCTTTGGTGTCATTTGGTATGGAGCTTTGGACACAGGAGCAACTCCATGTAGCGAATCTACCTTGAATTCTACTTGTCTATCAGGCGGGATACCCAGTAGATCATCGGGAAACACATCAGCATACTCTTGTACTATTGACACATCATCTACTACTTTCTCTTGAGTTGAGGTGCTAGTAAGACTAACAAGATACCCTTGACAGTCAGCCCTCCTCAACATGTCTCTGCTTTTAAA
The DNA here is from genome assembly GCA_019395295.1 of Osmanthus fragrans. Taxonomy (NCBI): domain Eukaryota; kingdom Viridiplantae; phylum Streptophyta; class Magnoliopsida; order Lamiales; family Oleaceae; genus Osmanthus; species Osmanthus fragrans. Next base: position 16,905,162 of record CM033357.1, read on the forward strand.
GTTGAGATGACGCGAGGAAATTTCTTAATCTTTGATCCATAAAATCTGAACTCCTATTCTCCCGGTCTTCGAAAAATTACCTATTTCTCAAAACATATTATCGTGGCTCGATTTTCACCTAACCAATTCATACCTAAAATAATGTCAAAATCTTTCATTTTTATAACATACAAGTCGGTCTCTAAAGTCAGTCCATCAAAATTTATCTGTATCCCCTTTGCTATCCTATTTGCATTAATAGTTCCCCTTGATGGCATACTAACTTCTAGTACACTATCATTCTTCTGACATGAAGCATTAATCTTAGCTAGATATGCATTAGATATGAATGAATGTGTCGCACTGGAATCAATCATGACGTCAACAAGAATACTAAAAACAGATAAAATACCTGCTATTACGTCCAAATTTTGGGTAGCCTTATCGTGAGTCAAAGCAAAGACCCTTGTTTTTCCTTTCTTCTCTTGCTCGAGTTTCTTAATTGATGGGCACGAAGAAATAGCATGGTCGGGTTAGCCACACTTATAGCAAACAAACTTTCCATACAAACATTCTCCATTGTGAAACTTGTTGTACGTAGGGTATTAGGATAAAGGGTTACTTAGCTGACCCGTAAGTGTCTATTTCTTAAACTGTCCTGTATTCTTATTCTTATCGTGCCACTTCATTTTTTCGAAGTCACTATGCTATCCCGGATTTACTGAGTAGGTTATTGCTTGAGCTTTCTTTACCACTACTTGAAAAGTAGTGAGATCATGTGAACTCACAATCTGTCTGATCTCTGGGCGTAGGCCCCTCTTATAACATTTTGCCTTCATGAGCTCGGTACTCACAAGATGTAGATTGATGCTAACCCCGTAGCAACGGTGACTACGAAACCCACAACTAGATTGATGAGGAACTCAAGAACGCCAATGAAAACCTGATTTTGGACTTGAACCCAACGAAGTGAATAAAAAAATTCAACGATAACAAAGATGTGCTGAACTCCTTGATTACACAATGAAGAACCCATGATCCGATGTTTGAATAGACAAGAATAGATCTTGAAAGTTCGATTTGTTGTTCAATTAAAAACAACGGAGAAAGCAAATAGCCTTTCAATTAATTCAACGTCAAAAATTTTGAATGTAACAAAATAGTTAAGTTTTTATACTAGAGCCCTAAATCTAGTAAAAAACGTGCATAATACAACAAATAAAATCAAAATATGGAAAGAAATAGAATTCTAGTAAAATGGAAACAAAATAAAATAAAAATCGGTCGTACCGAACGACCCTTCCGGACGTTCGGTAAGTGTGTTCGGATAGACAGAAGTTTTCTACCGAACGTCCGGTAGAGTGTGTCCGGTTGAACGGTGGTGTCCTGATTGGCAGAGATTTCAGAACTTAGGATACCGGACGTCCAGTAGTCGCGTCCGGTAGACCCTTTTGCGTCCAGTTGGCTAGAACTTTCTTCGGTCAGCTTTATCACGTTGATTGAAGTCTTTTCGATCTTCGGCCCCAACTTGCTCCATTTTGCGTCCCAAACATGGTTTCATCAATAGTAGCTTTGACGAGCATCTCAGTGCCTCTTTGACTCGTTTTGCTCTCAATCGCGTCATTGCACCTTCTTTAATAATCAACGGGTCTCGATTTTGTCTTGCATTCATGACTCCCGCATCTTGGATCATATCATCCCATCTCTCTTCAAAAGGATTCGTCCTTGAATCTGTATCGGCATCAAACAGAGAGAGATCAGCAATATTAAATGCAGCTGAAACATTATACTCACCCGGAAGATCCACTTTGTATGCATTGTCATTGATCTTTTTGATGACTTGGAATGGACCATCTCCATACGGCTACAACTTAGACTTCCTCTGCTCCAAAAAATGCTCCTTTCTGAGATGCACCCAGACCCAATCTTCTGGTTTGAATGTTACGCGCCTTCTTCCTTTATTCGTCTTTTGTGCAACAAACTTACCTTTCTTTTCAATTTGCAGCCTGACCTTCTCATGCAGTGACTTGCCCAATTCAGCTTTCCTTTTACCATCCAAGCTACCCTGTTCTTATTTATCATCGTACGAAGTAATTGAGTCATAGTCCTATTGACCACTTCAGTTTGTCCATCAGTTTGTGGATGACAAGTCGTAGAAAATAACAATTTAGTGCCTAACTTATTCCACAGAACACACCAAAAATGACTTAAAAACTTAACATCCTAACCTGACACTATACTCTTAGAGACCCCATACAAAAGTACTATTTTCTTAAAGAATAAATCTACAATATTGGTGGCATCATAGGTTTTGTGACATGGTATAAAATGTGTCATTTTACTAAACCTATCTACCAAAATAGATATTGAGTCCTGACCCCTTTTTGTCCTAGGTAAACCCAACACGAAATCCATTGAAATATCCACCCAAGGTTCACTAGGTACAGGCAAAGGAGTATACAAATCATGAGGTAAGACCTTAGACTTAACCTTTTTACAAGTTATACACTTCCCACATATTTGTTCTACATCACTTCTCATTAAAGGCCGATAAAAGTGTTCCCCTAACATGTCTAAAGTCTTTTGTACCCCAAACTGACCCATTAGACCCCCACTGTGTGCTTCCCTTACCTACAATTCACGTATAGAGCAATTAGGAAGACACAACTTATTTTTCCTAAACAAAAAATCTTCATGCTTATAAAATTTATCAATAGCCCCTTTATTGCATAATTCATAAATGTCAGAGAAATCAGGATCACTCACATACAAGCTCTTAATGTGTTCAAAGCCAAGTAACTAGTGTATGCAAGGAATTTAGAAGTACGTATCTTCGTGACAACGTATCTGCAACCACATTTTCCTTACCATGTTTATACCTGATGACGTAGGGAAATGACTCTATAAATTCTATCCACCTTGCGTGCCTTTTGTTCAACTTACTTTGACCCTGCAAGTGCTTCAATGACTCGTGATCGGTATGTATCACGAACTCCTTAGGCTACAGGTAATGCTGTCAAGTTTCCAATGATCGAACAAGTGAGTACAGCTCCTTATCATATGTAGGATAGTTCAAGGAAGCCCCACTCAACTTTTCACTAAAGTAAGTTATAGGCTTGCGATCCTGTATCAACACTGCTCCAATGCCTATCCCTGATGCATCACATTCAATCTCAAAAGTTTTGTCAAAGTCAGGTAATGTCAAAACATGTGCTTTACACAATCTATCCTTAATAGTATTAAATGCATGTTCTTGTACATCACCCTAATGAAAGCCTACGCTCTTATTAACAATTTTTGTCAGTGGTGTAGTAATTGTGCTAAAGTAGACAAACCGCCTATAAAAACTAGCCAATCCATGGAAACTCCTAACTTCAGTTATGCCTTTAGGTGTTAGCCAATCTTTAATAGCTTTAATTTTCTCCTCATCAACTTCTACCCCATTAACACCTACCATAAATTCTAGAAAGACAAGTTTTTTCATGCAAAATGTACACTTCTTGAAATTAGCATACAACTGTTCTTTCCTAAGTACTATAAGCACACAATTCTAATGTTCCAGATGTTCATCTAGGTTTTTCCTATAGATTAAGATATCATCAAAATAAACAACAACAAACTTTCCTATAAAAACACGCAAAACATGATTCATCAAACGCATAAAAGTGCTCGGTGCATTAGTGAGTCCAAACGGCATAACTAACCACTCATACAATCCATATTTAGTTTCAAACGCTGTTTTCCATTCATCACGCTCCCGCATAAGAATTTGATGGTATCCACTTTTAAGATCAATCTTACTAAAAATACAAGCACCATGTAATTCATCAAGCATGTCATCTAATCTAGGTATGGGGTGACGATACTTTACCATTATGTTGTTGATAGCCCTGCAGTCCACACACATCATCTACGTCCCATCCTTCTTCAGTACCAATAGGACAGGTACAGCACAGGGGTTCATGCTCTCCCTCACATAACCTTTGTTCATCAACTCCTTCACTTGCTTTTGAAGTTCATTTGTCTCCTCGGGATTGCTTCGGTAAGCTGGTCATTTTGGAAGGACAGCTCCAGGTATAAAGTCATTGTGGTGTTCGATGCCCCGAATTGGCGACAATCCACTTGGCATGTCCTCTGAAAACACATCATCAAATTCCTGCAATAAAGACTCAACTCAACTAGGGAGGGGTGTGTTAGATTCCTCAAAGTTGAGGAGTGACTCCTTGTATACCAACAACAACACTGTTCTTTTATCAATTATAGCCTTTTGCAATTCATTCCCACTAGCAAAGAAGTCCGCTTTCGACTTTTCTCTCCTCTCAACTGGCTCTTTTTCTCTTCTCTCATGTGGCCTCTCTCTCTCTTCTCCCCACTCTCGGCCACCTCACTATTTTCTCTTTTACTCACTAGCTCACTGCTTTCTCTCCTTTTTTCAGACTCTCTTACTCTTTTCTCTTCAGCATTTCTCAATTGAATTTGGTCTTCATAAAATTTTGTCGGTGTTAATGGCACAAGAGTAATAGACCTTCCCTCTTTGACAAAACTATAATATTTCTATACCCATTATAGTTAATCTTTCTATCATATTTCCATGGTCTTCCCAACAAAATATGACCCGTTTGCATAGGTACCACATCGCATACAACCTTATCACTATAACCCCTAATTGAGAAAGAAATCATCACTTGTTTATTCACCCTAACTTCTACCACTATCATTTAACCATTGTAATTTATAAGGTCTAGGGTGTTTAATTAGTACCAATCTCAATTTTTCAACTAAGATTGTGCTAGCTACATTTGTACAACTACCTCCATCAATTATCATACTACATACCTTATCATGGATGTGGCATCGTGTATGGAATATGTTCTCCCGCTGCTGCTCCGTATCATCGGCTTGGCGTGAGTGTTAAAAGCTCTCATTGTGACCATCAACTTCCCAACAGGAGCAAATTCCACTGTGTCTCCATGATCATAACCTTTTCCAATGCCGGCATGTTTTCAAATTCATCCTCACCGTCAGTCTTCACTTCTCCATCGCGTAGAATCATTGTCCTTTTGTTTGGACATTGAGAAGAGATGTGTCATTTTTCTAAACACTTAAAGTACTGGATATCCCGATTCCTGGTTGTCTGTGTTTCTACCTTTGGTATTGTTCTGCTAGCATTTTCATCACTCCCCTTTGGCACTTCAGTTCTTCCTTTCAAGTCAGTTCCATCCCTTTTGTTATCCCACCTCAATTTTCGATTTGAGTTATAACCTAAATTACCGAATGGTTGCCTAGTTGTTCCTTTCCTCTTCAACTATTTCTCAATCTTCATGGCTACATGCAACATGTCTTCCAACTCCACATAATGCTTTAATTCCACCACATTAGCGATCTTCCTCTACAACCCATTCAAGAACCTAGCCATAGTAGCTTCTCAATTTTTCTCTACATTTGCTCTAATCATCAAGATCTCCATCTCCTTATGGTAGTCTTCCACATTCTTCGTCCCTTGATATAAAATTTGCAGTTTCTGATGGATTTCTCTATAGTAATGACCAGGCACAAACCGTTTTCTCATTACCACCTTTAGTTCAACCCAAGTATTGATAGGACTCTCCCAATTCCAACGCCATGAAGTGACCACTTGATCCCACCAAGTGATGACGTAATCAGTGAATTCTAACACTGCAACCTTCACCTTCTTATCCTCCGAATAGTTATAGCAATCAAAAATCAACTCCAACTTCTTCTCCCAATCTAAATATACCCCAAGATCACTTCTACCCTTAAATTGTGGAATTGTCATTTTTATATTACCCAAATTACCATTAATTTCACCTTCATGATTATTTCGACCCTGTCGTTCAAACCTATCTCATCTATGCCTCATCCGTCCTATCTCAACCTCTTCGCACTCATCTTTACCCCATTCACTACCGATCTCATGTTCATCCATCCTAGGAACTCTCCTACCCGTTTCCCTATCATGAGGTACATCGACCGGTTGTCCCCTACTAATATTTGTCATCGAAGTACCCAACTTCTCCATCTTTTCCCCTATATCCAACAATAATCGTTCAAACCAATCCATTCTATCATTCTGTTTGTAGGTTTGATCACCGTACCTGCTGGAATTCGAACCTTCCATATCAGACATTCTCTCTCAATTTCTGTCTCACCAAGTTCGCTCAAAATCACTCAATTGGCTTTTACCCTCTAATAATCTCGCTCTCTACCTTTACCACTCAATACTTTCACCAAGTGCTTCCAAGGACATCAAAGAACTCACCGGACCAAACTTGTGAATTCAAATCGAATGTGAGAAGAAATTTGACTCAAGAGTAAATATGGAAACTAAAATTTGGAATGAAGAATTTAAGGAACTCAATGGAAATTTTAACTTTGAATTGAACATAACTTATAGGACAAGATTTAGATAGTGAATCAAAACTTGTAGAAGTTTTGGTAGCAAATCAAACAAAACTTAACTTTTTTTAACTGTACGGATGAACAGTATCGTGCGTGAATAGTAGAATTTTAATTAATTTTTTTTTCGTGAACATTAAATTTTTTTTCAAACACAAGATTGTACTACCAACAAAGCAAAAAGTGGATCTAAGAAACCAAAAACGAAGAAGGACTCAAGAATCAAGAAGAAACAAAGAAATTTGAAAACTAAGACTCAACAAAGAAAATTGAGGGATATAAACTAATTAAATTGGAGCTAAAACTCTGATACCAACTAATGCAAACCTCGTAGCAATGGTGACTACGAAACCCACAACTAGATTGATGCGGAACTCAAGAACGCCAATGAAAACCCGATTTTGGACTTGAACCCAACGATAACAAAGATGCGCTGAACCCCTTGATTACACAATAAAGAACCCATGATCCGATGTTTGAACACACAAGAATAGATCGTGGAAGTTCGATTTGTTGTTCAATGAAGAACAAAGGAGAAAGCAAATAGCCTTTCAATTAATCCAATGTCAAAAGTTCTGAATGTAACAAAATAGTTAAGTATTTATACTAGAGCCCTAAATCTAGTAAAAAAAATGTACATAAGGCAACAAATAAAGTCAAAATATGGAAAGAAATAGAATTCTAATAAAAAGGAAATAAAATTGCATAAAAATCGATAGTACCGAACGACCCTTTCGAACGTCCGGTAAGTACATCCGGATGGACAGAAATTTTTGAAAGCCCAAGAGTGACTAACCAATAGGGGGGTAAATTGGTTATTAAAACTTTTTCGAAAATTAACTCACATTTTAATGTAATATCCAATGAAACAATTAAACAAATACGCACAAGTGCAAAACCAATTAAGAATAAGTTATGAGCACAATGTAAAAGCGGTAAATTAATCTAAATTCAAACAGGTAAAAACTAAATAGATTAATTTAAATAATAAGCCCAAATATAAAAGCGATAAGTAAAAGGAAGAGATGATGCAAACGATATAATTGTGGAGGTTCGATCCAAAATAATGATCTACGTCCTCCGTTACCAAGCTCTCCGGCATGAGCAAGGCCTTTTCACTATATTGATTGGCTTATGGTGCAATCCAACCCTTTACAACGCTTCCGATGACTTACAAACAAGGAGTACCGATCCTTATACAATGTTAAGTTTTACGGGACCTCAACATGACCCACACTATTGAGCTTTACAGGACCTCAATATGACCTACACTTTATCAAAGTGATTTTACAGTGTAATTCCTCTCTTGATAAATAATACAAACAACTTAAGTACTAAGAGGGGCTAACACTCCAATGAATAATAATAAATGATAGCTCAAGTGTTAGATAAAAATTTTGATGAATATGATAATTAGACTTAATTAATCAGAGTGTTTCAATGAGAAGATAATGAAGAAATAAATCAAATATAAGTTCAAAGAATCTTCTCAAGATGTATCTCTCTTTTAATTGGATGATTGTAATAAATTAAGCACTAAGAGAGAAATTTGAAACTTTGATAAATATGATGATTTCACAAATTTGATTCAATCAATCAAAGTTTCCAATATGAAGAAGTAGAAAAGTTTGTGCAATATAAATCCAAAGAACCTCTTCAAAAATATGGAGACACAAGTGAGTCAATTGGCTAGGACGATAGATAATTTGGAGGCTCAAAGATTGGAACAACTTTCTTCTCAAGAAATCAACCCAAATGAAAATGTTAGTGTTGAGACACAAAGAAGTGAGGAGATTTCGGATGAGGTACCAATGGAGGTGTAAGATCATGTTGAGGAACCAACACAAGAAAATGACTTAGCTTGTGAGGATTTTGTTGAAACCGTGGCACCACTTGATTCATTACCAAGTAATCCACCAAGGTATGTTTTCTCCTATATTACTATTCCAATTTCTAATGAGAAAATTCTACCTTTGGTGATGTAGGCTCCTACTTTTGAATTCATCCTTTTCCCCGAGCACTTGAAGTATGTAGATTTGCAAGAAAGGAAGATACTACCCGAGACAGTTGCAAGGAATCTAACTACACTCCACCACCAACTTAGGGGAGTACTTGAACCCCTTACCCTTACTCTTTCATGCTTTATTTTTAAGGGCTTTGTACAATTCAAGTTTGGTGTGAATGTGTATGCTTGTTGTGATGGTTTGGTAGCCTTGTCGGCTTTGCTTTTAGTTGTTACATTGCTTTAGTTTATGGAGTGTGGACATAAATGCTATATGTTGTTTATTTTTCATCCACTTATTCCATGTTTGACTATTTATCGAGCACTTGAGTCATGAATTTCATCACACGCACTTGTTGGTGGCACTTAAGGTTGTGAGAGGACTTAAATGACCATGATAATGAAAATTCTTTGATCACTCTACCTATAAAAAGATAAGTTTGGGGGTGGTTGAGTCGGTGAAGGACATCATCTAGGATTGCATTAATTCCTTGCTCAAAAGATTGATTTTATAGAGTGCTCTTGAACTTCAAATGAAAGTTAGATGTTATTTCTATCTCAATCGAAAAGAAAAAAAATTGTAGGAAAAAGTTGCCTACCTTAAGGAGTGTAAGTTAGCGTTAAGTAATCTGGCTCTATGCATCGTAATGTGTAGGAGACAATCTACCAATGAAGAAGGCTACCCTTAGAGACTATAGCGTGAACTACTTGCATTGAAGAAAAAAAATGAAGCAAAAGAAAATGGATTCTATGTCTAAGGTTATCATTGTTAAGAGATTGATGATTGTGCGTGATTTGCCTAACGATAAGTTTGTAGTTTTAGCACTCAATGTTTTTATGGTGAATTAATACATGACTAAATGGTCTAATTTGCCGGTTCAATCCAACCAAATTTGAGAAGGAAAGATTGAGTGATTTGAGAGCAACCCTATGTTTTCGACACCTTGGGACTTTAGTGAGAATATCAAGTTTGTGGGAATGCGCAATCCCATGAGCGAGATAGAAAAATTTGACCATTTTGAGGGACAGGAACACCACCAACTTGTGTATTGCGATGAATTGGAATGACAACACACACACACGAGTCAAGCATGGTGTAAGTTCAAAAGCGTTTGTTAAAGCATTTTTGTGTACATTCCATAAGTTAATAGCATATGTAACAATTGAAGCAAAACGGCAAACTATCAAACCTTGAAGTTTTTGTTATTATTTAGTATTGTCTTTTGATTTTTATTAGTGTGTTTGCATGCTTGTTTGTATGGCTTTGTTCGAGGACTAACAAAAATTTAAGTTTGGGGTGTGATAAGTGCGGGTTTTGCACTTATTTATACCATTAAACTTATGTTTTTGTGAGTTTTCTTTTGTGTATTATTGCTATATATATTTATATTCTATTTTGTAGGTGTTCTATGGCTAAAATCCCTAAATTGGAGGAGAAAATGAAGAAATGATCAATGGTGCAAAAAGAGGCTTGGGGTAATGTGTTAAAAAAAAGTACTGTAGCGGCGCCTGCGTCTGAAGCAGCGGCGCCGCAGCGCCAGTGTATCCAGCGCCATGGCGCCACGCGGACTTAGGGGCCTGTTTCACGATTTTGGACCCGTTTTGCAATTCTAAAACCCGTTTTTGGCCCTTTTATATGACTTTTGAATCCATTTTCTCTCATTCTTCAACAAAGAGACTTGAATGTAGAGAGAAAAAACCCTAGGTTTTCCCCTTTTCTCTCCTTTCTTTTCTTTTCTTTTCTTCTTCTTCTTCTTTTCTTTTTGTTTCCTTTGGGATTTTTGTGGGAAAGCTTGGAGCTCAACAATGGTGGAATAGTTTGGAGAAGAAGACCCATTGATTTTGAAGATTTCTCAACCGTTCTCATTATCAATAAGATTTTCTTTCTTTAATCTATTTTTCATTTATGGGTTATAAGTTTTTGTTGGTTATTTGTGAATATTTCATTGGTAACTAAACATTTGTGTGATTAGGGATTATTTTGGAACCCTAGATTGATTTTCTAATGATTTGTGATTTATAGTTCTTGAGATTGATGTTTTTAATCCATTGTGTAAAATGTTTATATTGTTCTTCTTGATTATTTGGGATGACAACTAGATGATTAGGTGGATACAATGAATGCTATTTTGATATTTATAGTACGTAATCGTTATTTTTACCAAAATCTGGTAGCAACTACATTTCAATAGATTATGTAAAATTTTAAATTGAATGTTTGTGGATTAACACTTAAGTTAGTAAATCGAGCTTGCGAGTTTGTGCTTAATTCAATTCAACTCTCTCGTCGTAAAGCTTTTGTTAAATTAATTCTAGCGAGTTTATCCTAGGTTGTTTAATGAATAGGGTTGGGTAAAGAGCTTGTTTTATTCAAATAAAATGTAAGGAGAGTTTGAGGTAATCGAGCTTGTGATTATTCTCGAATTGTTGTTGATCTTGAGAACAAAAATCTTTTGTGAACATTGATAAGAAATTCATTCTAGTGGTGAAGGAGTACCCCTCGATCACATATTCCCTCCTTTGTTTCCTTTTTATTCTCATCTTTTCCATTTCCAGTTATCGCTTTCTTTAGTTTAAATGAACCAAAACTCACCCCCCCTCCCCATTTAATTGCTTTCGCATTTTATTTTCTATGTTGCAATTGACGTAATTGAAAACAATCATCTGCGGGAATGACCCTTACTTGCACATTACTACTTGAACGACAAATTTCACAAAAGTAAGGAATTATTTTGACGCCCCTTTTGGGCATGTCAATTTTGGCGCCGTGTCGCTGGGGATCAGTCACATGCCTTTGTCACAGAGAACCGAGGAAGACAACAAGGAGGCATTCGAGGCAAGGAGAGAGGTAGAAGTAAAAGTAGGGGTAGATCCACAGATGGAAGGAAGCCTACGTACAAGTGTTACTACTGTGGAATGGAGGGCCATTTGAAGAAGAACAGTCGAAAATTGCTACAAGAGCAATGCCAAAACAGTTCGCAGCCGAAGAATAAGGAAGGAGAGACACTAGTCACTATTTCTAAAGAGGTAGTCTGCTCCATCCATGACGAGACATGTCTTCACGTTTCAAACCAAGATATTGAGCGGGTGATAGATACTGCCAAAGCCATTTTGGGGAGAAGCTATTCGGACCGCCTGTTACTTGATCAATAGATCACCATCAGTACCGTTGAATTTTGAAATTTCGAAGAAAGTATGGTCTAGCAAGAATCCCACGTATTCTCATATAAGAGTATTCGGTTGTTTAGCCTTTATACATGTATCCAAGGAGCTCAGATAGAAGCTAGATACAAGGACCACTCCATGCATCTTTATAGGCTATGAAGATGAAGAATTTGGATAAAAATTATGGGATCCAAAGACAAAGAAGGTCATCAGAAGTAGGGATGTAGTGTTTCATGAAAACCAGACATTAGAAAACATTGAAAATCCTACGATGTCTCCTAATCCTAAATTCAGTGCCCAGGATATTGCTCCAAATCCAGTACCAGCACAATTCATCATAGATAATGGAGACACGAGGAAATGCTAGAAGCATAATAGGATGGGGATGAAGAAGAGGATATTGATCATGGGAGTCACAACCCTCTTCACCAGAAGTTGTTGGACCATCACATCAACCACATGATGTACCATCTCCTAAAAACATCAATCCATAAGTACGAAGATCTGAACGAGGACGGATTCCATCAATGAGATATTCAAAGTCTGAGTACATTTTGCTTACTGATGAAGGAGAGTTGGGCTTCCAAGAAGCACAATCTCAAGTAGACAAAGATGAATGGATACAAACAATGCAAGATGAGATGGGTCACTGCAGAAGAATCAAACATATGAGTTGGTTGAGCTTCCGAAGGGAAAGAATATACTAAGGAATAAATGGGTTTTCAAGCTCAAGAAAGATGGCAATGGAAATGTTGTAAAACACAAAGCCCGTTTGGTAGTCAAAGGATTTCAGCAGAAAAAATGAATTGACTTTAATTAAATTTTCTCGCCCATTGTAAAGATGGCCTCAATTCGAGTTATCCTTGGATTAACAGCCAGTTTGAATCTAGAGCTTGAACAGATGGATGTCAAGACATCATTTCTTCATGGTGATTTATGTGAAGAAATTTATATGAAGCAGCCAGAAGGCTTTGAAGTTTCAGGTAAAGAGAACTTCTTTTGCAAGTTGAAAAAGAGCTTGTATGGCCTCAAACAAGCACCTAGGCAGTGGTACAAAAATTTTGACTCATTTATGGTGAACAAATGCTACAAAAGAACCGCTGCAAATCAATGTGTTTATATTCAGAAGTTTTCAGATGGCAACTTCGTTGCTCTTCTGTTGTATATAGACGACATGTTGATCGTTGGACAAGATACAATGAAAATCAACCAGCTAAAGAAGAAACTCTCCAAGTCCTTTGACATGAAGGACTTAGGCCCAGCTCAACGGAATTTTGGGAATGCACATGTTCGAGACAGAAAGAATTGAAGGTTGTGGTTATCTTAGGAAAAATATGTTGAACGAGTAGTCAAGAGATTCAACATGAAGAATGTCAAACCTGTCAGCATTCCACTAGCCAATCACTTCAAATTGAGTAAGAGCTCATGCCCCTCATCCAAGAGAGAGATAGATGAGTTGTCATCGTTACCTTACTCTTCAGTTGTCAGAAGCCTGATGTATGCAATGGTATGTACCTGGCCAGATATTGCTCATACATGAGTCATTATCTCTCTACTCCTAGAAATGAACATTGGGAGGCGGTCAAGTGGATTCTCAAGTACCTCAAAGGCACATCAAAGATATGTCTGTACTTTGGGAGAGCTGATCCAATCTTGGAAGGTAATACAGATTCAGATATGGCTGGAGATCTTGATAATAGAAAATCTACTTCAGGATTTCTCTACACTTTTGTAGTGGTAGCTGTTTCATGAAAGTCAAGACTACAAAAGTGTGTTGCTTTATCTACAACAGAAGTATAATATATTACAACAACGGAAGCTGGTAAAGAAATGTTGTGGCTAAAGCGATTTCTCCAAGAACTAGGGATCAAGCAGAAAGATTACAAAGTACATTGTGACAGCTAGACTACTCTTGACTTGAGTAAGAATTCAATATACCATTCTCGAACAAAGCACATCGACATCCGCTATCATTAGATAAGAGAGGTGATGGATCAACAACTATTGAGACTAGTGAAGATTCACACAAATAAGAATCCAATGAATATGTTAACAAAGGTGGTTTCAAAGGAGAAGCTAGAGTTGTACAGAGACATAGCTAGGGTGGTTGACAAATAGCAATTAATTTAGATACGACCGAATGGGGAGAATTGATAAAGTTTAGCCGCAATTGTTGAACTTTCAAATTGTTTACTTAATGGAGAAAAAACAACCATGCAAAGTGGATAAGTTGGATTTAAATTCTTCCAGCCACCTTTCCTGATTTGTTTATACTTATTGACAGCCATTTTCTAAATGAGCAAGGCTTCAACATGCATGGCCTTTGCATGGAACGCGTAGCCACCAGCAAACCATCCAACACTTGCCTCTTTTGTTGACCAAACATTTAATTTATGATAAGGTTTTGGGCAAAAACATGAGTCGGCTGCAGCAAAATTTCTCTATAAATAGATAGTTATTACAATGGGAAAAATATAGAGAGAAAAGAGGAAGACAAAATTTAGAGAAAAAAGTTAGAAAATCCAGAAATATTTCTTTTGTTTGAGATGATGTAGAGAGTTTGTAAAATTCTCTTTTTTAAATTCTATTCAAGTAAGAAATATAATATTTTTTTTCTTATAATTCATCTTACGTGATCAGAGAATCACAACAAAATTTAGCACCAGTCATTGGTATTTTCCTGCTAACCACATTTTTCTAACTCGCTTCTGGATTCTCATATTTTGCAGGCAGATATGCATTTCCTACTGCAAATGCTTTGAGATTTTCCGCCATATCTTATACAATTTTCTATTGGCAGTGGCATTGTGCAGGATAACACTGACTTGAAACCTACCAGTACTTTTCCCGCTTTCTTTAGGATTGATATATCTATTGGTTGAATCATCGCAAGATTCCTCTATTTCGACAACGCTTTTATCCTTTCCAGATCTATTTCCATTCGGTTTAACCTATTAGATCTCAAGGATTTCTTAACCACTACAGAAAATTTCGTGGTTTTTTGTTCAAAGTTTTCCACAAACGGCATCATTCGATTGATCGAAAAGATTGAACCAACAAATCCTCTCACTTAATTATGATTGTGTCTTCCTAATTTCTCTAGTTTTGATGCTCAAACTTAGAGCAAGAGGGAAAATGACCATTTTGAGAGAGAAATATTTGAATTTTATGCTTTACTCTTCAAAAATGGGGATATTTATAGATTTTTCTCCAAACTTTGGAGCAGTTCGGTTTTTTAGGAAACGAGACAGATGGCATATCCATATTCGTTTCCTTATGACCGATTCTATTATGAATACCACGTATTATTCAATAACCCATGTGTAGCAATCTATAGCCAACCTGAATGGGATAAGGTTCACTTACTTTAGGCAAATCTCTCGTGCCCTTGTTTTCTCTGTAACGCTCTAAATTTTTGTAAAACATTCTACAAAAAATTCAATTTTCCTTGAAATAAATGCGGAACGTCGCAAATAAAATAAATTCTTTATTTAAACGAAAATTGGAACATTCATAAACTTAAATCTTGAAATTGTATCTTAAAAAAATGAAACATTCTCAACTAAGTAAGTCAATAATAACATTTGAAAATTTTAAAACTAATAAATCTAA
The DNA here is from genome assembly GCA_019395295.1 of Osmanthus fragrans. NCBI lineage: Eukaryota > Viridiplantae > Streptophyta > Magnoliopsida > Lamiales > Oleaceae > Osmanthus > Osmanthus fragrans. The sequence continues at coordinate 16,920,337 of CM033357.1, forward strand.
AGACAATAAAACTTAATATTTTTCGTAGTGTCGAAATTCCTTGGTAGTCTGCTGCACCATCCCGCCACAATTTCAATCGACACGATTAACTTGTAAAATTTTAGTAGAAGTGAGTATTTAAAAAAAAACTCAGTAAGATACGTGCAGTGTAACGCCCCAAATTCTCTATTAACTCAAGGCGCTATTTAAGTCAAAATATCCTATAAATAAATATTTTCAATAGACGCCAAAATGCGTAAGTATATATATATATTTTAAAACTATAGCAAAATAGCACAAAATGCGGAAACGTCCCTTGAATAATTTACTCACATCCGAGTGTCAATACCACATATGATAAGCAAGTACCAACATTTGCAAAAATACTAAAATTTGATATTTAATTGTCAAAATGGAAACTAGCCATTTAAAATACTTGTTTCAAACTTCTAAATTAAATGGTCTATTATTTAATCAAAATTGCCCCACTTATTGTCTTGCCTTGCCGAACTCCTTAACCTGAAAGGGTGAAAAAAAATATTGGGATGAGCATAACGCATTATACTCAGTGGAGATACAGCAATCAGTCCAAGTTAAGTCTAAACATGAAATCAAGTGATGAATATAATATCAATACAACATACTGTAGAAATATGTACTGTGGGCATTCGCAAGGACCCAATTACGATCTCGAACCTATTTACGGTCTCTGACAACATGTTATAAGCTTAGCAAATTTTTTGAACTGTGGGACAACCCCAAGGACCCACTTTCGATCCCGGACCTATTTACGGTCCCTGGCAACCTTTTCATATGTATAAACATTATATCACAATCAAAATCACACATCAAGAATTAACATGGACAAATAACCACAATTACTTAAATGTAAACCCCACCTCAAAGTCTTGGAAATTTTCTTGAAATTGAACGAATGTGATGTTACCGTGCTTTAAACTTTTCTCACGACCTCGTCTAGCAAGAACAAAATTAATTTAATTTAGATACTAAGTCCCATTAATATTTTAAAACATTTAGGGCTTGATTGGACTTTTGAAAGTAAGGAAATGAGTAATTTGATAATTCTTTAAATCTTTAGGGTCTAATTATCAAATTTAGAATGTTTAGGGCCAATAAGATGAAATTAGAAAGTATTTTATAATTAATTTGAAGGATACTTAAACTTTAGGGATGGGAAAAGAATTAAAACCAAATAGGGGATTAACTTAAACTTTGGCCAAACTTGGGGATTTAAAAATGAATTTTCCATATTTAATACCAAACCCCCCATCCCAAAATCAGATTTCATGTTGCTGGGAAGCCCTGGTTTCGAAAATCACGTGGGTCTCCAAATTGGGTTTTACAATTTGATGAGTTCCAACTAAAATTGAGGTCGGGGAAGATACACAATGAAAAACAACGGCTGGGGACTCTCCAATTGGACTGAAAATTGGTGGCAGGTGCGAACATCATCACGCACAGAGAAGGGAAGGGGCTGCCATTTGCTGAGATACAATATATACACACAGATAGAGCAGGCAGATTGGAAGAGCAGAAACAACAGCTGAAATGGATTGACCGAGAGGGAGAATGAAATTTCGTTTTCTTCTCTTCTTCTTCCCTTTTTTTTATGAATATTTTGAGAAGAAACAGAGATTATAGAATTCCATGAAAACTGAAAATTAATTTCGAAAAGGTTACCTGCACAGATTTGTCGATAGTGATTTACTGGTTTGAAATTGCAACTTGAAATTTGGAAGAACTGGTGCAATGTTAATGTGGATTAGAAGATGATTATGAGGAAATCAAAGAAAAATAATTGTTCAAATGTGAAGAGATTTACCTAATTGAATGCCCAGATTCCTTGTTGAGTTTCAACCGTGAGAGTGAAATATTTTTTTGGAGATGAAATTGATTGGATTTAGGTTGACACTGTTGAGCCCTAAACCCCATGCTCCAGAATTTGGACAATTGATTTGGGCTGATAATGGACTTAAACTTGGGCCAAAGAGGAATATTGTACCAAGACTAAAATTAAAATAGATGTTGGGTGTATAATTCAACCCGATAAGGAAATATTGAATTTTTTTAAGATTAAAAATCGTTTTGAATTCTTATATTAAATGTTTTGCTAGACAACTCGACGGACGTAAAATAAATTCCAAAATTTGACGGAAATGTCGTAGCGACACAATTTAAGTTATAAAATTTGCATTTTGAAATTCGGGTCGCTACATGCAATTTCCATATACAAATACATAACAATAAAATTATACATTTCGTATCACTCTTCTCTTATGGAGTACATAGGTGACCAAACGACACACCCATCTTAAGTCTTATTATAATCACATAGGATTTCATATCTCTTTTAAAAGAACTCGAAGGTCCACTAGCAATTCATGCATATTTAATTGAACATAAAAGTATAAGAAAACGAAACACTTACACAAAAGTATCTTACCCGTTACTGAAATAAAAATATGAATACACGATCAAATCTTTTTCTCTAATTTGGATGAAAGATCTTTGATTGACAATGATGTGTGCACCTTTGACTTTCCACAATTTCTCTCTCTTTCACATGTAGCTCTCTCTCTCTCTCTTCCTCTTCTTTACTCTTCTTGTTTTGTGTGGTACATTACTATGACCACAAGAGGTATATATATAGAGAGCAAGGAATTTAAATCCTATTGTACCTAGGATTTGAAAAAGACGTACCCTCCAAGCATAGGTAATTGGATAGGTGTGATTTAAAACTATATCTCAAAAATTGTAGTATAATATTATCTTATTTAACCACTATCTCTATAAACAGGGCAGTCATAGAAGAAGTTTCAAAAATCAAACCAATTAAGAACACACGTGCATGTTGATCTAGGATATGTGATAAGTCAAAACTTTTATTAGGATTATGCTTAAATGAATCATAATCATTCAATTGGTTGAAAATTAATTTGGAGATAATAAATATGATATTTTTAAATGAAAGTGGTGATTATCTACAAAATTGGATAACAGTAAAAGAGTTTTGATGCCATATTCTACAAATAATTTGGATAAGAATAATGAATTTAGAATTAATATTAAACTATTTAATAATCCAATTAAACTTACCATAAAAATTATAATTTAGGGTCAAAAAAATGCATTCCACACGTTGGCAGCCACAATTCCACTAAAATAGGATAACTATCACGTGATGGCAAGTTCCATGATGGGTTTCAATAGTAAACTCTCAATAGGAAATGAATTTGTATAGTCAACCAATCAACCATCAAATAGAATTCTTCTTTACAAAAAAATTTATATATATATATATATATATATATATATATATATATATCTAATGGTTCTTCCATTGCTCATCTGTACACATGGAAAATATATAATTATACTAACATATTAATTACCAATAAAAGGTAAAATCTTACAATGTCAATAACTTGGACTTAACATATCTGAATTAACATTTTCTCGGGCTTAAAATACATGATTAAATACAAGCTATCCAACGAGCCCGAAATTGATATATTAAATCTCTTTTTATTAAAACCTAAATATTTGACCCAATTAAAAATAGGAAATTAGAATCCATCAACTTTTTAAAATAAAAAAAAATAACATAGAAGAAATAAATTTTATTCCAAAATTCCCGGGCTTTATATCCTCCCTCGCTATTACCTTACGCTTCCCTGTCACTTTGAAAAGCTTCGCAAATTTAATTTCAAGGTTTGAACGTTATATATGCTTCGTTCCATGAAATCGTCAACGCACGTATATCTCTACCAATAGCACATGGACACGACTATGGCTAAGATTTTTTCAACTCTTTGCCATATTTCCCAAATAAAGGAAAACAGTAATTTAACCAAATTCTTCGTTACTACAAGTCAGTTTTAAAAGACGTAAGGTTTATGAAGCATGAAGGTCAAGTCTTAAGAGTCTAGATGTGCTTAAATGAAAGCATAATAAATTGTCATCATATTTTGATATTATTTTTTTAATTATTTTAGACTAATAAATAATTAACACGTGTGGAAAATTTATAAAAACATTATACATACTTTTCAAGTTTCCAATAAAAAGATAATTCTAAAAATCATGACAATTATTTAATACTGAATTCCTACAATTAGATACAAACATAGCCCAAGCCTAGACTAATTTTGTTTTCTTGACGAATGGAAGTCGCAGATGATTTTAAACATAAACTGGACAGAAAAACAAGATGAAAAATGATTAATGCTTAGTCCTTGTTTGGTTCCCGTTATTTTCAAAATACATTTTTCTCTCCTATTTTCAACCACACATTATTCAATAAAATAATATTACACATAAATCCAAAAAATTTCTTTATTTTTTAATCATACATTTTTCATCAAAATATTATTTTAAAAATGTATTTTGAACAAAAAATGAGGCTCAAACAATCTCTGAATTTGGATTAGATTGACTTATTTCTTTTTTATTTAGTTTTAATAATGGTTGAACTTTGACAGAGAAAAAAGAAGGCAACTTACAAAAATACTCTTAAAATTAGAGGTGTTTTGAAAAATCATATGAAAAAAAATTTGGAAGTAAAAAATATTGTGTAAAATTAAAAAGTGACAAACATTCCAAAAGTGACAAATTAAGAAAAGTGACAAATTAAAAAAAAAAAAAAAAAAAAAAGTGACAAATATCAAAATAACATCATCCATTTGTGCAACACCATTAATCATGTTCTTAACATAATTAGCATGTTCAGGATAATCCACGTGAGTATAGTGATGATTTTTAACATAATCAGCATGTCCAGAACAATCCACATGATGATTATGTTATGAAAATATCACATATCATATCACATTTTTTAGAAGATAAAAAAGTGACACACAAAAAAGTGATAAAACTAAAAAAAAAAAAAAATTGGAAGTAAAAATACTGTGTAAATTTAAAAGTGAGAAATGTCTTGTTTTTATAAAAACTGTCACTTTTTTTTAACACAATTCAAAAAAAAAAAAGTGACACAAGCTCAAAAAATAATTACAAAATTAAAACTAAAAAATTGACAAACTAAAAAAGAAGTTAAAAAAAAAAAAAAAAGTGACAATTTTCAAGTTATTAAATTTTCACCACCACAATTTTCATGGTTTTCGGGTTAATTCTCACCACCACAAGTTATCAAGTTCTCTCCACCGCTACTCTACCACATTTATAGCTATATCATTCTAATCCTCGTCATAAAAAATAAATAAATAAATAAACCCTTGAAAAGCTTGAATAAACATAAAATTTTAAAAAAAAAATTACCCTCAAAGGGCCTTGAGCATATCTTCAACACTGTTAAGCATTGAACTCACCACCCTCCCCCAAATTCAAGATTTTCACAACCCCATGTTCCACATACATAGCATACCTCCTGGATCTAACTCCCAATCCTATAGGCTTATTAAAAAGTGATATTTATCATTAAAAAATGTTAAAAATTTCAAAAAGACGATTGAAAAATAATGACAAAAATTACAATAACTAAAACAAGTCACAAAAATTCAAAAAAGTGATAGAAATTTTTTTTAAAAAAAAATGACAGAAAATAAAAAAAAAAAACAAACACTCAAAAAATGATAAACATTAAAAAAAAAAAGGTGATAGAATTTTTTTTTTTTTTTTTTTTTGAAAGTGACAAAATTTTAAAAAGTAACAAGCACTCAAAAGAGGGACAAAACATCGATCAAAATCTTGAAATATATCATTTTATACAAATTCAACCACTCATTCACGGGGTATTAAATTAGATAATAAATGACAATATAATAGACAATGATGTTACGAGATATTGTACAATTATTAAGGAAGATTTGTTCAGGATTTTTCATATTCATCATTTTAGGCAAAATTTTGTGACTGCCATTAACCTAACTGGTGTCGAAAGAAACAAAAATTGAACGTGAGAGCAATTTAATGAAAAAGTTTTTCAAAAAAAAAAAAGTGACTAACTCAAAATAGTAACAAATAATATTGAACACCAACGACAATTAAGATATTTTGACACCAATCTCAGTGTAAAGAAAGAATTTTGATTAGAGAAATTTTGACTAAAAAAAAAAAGTTACTGCACGACCCCAATCGTCAATATGAGCATCCATTGCACAAAATAAGCATGTTTCATTTCATAGCCTTGCAAATTATCCGTCCTCAATATCTAAATAACATTGATTGCTAACCCATTATATTAAGGTTATGTTTATGCACAGTCTATAAATACAATAGACAAGATATAACTTTCCTTTTCTACATTATACTTTCTAGGATTCTATAAGGGAAGAATTCACAAATCATGGTTTAAGTATGACTAATTCATATTTCAAGTCTAAAGTTTGATCTATGCAAAAATCAGGTTTTATTAATTAATTAATTTTTTTATTAATTAATTATTTTAAAGTCACAGTTATACTATTCGAGGTCACAGATACGCACTTAAAAGTCACAACTAATTCATCGGTCACATATTATCAAATTAATTGGTCACAAATTATTTTGATGTCACAAATTAAAAATTTTATAGGTCACAGATTATTTCGAAGTCACAAATTAAAAAATTTACAGGTCACAGTTTATTTTATTGGTCACAAGTTCAAAAATTACAAGTCACAGTTTATCTGTGAATCACAGATTTTAAAATTGATTGGTCACATGTTATTAAATTTCAAGGTTACAGTTTAATACTTGGTCACATATAACCAAATATTAGGTCACATTTCATCGTCACCCAACACCACCACGACCGCAACACCACAGCAGCCATCACAGTCATCAACCACCTCCACCACCATCGACCACCACCACCTCGACAGATCCATCGCCTCCATCTCACCACCACCACCATCTCACCAAAATCACGGTAATCACCACCACCACCACCACCACTACCACTGCCTGTACCAAGAATCACCACTAACGCCTCCATCTCCACTATACCACCATCAAAAAAATCCCAAAACTCAACCGCCGCCGCTGTCACACCACCATTACGCTGCCAAACCAACCACTGCCGCAACCACCAAACCACCACCACGCTGCCAACCACCGCCAAATTCAACCACAATCACCACACAACACTATCCAAACGCCACCCAAACCGCCAGATCCACCACCACAAAACATCGTCCAAACCCACAAAATCGACACCAACCTAAACTGTTTCTGCTTCGCGCGCGTTGCTACAGTGCTTCGCCTGTAAAGAGTCGCCAGAGTGGTGGATCTGCTTCACGATTCATTTTACCACCGCAACTGGCGGTGATTCATTCGTGAAGAGGAAAGTGCGACGACGACCTGCTTCTTCATTACAGCAGCATCACGCGAAGGGTGCTTAGGGATCGACATGCTCTGGCAGCGCACTTGCGCCGGACCGACGACTAATGCAATGGAGGAGAGAGAGAGAGAGTGGCGAGGCGACAGGGGCGAAGAGAGGGAGATTTAGGGTTGGGGCTATTGTGTGGGTGAGTTATATAATACCTGAAAATTGCACAATTAAAGATTGGGCCTGGATTATGAAATGTTATCTCCAAAGTCCGGCTAGCGTGTAATTTCCTCATTCTATAATCCGCCTTACTATGTTCTTGTAGTGCTTGTTGACGTGTTCTTTTCGTGTTTCAATTTTATGTTTTGAGTTTTGAATTTGTTTTGTATTTTGTGTTTTGGGTGTCCATTTTGAGATTGTTGAAAACTCGTTCTTTTTGTCATTTTAAAAAAACATTTCACAACCAGTATTTTTTTAGTTTTGGCAGATTTGTGAAGAAAACAGCCAAAACGTTGTTTTCTATTTTCTTCACAAAATTTTCAGCCATTTTCAAAAACTCGTTTTCGAAAATGGGAAAGAGAACGCGTTTTCAATGTTTTGAAAAATCGAAAACAAAAAACGGCCCGAAAATAGCAGAGAGAACGCCTCCTTAGTTTTTAACAAAAGTCTCAATTTTGATTACCAAAAAGATCATATGTGGCCTGTAAAGGAGCACCCATTGCAAGTCCGAAGATTGGATTATTTGCTCTCTCTTCGGTGCCACCAACCGGAAGCAGGGGCGGATCTAGCACCCGACGAGACCCCGCGGTCGCTCGTGCTGAATCCGCTGGAAGAATTTTTTTTTGTTGAGAATAGATAAAATATTTATATTATATATCTAATAGTTTATTTTATACACAAAGAACATTTGTAGCTCAGCTGGTCAGTGTCCTTTTTTTACATACCCAAGGTTCCGAGTTCGAAACTTAGGGTTGTTTTTTTTTGGAATTTCAACAATATTTATCAAAATAGGCAATATGTTATGTATTTATTGAATTTCAACTATATTTACTAAAAACATGTGCAAAGTGGTTTCGAACCCAAGACCTTCCCTAAAAGATGTTGATAGATTTACCATCATGACAAACATTTATTTCTAATATTCTACGAACAAAATAATATATATTCATTTTCTCAGTTTTAATGCAAATTAAAACATTTTACTTGGTAATTTGTCCCTTTCTTGATTTTTTCTCTCTAATGAATTGATTTGAGAGTTTGGTCAATTTAGTGTCATAAGGAGTTTTTGAACAAAACTTATTTAATTAATAGAAAGTTTCACTTTTTGTTCACAAAAAATCGATTGCGAAAAAGTGGGATCACACAAACACATAAAATTGATATAAGCACATAAATAATTTCAACTTTGTTAATATAATAATAATTGTTTAATTAACTTTATTTGTAAACTGAAAATTGACATTTTTTTAATATATATTACATGTTTGATTGAAAAATAAATTAGAACATTTTGTAGATTATAGAATAATTTTTTTCATTCGAAATGAAAGTTGGTACTTAATTCTAGTTCGAGTTCTAGTTCTTTTATTTCTAGTTTGCACGATTTTTTGAATATTATTTAATTAAATATTAATAAATAACATCGTTATCACGAACATTGACCGTTAACAGTAAGCATTCAATGTTCGTGATCCGCTCTAGCTGAACTCAAGCCCTGGATTCGCCCCTGACCGGAAGGACTTTCATATCACAATGAAGCCAAACAGAAAGTCCAATTAACATACTAACATTCTTTGTTTGAACCATTCATCAGCGGGGCTCGGTTTATCATAATACTTCACTGTCAAAAAATTACATTTATTTAAAAACCTATTATTAAAATTTCTATATTTTGAACAAAACGTAGTTAAAGGCAGCGGAGATTGAGGATTAGTAAGATCAATCTTAATTCCAAACCTCCAATGAAAGAAAACCCATCTCCAACTGGAGCATCCAACAATTAATCCTACAACGACAATTAAACATAAAAAACATATAGAAGAAAGAAACTCATTATCAAAAATTGCAGCTAACTCGTTAGAATTAGTGCTTGAATGACGGTCGAGAAGCCATATCAAGCGATGGAGATGGCAGTGAAACAAAATTAAAAATTCTGGCTGTGGAAGTTTTGGTTGGATTTCTGAGTTCTGATATGGGGCTTTCGGGTTTGGGGAGGCTTTGAGCGTATTAGTTACGAGAGTAAAAAATTTAATTAGTTTTAGAGGTATTATTCTAGTTTGTTAGTTTTGGAGGGTATTAGACATAATTAATAGGGTTGTAAGCAAAAATCGAAAAATCGAATCGAAACTGCATTTTAGAAACCTTCAGTTTGGTGCCACGTGGACCCGTCCACGAAATGGCTTTGAACCAAACCAAACCAGTCAAAAACGGTTTGGTTTAAGTTTGAGAATTTTAATTACGATTTAAAACCAAACCGAACCGACGAAAAATATATTAAAATAATAAATAAAAAAATGAAATTTTTTGAAAATTCATCCAAAATTCCAAATATGCAAAATTTAATAGTTTTGTCATTTGCGGGTATTTTTTTCAATTTCTAATTTTCTACTACATATATATTATTATTATTACTCAATAATTCTAATTTATATTTTATATATAAATTATAATAATATCATTTTTATGTTTTTCAGCCCAATAGGAACAGGTAATTTTGTAACCTAACTGCCCAACGTTCCCAACCCATAACGGCATAACCCATAACCCATAACCCATACATTTCTCATTTCAATTGAAAATCAAAGTATCAATTATCAAACTCAAAACCTAATTATTCTCTTCCCGTTATTTCGTTCCAATTTCCACGGTTTTAAGTTTTCACCAGCGTCTCTTCCTCATATGTGACTCTCATTTCCACGTCACGCGACCTCACCTCTACCTCCTCCGCTCCGTCTTCGCCCACCCAGTCCCTACGTCGCGCCTCCTCCTCCCGTGACTACTCTCAAGGTTTGAACTCTGTAATCTCAACAATCGACACCTCCTCCTTCGGTTCAAGGATTCAAGTCGCCAGTAGCTATTCATATTTAAAATCGTTTAGGTTTAAATGAAATAAAAGTAGACAAGCAAAGAAATTTTAAGGCGAAACCGGCAATTTAAAACTGGACCAAATCGTTAGATTTAGGTTTGAGTTTTTTTTCAAACCGTTCAAAATGGTTTGGTTTGGGTTTGGGGTTTTCTCAAACCGATTTAAACGATTTTGTTTGAAAATCTGTCAAAAATTAGTAAAATCGGACTGCTTACACTCCTACTAATTACCCAAAAAAGGAATGTACAAAAAGGCACCCACCTTGCCCCTATGCAAAAGCCTTCTAGTTTTTACAAACCAAGTTATTAGTAATGTAAATTAAAGTTAGGCCACCGAGTTCAAAACGGACTCCTATAAAGCACGGGGATGTGTCAAGGGAAAATTACATAGGTCAGGTCTTATATTTACCCCAGTGCAAATATCAGGGCCCAAATTTCATTGTGCAAAAATCAGGTGGATCAATTTCTTTATATCGTTTCCCAAACCCTTTCTCTCTCTATTCCTCTCTTCTCTCCCTCTCAAACCCTTTCTTACGAAATCTCACCTCTCTCTCTCTATATATATATATATTTCCACCGCCGCTCTCCTTTCCTGTCCCCCAAAGGCTCTGGTAACAAGGTGTAGAAGAAATGCAGCTCCGGCGATCGCTGCTGGTTTTTGCGTAGCTTATACAGTGGATTTGATGGTGGAGATAGAGATGGCGCCATGGCTGTGGTGGTTGGTCGGGATTTAATAGTGATTTTGTTAAATCTGTTGGTGGTGGATCCGGGAGTGCGTGGGTGTGGTGGTGTGTGTGCGGCGGCGATGGCGTGAGGTTGTGCGTGGGTTTGCAGGTTTTGTTGGGACGGCGTGGTGGTTGTGGTGGTGTGGACTGTGGTGCAGGAGGCCGTGGTGGTTCGTTGGTGGTGTGGTGGTGGGGGTGCGGTGGCATTCTCATTCACTCCATCAACCTATACATATAAAGAGGTATAGAATGAGAAATGAAGAATAAAAGCAAGTTGCGTTTTGATTCTACTGATGTTGCAATTGAGAAGTTCCAAAACTATGGATCTTGAATTTTTTTTAGCTGTATTAGTAGCATCAACTTCCACTATAATTCTTTTATTAGCTGTGGTTGTAGTTACACCTATTTATCTTCATCAGCAACCTTGTCTATCTTCCTTTGGTTTTGGAAGTTCTCATTCAAGCTTGAAAATACTGGGGAAGGGAACCTTGTCTGTCTTTCTTGTTAAGCGTAGAAAATCTTATATTTTCCTTCTCTTTTCAAGAAAATACTGGGGAAGGGAAATGAAGTGTTGGTGTGGTGGCTCTGTGGTTGTGGCGACAGCGATGGATGTCAGGATGTGTGTGACCAACTATTTGGTCGATCTGTGACCAAGTATTGGCTGTGACTTAAAAATTTGATAATGTGTGACTGGAAAACTGTGTGACCAATTAATTTGAAAAACTGTGACCTACAATTTATGATCTCGAAATAAAATGTGACCTCTTAAAATTTTCATCGAAAAAATCTTTGACTTGTTAATTTGATAATATGTTACTAATAAATAATTTGTGACCTTAATTATAAATCTGTGGCCAATAATAATGAATCTGTGACTTTAGTATTTTTATTTAATAAATATTTTTAATTAAATAAATAAATACTTGATTTTTGAATTTTAAACCATTTGCCTGATTTTTTATTTGGGGTAAAGATAACCCATGAAATATGATTTTTTTTTTTTTCCCATGTGTCAAGCTTACCACCACTTTCGGGTCGTGACAAGCCATGGGCCGCCAAAATTCATGAAAAAAAAGGTTTCAAAAGCCAACGGCTACAGAGCTGTTGGGTTATTCTAAATTTAAAATTAAAAACTCTATAAACAACATTCTTACATCCATTTTTTCACAACTTATCTTGTTCTCTATTTTATATCTCTAATTTATTTAACATTTTAATATATAGTTTAATTTTTCCTTTTTAAAAATTGTTAATTTTGTAGAATTTCTTATTCTTTTAAGACATAAAATAATTAGTCACTGACCACAATCAAACTACCATTATAACTCTCGAGCCCATATGACTCAATTGCCTTCATACACAATGTTTATATTGTAATCGCTAGTATATTGATGGTGTGTGTGTGTGTGTATATATATATATATATATATATATATATATATATATATAGAGAGAGAGAGAGAGAGAGAGAGAGATGCTCTAATAAAAAACTTAGGCTCCGTTCTCTTTGCCATTTTCAAATTATTTTCTGTTTTCGATTTTTCAAAACGGTGAAAACGCGTTCTCTTTCCCATTTTCGAAAACACATTTTTAAAACAAAAAAAAAAAATTGCAAAGAAAACTCAAAACGACAAAATGTCGATTTGAGCATTTTCAGTACAAAACACGGGAAATGGTCATACCTCTTCCTCCATAACTGTGCGTGAGAGAACAAAGGAAGAACCGCCACCTCTTACTCAACAATCAACCACCACCCGCCACCTAGACCACCTGACCTCGTTACCATTCGAACCCCCTCACCTGCCTCTTCAACCTCTTGTCATCACCTGGCTATGGAGTTGCCGGAAATAGCCCTAATCACCACTGTCGTCATCGGCTACCATTTCGATCACAGACCACCACCATTCCACTCCTCTCAACCAGGCGCATCCAGTACCATCATGGGTCACCTGCAATTTTGGTCTAGAATCCAGTGAGCTTGTGAAAGCAGTCGTGTGAGTTTTGTGAATTCTTCTACTGGAGTTGCTCATTCTCCAGGAAACTTGTTGATTTTACATCATTTAAGTTCATTTGCTTTTGAGTTGAAATAATAGGCAATGAATTTTTGGTTCATTAGGTCGCGGGTCATTTTAAATCTAGAAAACTATTTCTCCCCAAACACAAAAAGAAGCAATTATGATTTTATCATTTTGTTGTATCCGAGCATTTGGAGTTCGCTTTTTTGTTTCGCTCTGAACAAAAAGTATGAGCCGCGTACTATTATGTGAATTTGCATTGCCGAATTTTGGATAATATAATAATTAGTTTCTCATTAATTTCAAGTGTTTAATTATTTCTTCTTCTAATTGAATAAACCGGGTATCCAAATTTAGTGCAAGAAATTGTTTATTTTCTATTCATAATGGTTTATCTTGGCGAATTTAGAATCCAATCTTTTTTGGATGCAAAATAATAGAGAGAGGGTATTGGATGTGAACTTCTTTTTCCCTTTTCAAATAATTCTTGATTTATTTTTGCCTTCTGAATCCATAATTAGAGGTGGAAAGAGGAAAAAAAATGTGGAAATTACATATTTTTTCCGCTTTCCAATTATTCAAGACGTGCTTAGATGATTGTGGATATGTTTATCGATATTCTAATTATTCAAGCGCTGCTCACTATGAACTGATTGTTCGTATAATATAAACTTATTTATGATTAGTCTAAAATATGCAAGTCAAATAGTTCATTATTGTTTCAAGTTTTGGATCAAATACTATCAAATATATTTCTTGATCATTTTATGTATATTCAATATAGCTTCAACATGTGTGGTCATGGAGTTAGGAATAAAGAACTAATGTCATGGTCGGATAAGAATGAATACATTTTTATCGAAATTCTTTACTAGAGAGTGAAATCAAACACATTGTAATGTTCTACATTCACGAAAGACAAATGGAGTAGGATCAATGAAACCATGATATCTTCAACAAAAATGGATTACGGCATAGATAGATTAAAGGGAAAGTGGAACCGCTTATGTAAGATGCATCGTATGTTCTCTAAACTTTTGGGACATACAGGTGTTACATGGGATCCAAAAATCAACAAAGTTAATGTTGTAGATGAAGTTTGGCAACACTTTTATACGGTACATATATTTTGTAAAGAATATATTCATCATTAGTTTTTTACCTTGTTGATTCTGACTATTCAAACATGCTTGAATTTCTTGACCCTTATCGAGGTCAAAGATATCATCTGCATAACTATGTTGGATAGTGCAGACTACGTGAAATGGAAAAATTGTTCAACTATAGACATTTATCGTGCCGTAATATTATTGAACGTTGCATTGGAGTTTTAAAGATAAGATTACCTATTTTGAAGTTGATTACCAACATCCACTGAGTATGCAAAGACAAATCTCTACTACATGTTGTGTAATAAACATTTTTATTCGCCAGAAGCACACTTTAAATAAGTTGTTCACTGAGCATTCAAAGGAGAATATGGTATTTCAAAATATACCGAAGTCAAGTCAAGATCAAGCATTTTGATGCTAGTGAAACAGCTCAAATGGAACAAATCAAGGATCAAATTGCTACATAAATATGGAATAACAACTCGAGACGTCGTACATTAATCCTCGAATTTATTTTATATTTTATTTACTGTCATATTGTGTCGTGACATGTAAACTTGTAATCGTATCTATTAAACAGTGTTGCCAAATTTAATTTAGGTTGTGTTTTTATATCTAGAAAAAAAAAAAAAAAAATCAAGGTTTACCAACTTCAAAATGTATATGTTATTTAATACTATATTCACATTGAACTATTCAAATTTATTTAATAATCATATTTATTGAATAAAATATTATTAAAAAATTCTTAAAATTTCAAATAAACGCGTTTTCAAGTTTTTTATTTTGAGAAACAAATTTTCAGAATGACAAAAAAAAACGTATTTTCAGCAATTCCAAAGCAGACACTCAAAACAAAAAATCCAAAATTAATTCAAAACCCAAAACGTGAAAATTGAAACACAAAAAGAATGACCTTTTATATTCTAATTGAAATTTATAATTATTGCAATACCGTAAATAAAATACTCGATATTACTTTTTCCTAGAATGATTTAATGCATTTATTCCCAAGTCTTATCAAAAATTGAAATCCAGAGGATGCCCTTTAATCACAGCAGTCGTCGTCATACCCGTGTAGACCTCCAAGTAAAAAGAAAATTCGGGCCCTATAATTAATTACAAGAGACCACTCGATACTCATGGCAAGATTCCATCCCTAAAGCCACGCCATATAATGGTGAACCAAGAAACAGGTTAAACATAGTTTCTTTAAACTTGCTACTCCATCAAGAATTGAGACATCAGTTATCCTTGGAATTTCTCATATAGGTTGAAGACAATCTGGTTTGTGACTGAAAGAAATCGAATGGTGTACCTGGTCCAATAGACCGTCTTGTGGCACTTGGAGAATCTGACAGCAGAGGTTCATATACAGGATTGCGATTCTTTGGCTGCGATATTGATAAGGGGGAGATATCTTTCTCTAGAGATCTTGACTGAGACTCTATATTTCCCAATGACAGAATTGGCCCTCCCAAACGCTCAGCCTGCTGAAGTATGTTGATTTTACTCGATCTGTATGTATATCGGAAATACTTCAGAGCAAGAACTGGACCCATCCCTGCCATCGTAATAAGCTGCAATGGTATACAATGGGCTCATTATCATCATTTTGATATTAAGTACCCAAGATATTAATAATGGAGGTAAAAAGAAATTAAACATAAGACTTACTACAATCGTAGTCCAGTACAATGGCTGACGGCATAGTCGGAACATAATTGTGTACATCCCCGACGATGGAATGGCACTAACAATCAAGTTGATGGCATAAAAAGCTACCAGATTCCCCCATATTGCAAGATGTTGCAATATTGTGAAAGAACTGTAAACAGCAAAAAGAAAATTGTCAAAAAAAACTATTCTTTAAAATATCACAAATCACAAAACAAACCGAAGAAACAAAAACAGAGACGTGCTCCACCAAATTTCCATTTCAAATGAAGTCAAAACTTCATCAATAGATTCTCGCATGAATAATGTTATATGGTCCAATCAAGATAGTTTCTTTTCCAGAAGTGTAACTTAGAATGTTTCTTTTCACGATATGTGTAGCATGCGACGTGAATGAGTTTGAATCAGTAATACTCTGTAAGAATCAAGAATCAGAACTTTTCCTTCTTATAAACTTATGAGAAGGATAAAAGCAAAGGCCCATGCTAGCACTTCTTTGGCTCTTAACATGAGAAGTCAGCATCAGCAAATGCGAGAGGAAAAAGGAGTAACTTACTTTGTTTCTAAAGCAACAACAAATGCCTGCAGCCAAATACATCCAGACAGTGCAACCATGGATACCTCCTCCATCTCACTTTTCTCAAAAACGTATGAATGTATGGTGATGACAAACACAACAATCGCCTGAAGATCATTATAAGATCAGTGTACTGAAATTAACCACTAATTACTTTACCTAGGAGGAAAATATTCTACCAAGGTCAAAAAATAAATAAATAATTCAAGAAACAAGCTTCAATGCATGAGCCACTTTTAAGGATCTATTTAGTTCCTGCAAGATGGTCAATTATTTGATCATGTCCAAGTATTCAATCCTTTCTCAAGGCACACAGTGGAACCTATATAAGTACTGGATTACTAAATAAACTAAAACTAAACTTGTGATGCTCGAACTCTTCAAAAATGGTGAAGTACCTGTGTCGACACGACATGACACGTATCTTTGGTGTTTCAGTCGGACACGGAATCTGGGAGTGGAAGAAGACGAGGCTACTTCTAGCTCTGTGAAATTAGGTAAATATGATGATGTGTTTTCTTACCTTTTGTTAAGTGGGCTTGGCGCACCTTTTGTTATATTAGAAAACGATTGTTAAGTGGGCTTGGTTCACTTTTTGTTAACTTTTTATTTTGTAATTGAGTAACGCTATTTAACACTACTGGTGCTACAACATTAGTTTAGGTGACACTTTATGTCATTAAATGAAATATACAATTAAATGAATCATAATTTCACATTTAATTGAACCTATCACAAATTACTACATAGATGGGTGCTATATAACATTATTCTTTGTAATTTGAATAAATTTTCAAAAATAATTTTTAATGCAAGTAAAATAATAAAAATATTTAAATAAATATTTGATTTTTGTATGATTTTAACTTTATGATTTTGAAAGCTATTTTTGTTATTTTGCCATTGAATTTAAATTGATTTCTTTTTTGAAAAAAAAAAAAAAAAAAAAAAAAAACCCCCACTTAGCGAGACAAATCTCCATATTGTATTCAAAGATCGGATCATTTGTAACCATATCCCAATATCATAATATGTCGAGTACTAGTGTTGATATAAGGATAGGATTAAAATTTTGGCCACCGGTATGTGGCTAGGTTTTGCATAGTATTTTCAAGAAAAAAAAAATTTAAATTCAATGCTAAAATAACGAAAAATTGACTTCTTTAAAATTATAAAGTTTTTAAGTAAATGAGAAATTATACAAAATTTAATTATTTATTTAAATAGTATTATTATTTTTAATGAAAAATGTTTTTTTTTTATTTCATTAAAAATAATTTTAAAATATTATTTTATTTAAAAAATAAAAAGTTGACAAAAGGTGAGCCAAACTGTCTTCTTCTACATCACGTTGACCTTAAGAACCAGAAGCAGTCCACTGTCTTCTTCCACTCCCATGTGTCGTGTTCAACTGACACACCAAGAATCTGACTCGAATCCCATGACAATATCTGTGTCACATTGTATTAAAACAGAAACTTCATTTTTTAAGAGTCAGAGCATCACATCTCAACATAACCACCAAAAGGTTATGCAATTCTTCATGGTCTCCTCTTATATGTTTTACGACAAGAGAAATTGACAAGCACAAAAGAGAAATTCGTGTTGCAAAAGTTTCCTTTTACTGATATTACACCAAAAACCTCTACTTAATTTTGCAAGATAACAATATTTACGTATATTCATATGCTAAAAGTTTATGTTAACGTCTTGTTCAAGTTTTTTGTGTTGAAAATTTATTGTTTCTGAAAACAGACAAATCAATTACTCTATTCTATTTGTGATGTGTCTCAATCTATAATACCCTAAGTTTTTATTCCAATATCAAATATTTCAGAATATACATATTCCAAAAATATGGATGCAGGAATTTGCTAGGGATTTTTGCTCTAAATTTCAAAAAACTTACTGACTCCTAAAAGCAGAGTGCCACAAATAATTGGTCTCTGAACAAATCATCAGCTCCCCTTTTGTCAGGTCTGTGGGATCCCATTAAAAACTCATTAACTAAGTTTAACTAGTCATAGACCAAATAAAACATAACCCTGTTTCCGTTATTTCCTTTTTGCATTTAGAATATCTCAATATCTCTCTTGTCCATAAATATCTCAATATCAAAATCTCTCATTTAGAATAATATTTCCTTTCCAGTTCGCAGCCTACATCCGTTTCTGGAAAACAAAACACGAGGTGATGATCTATCGCTACTTCAAAGTTCTAGTTAAGTCGTCCAGGCCTGATTCTATTTATAGGCAATTTGGCTATAACCACTTTCAATACAAAGCATAAATCATGTTCACTGTTGCTGCTCAGTGACAATGGCTCAGAATATCCAGCCAAATGAGCAATCTATAAGATAGTCAGGAAGTGAAAACCTTTATTAAATTATAAAAGCCATCAAACGAATATTTCTTTACTTTTTCTGAACTATTTTAAACATAATTACTCTCCTGCAAACCCTATTGAAAAAACCACAATTCAAATTTTCTACACTAGTTACTTACGACAGCTTAATCACCATTTTTGTAGCCCAAAATAACTTGATCAGACAGTTCAACTCAACCCAGAAGCTCTCGTATCAAGCAAATAAATAAATCAAAAAATCAAAAGCTAAAAGCACTCACATGAAAGAGAGATCGCCCAAACCATCCAGCAAACGTGCTAGGATTGAGAAGCCTGTTTCAAGTGTAATTCTGATTAAGAAAACAGGATGGAAATCTTTAACAAAGAAGATTTAAGGAACACTTGCTTGCATTGCTTACATTCAGTGTAATCCTTAAATAAAAATATAAAACATAAAACTCAGTAATTAAAAGAAAGAGCATAGGGTCAAACCTTCCTGCTTGGCAGTAAAATAATATTTGTGGATGCTGCATTACAGTATTTTCACTAAGATCTTTGTCAAGAACATTGACTAAAACAGGGATACTAGTGTAGAAAACATTATAAGCCATCAAGCTGACAGAGTTAAAAAGACTGGTCCCAGAGACGCCTGAAATGAAAGAGAAACTAAATGCATTTTGTGGTTAGCAAGAGGAAAAGTAATTAAAGCAGTATGGAGTTAAGTACATAATCTCAACTCAATGAAAAACCAAATTAAGAAGGCTGGCAGGTAATAGAAGAGCTTGATCTCGAGGAACTTACAAGATCTGGATAAAACAAATTAGCAGGGACTTATAGAAGGAATATTGGGAAAGAAATGCTGTGCGGTTATATGAATATGAATATCGCCCGTGCACAAGTATCAATCTTGTCAAAAATCTGAACTCTGCATACCAAGATGGGTGGCAGATGTTAAAATATGAAACTTCTAGAGATTGCTAAATATCACAAAGATGAAACTTGCAGAAAATTTCTAAGCAAACACTGGGCAGGAGAAAATTAGGATCTTGTATAAATTCAGGACTTGCAATTTAGCAAATTCATAATTAAACCAGAATATTGACAGAAGACAGCAGGAACCTAGCAGCAAAGTGGAGAATGGTATTCAAGGTAAAAGAGCATGCAACATATTTCAAGGGAAAAAGCAATTTGAAAATTATTTTCAGCGCTCCCAACAGTTTGAATATAATGATTAAGAACTGTAAAATGAAAACATTTTATATTTTCCAAAGAAATGACTTGTAACAAAATGAAAGTAGATGTTTTTGAGGTCTCTCTAAGATTACAATTTATATACACAAGTGAACCAATTTTCAGCGGTACATTCAGACTAAGACAAGAAATTTAGCCACATCTGTTTAAGTGAGATGTTTACTAAGACCTATATTCTAATTGTTATAAAATTTAATTTCACAATTTTCTATAGATACAGTTTTAATAACTTCCTTATGCCTTGAATCTTACGTTTCTATTCTAATTGTTATAAAATTTGATTTCACCATTTTTTATAGGATTGGTTTTAATAGTTTCCTTATGCCTTGAATCTTACGTCTAGAGACTCTAAATGTAGGTTGGTCAAATGGGTTACATTAACAACGTTTCAGCAAATATTAAAAGCCTGCCAGAAGAATTGCTTGTCAAGTCTAAAGGAGAACAGATAGTCAAACTAGTTTTTATCAACAACCAACCACTTACATGAGCAGCAACACATGTTTATCATTTACATTTAGATTCAAAGAATTTTGAACGCCAAAAACAACTAATAATTAAAACAATTTCAAATCCTACTAATTTCTTTACAATAAACAAAATTATGTAGAATGTTAAACTAAAGGTTACTCAAGTTTCAGATTTGAAGCAACACAAAGGTCACTATAATTTGTATGGAACAACAAAGATCTTACTTCCAATGCTATAATCAGCTGCCCTGGCTGCCTGCAGTCCTTCTCTCCCACTTATGCCAACCCCAATGTCAGCTTGTTGGATCATCCTCACATCATTTCCACCATCCCCAATGGCCAACGTTCTGTAGTCACATGATTTCAGAAGTTCTACAAGCTGAAAAAGTAGAAAATTGACTTCAGTGGCATTTACCTAGAAAGAGTGAAAGTTCCAAACATGACATTATTGTGAAAAACTTAACAAAATAAAGATATCTTTTATAAAACTTATCTATTCTAGAGTTAAACATTATCTAAACCAGTCAGTAACTAGTCAACTTAGAATACAAAAGATAAATACAAACAAAATACAAATAAAGATATCCTTATCTTCATCTGAAACTAATTAGATTAGATTAGGTTTTATTTCAAATTCAAATTAAAGATCTTCTGACTTTTCCACGTGAACTACTGAGGTCCTTAAAAATAAATGGACAAACTTTCACCAAGAAGTCAAACACGCAGCATGAGAAAACCACATTTTTCATGATTAACAAGAGGACCATACATAAATGTCTCTAGCTGCAATCTGCATGGGAAACTGCATCTTCCTAATAACGAGTTTTCATAGATAATAATTTGTTGTTATTGTAGGTAACGTGGACAAGATATAACAAACCGTTACATAATCAAAAGCCTAGTACAAAATGAAATAAGATAGAATCAAATTAAAGCAGAATTTCTTTTGAGTTTCCAAGAGGCAGCAGCGGGAAGCTGGTAGTTTGGAGGGAAGTGGATGGAACAATTGGAAAATCATAGCAATGGTGATGGAACTCTCAGGAACAGTACTATGGACCATCTTCTATGAAGTATTGCAGTTTGTACTTAATACTGTGGGTTTATATGCTGTTTGAAATACATTATGAACAGAAAATATAAGGAAATCTCTTGCTGTATAGAGGTGAGAAAGTCGCATAACAAATCATTATTTGCTAGGATGTGTAAAATTTTCAGAAATATCTCCTAACAGATGAAATTGAAGTTTTATTCCAATTGATTTGATCTTCATGTTGAGACAAATGGATGGTTCTCGTGGTATTTTTGTCTTGATATTTACCTTATCATAGTTACCAGATAATAAGAATGAAAATTATACTGAATCCAATTGGAGAACCTGGGCCTTTTGGGATGGAGTAACACGACAACAAATAGCAGTCCTTGACAAAATTGCAAGTTCGGTGAATGCTTTACGGTAATGCTTAAGGGCAATTTCGAGAGCCCAGCCATCAATAACAAAAGCTACATCCTGCAACAATCAAGTATCAGCCATAAGATGCTTTCTACAAAAAAGAATAGGAAATAATTAGGTAAGTTTAAAATTTTTTTCCAACAATGATTTTCTTTTATTGGGCTTGGGGGGAAATGGCATTTCTGAGATTCTGAAACACTTGATTAAAAAGTGGGGGGAAAAAATCTCAAAACAAATGCAAATTACACTAATAATCATCATACTGAATCAACAAATCTTTAAGTCAATTACTAAAATTCAATACTTTAACATAGAAACGTGATAAAATAAATAAAAAAACATTTCTTTGAATAGATCTTACTTTGTGAACCCTTGAAAAGGGGTTACATAGAAAATGAAACATTAAACAGACACTACTTACATTAAATTTTCTTGACTACTCCTTTGCAAATGAAAAATATACCAATTTCATTAATATATTGAATTCTCTTACCACTTTTTCAATTGCTTAACCTCATTTACTTATGTATTAATAATACAACCATTAAAATTATTGACCTACTTTGCCTAGAGAATATCAAATCGCTCATCTCAATTTCACGCCATCTTTAATTCATAGATAGACAACCTTGAATATCATGTTCAAAATGCCTATGGTACAGATAAACCTTTTATCTCTAGTCAGCAAATGAGGATGGCATCAAATGCGAAGAAAAACTGCAGTTAATAGTCTACCTGAATTGCTTCAGCCTGATGAGGCAAGACTACTGTAGAACATTTTCCTTCTTGTTAATAGAAGATCAATCAAGTTCATAACAAATGTTGAAACATTTGATATACAAGCTTAAGCTAATCATTAAAACATTGTTTTCAATAGGCCCTCTCATGTGTAGGTGGGATCCTTTTTTCCCAACAAAGCTTGATATGTAAATATTTTCATAAATGGGAAGCTGCAAGACTTGAACCTAGACCTTTGTTTGCTAAGACACCATGTTGAATCACTCGATCTAAAAGCTTCTACGGTTATATGATCACATGTATATCATTTATTGTCTTCAACAATATCAACAACGGGCGCTAAACGAGGAACCCACCAATTAAAAGAAAATCGGCTATAATGTTCAGCTGAGTTCTATGGATTCATAAACATGGTAATATGTGTTGTCTTGGTTTATGGTATAGAATAAAATCAGAGTTTTTTTGAAGCTTTGAATGAAGAACTAGCTAACTAGGGCATGCTTCACAAATAGATTGTCTCTAGTTATTTACTACCAACAACAACAAACAAAGCCCTATACCCAATAATTATGATTGACTACATGGAACGTTATTGTCTCTCTATTTGATTCATCGGTACATCTATCAAAAGAAACGATACAACCATATCAACCTATATTATTCTGGTATGCTTGTCTTCTAATTTGTTTCAAGAAATAATCATATCCATATATCTACCGGAAGATACACTAGCTCAAATCCTTTACAACCACATCAATCCATGTTATTGCCTTTCCCCATTCTAATTTGTTTCAAGAAATAGTAATAAGATTTAACGAGGTTTCTTAATCTTGTGTGAGAACCTATCTTTTCTTTCCACATACACAAAACGACGAAAAGAAAGATTTCTCTTCCCAATCTGGTGACAAATACCATCCAAAAATACTGCACATGGACATCACTTAAGTATAAGCAACATTGGCAATGGTCTTCTAGCCGGAGTACTATCTTGTGAGTGAAACATTGTATCACAAAACAACCAATATTTTTTATTTCCATGTCGCTCAAGATATGGTCATCACAAGATAAATAAAAATTATGCTCTTCAAGAGTGAATGGTCCTAAAGATCCATTCACAAACTTCCCCACTGGAAGAGGCTTCCTAAAAGGAGAGGTGATGTAGGGGGAGTAATCTTAAAATAACAAATTTGTATTTTGTAAGAAAGTGACTTCGGAAATTCCCATTGAACAAACTTTTTATTGGGGACTCGTTATGAAGATAAAATATCTAAAACTGTGTGTATAGAAATCCAATAGGAACATGACTCTGGTTTATAAACTTCTGGATCCTATCTGTACTTAGGATAAGATTCCGGTTCTAGGAAGACTTTTCAAATTGGAATGTTTTTATTTCATTACAGTAAATAGACTGTCTTTTCTTAGAAGTGTTCCCATACTGTTGGTTTGCTTTCCAAAAATAGGATTAGTATTCTGATAGGCCACCAATTCAATTCAAATATGCAAGACATAAGAAAACAACAAGAGCAGAATGGAGGGTTATCACCGGAGAATGGAAGCTGGTGTGACCTCTAACCAAGAGATTAAAGAAGTTTTACTAGAACGATATAGCGGAGCAACCTTTCAAGGATTTAAGGGAGAAATTGGTC
This sequence comes from Osmanthus fragrans, assembly GCA_019395295.1. Classification (NCBI taxonomy): domain Eukaryota; kingdom Viridiplantae; phylum Streptophyta; class Magnoliopsida; order Lamiales; family Oleaceae; genus Osmanthus; species Osmanthus fragrans. The sequence goes on from CM033357.1 coordinate 16,944,686, forward strand.
TCTCTACCGGTCCTTGTCCTACATGATTTCAAGAAAACATTTGTGATAGAAACGGACGCATCGGGTAATGGTTTAGGAGTCATGTTGATGCAAGAACGACGACTCATAGCCTTCTTCAGTCACAAGCTTTTAAGCGAAGGGCGAAGGAAGTCAATGTATGAAAGGCAATTAATGGCTATAGTTTTTGCGGTTCAAAAATGGCGGGTCACCATTTTACAATTTTGGATAGATCAAAAAAGCTTGAAATTTCTCATGGAGCAAAGGATGGTGAATCCGGAATATCAAAAGTGGATGATTAAACCAATGGGGTATCACATTGAAATCCAACACTGGCGGAGTTTGGAGAATAATGTAACAACCCAAAATTTTTCTTTGGATCATTAGAACGTATTGTAAAATAAAACTATTATAAAAAACAATTGTTCTTAAACTTAAAATAAAAATAATTAAGAATAAATACTTAATCATAAACATTAAATTATTATTTAAAAATCATAATCATTTATCATTTATTATACCACTAAAGACCCATTCCAAGCTTCAACGTCTCGAACATAAATTATCTAAAAGAGGGGAAGTCATAAACAATGAAAGAAATCTCAATAAGTGAACCACATACATCATAATTCATATTTAAAATTTAGGAATTCTTAACATACATAAGGAGACACGGGAATTAGAAACCGAACTTAGGTGGCCATAATCCTTGCACATAATCATAACATACACAAGGCGACACGGGAATTAAGAATTGTACTTCGTTGCTATAATTCAAGTGCGTAGCGTTACTAAACTCCCATCCTTTGAACTTAAAAATATGGGACCCATATCATATTCATAACTTGGGATTCCATATTTTAAAGTATAAAAATAATTTAACATACAACGTATGACCACACTTGTAAATCTGAATAGGATTTGATAAAGCACGTATGAAATAACTTGGCCTCAAAAAACAGTTTATGAACTGTGTGTAGTGTGGGACAATCATAGTTACATACACGTGCACGAGAGTGCGCACGTACGCACACACATATATGGTAATCATGCAATTTAAATTAATCAATCATAATTATATATAATTATACATATATAGATGGCGTACTTTTAGTCATACTACATTTGAAATCAATTAACCATAATTATATAATTATACATATATAGATGCACGAAATTATAGTAACACTATAATTTAATTTAATAAATCATACTCATATAAAATTATACATATAGACGTACGTAATTATAGTAATCACATAATTTAAATCAATACTACGTTAAGAATTATTCCACATGTCAACAGATTAAATATATGACCTTGTCTCCAGGAGGATTGTTACAGCCCTTAGCTATACCAAACTAAGTTTTGGAGGATTTTGTTATGGACTTTACTGAGGGATTACCAGAGTCAGGAACAATAGATATCATTCTTGTTGTAGGGGATAGATTGAGCAAGTACGCACACTTTGCGGCATTGAAGGACTCTTTCTCGACAGCCACATTAGCATTAAGTTTTGCGAAAGTGGTCTGCCTTAATGGCATTCCTCGTTTCATTGTATACAATCGGTATAAAATTTTCATGAGTAGATTTTGGAAAGAATTATTTTGACAAGGCGCTAAACTCTGCTGTAGCATGGCATATCACCCTCATTCAGATGGTCAATCTGAGGTTGTTAACACCACCTTGGAAATGTATCCACGCCTTTTTGCTTCGTCAAGGCTAAAATTTTGGGTAAGTTGGTTACCTTGAGTAGAGATATGGTATAATACATCCTACCATACTTTATCTAAAGTAACTCCTTTTCAAATTCAATTTAGATGGGAATCCCTCAGTTATTAAGGTTTGAGAAGCGATCAACTCTGGTGTCCATGGTGGAACAGTAGCTGTTGGAAAAATATCAGATGTCTGATGAATTGAGGGTTCAATTATTGCTAGCTCGGTCCCATATGAAACAAACAGCAAATGCAAAAAGGAGTGAGGTCCAGTTTAATGTTGGAGACTTGGTATATCTGAAGTTGTCCCTACCGTCACAAATCGTTGCCATCACAGCCAAATGAGAAGTTAGCCCCTAGATACAATGGTCCCTTTGCTGTTGAGAAGAGGATTGGACCATTTCTTATAAATTGACCATTCCTTCCACTTCTAATATTCACCAAATCTTCCATGTTTCTCAGTTTCGCAAAGCCGAAGGAGACCCCCAAATTGTGATAGATATTCTGAGCCACTTGAATGAAGAACTAGAGATGATTGTGGAACCAAAAGTTGTGTTAGGAGTGAGACCTGGGTTAGGGGATAATATTCGTGGCATTAAGGTATTGATACACTGGAAATGGCATTCACCTTTGGAGGCAATATAGGAGCCATACAACCTGTTGAAGAAATATTTTTCTGAATTTCACCTTGAAGACAAGATGAGTGTCGTGGGGGAGTAATGATAGACCACCAATTCAAATCATGTATGCAGACGTAAGAAAAGAAAGGCAAAAAAGGAAAATAAATTGGGGACAATTTAGCAGAACATGCAAGTAACAGAAGCAGATGGGGAATTTGTTACAGAGCCACATAGATACAGAAGGCAGAAATGAGAGAGAATTGGACCTCTCAAATGTCCAAATATCTTTTATTTCTTTCTTCATTGTAGCTAAAATACAAACACATAGTTCTACGTATTGCTGCTGTCTTCCTACTAGTAGTGTTATGTCAATTATAGTATTTTCATATAAAAGAATACAAATTACATTTCCCTTCGACTTCATCTTGTTCTACTTCTATCTTCTTTTTTGTTCTTGATTCAGTAGTGAACAGCCACTGCAACTGGAGCTTATCATATTCCTTGTTAGCTATACCTATAATTTTCTCTCTTCAAGACTCTTCATTCATATAAGAGAATGTAGACAATGACCTCAACTATACATTCATGTGAGTAATATATTTCCATGGTTTGATCAATTTGCATGCAACCCAATCTTCAAACATTTAGCCCCTATTGGGCAAGGATTAAAATCTAGATTCTAATATAAGTCAAAGTCAACAATTAATTTTTAACTACATATTTTATGAGATCCACAACATTTCCAAGTCATCAACTTTTATCAAAATCCACTAAAAATTCTGATTTTAATCCCCACCACAAGCTTAATTTCAATCGGCAATATTTTATCGCTTGAGAAATTTAAATATTTGAGTGTGGTTTTTATAGGATGATCAATACATGTAATTTAGTTCAATTCATCCTCATGGTTCACGATGTGTAGAAAGGATTTGGAATGCATTGTCATCTGTTTTTGCATTGTGGTTATGGAAAGGTGCCATGGGCCAAATTTTTAGATGAAGAAGATTCTGTGTCCTAGTAGATCTAACGATTTGTTCCTGAAATATTATAGACTCAATTCAAGGAAGAAAGGTGTTTTCATGTGGAAAGTTAGTATCTATCATTCCTTGTGTAATATAAATAGAAAGAAATTGCAGATCTTTTTAAGGGTGCAATTCAATTGAGTTGTACTAAAAGGCGATATTCCAAGTGACGTTTGGAAGTCTACTTTTAAAGACTTTTGAGAGTGCTCCCTTTTCACTAATTGCTTTTAATTGGGAAGAAGTAATTCTTGAATTTTTAGTTCAGTGATAGAGGATATTTTACCATCCATGAACTGTATATATTCCTGTGATTAATAAATCAGAAAAATTACAGCTGGGGTCCACAACCTATAACAAAATAGAGAAAATAGGTATTCAACCTTCAATTTGATCAAATGGGTCCTCAATCATTCAATATTCAAAATGCCACTTCAGTTAACAAAGCTTTGTTTCTTTTTTGATACAAAAAAGGAAAAGAAGAAACTTTGTTTTGTAAGTTGTAACTGTACTCATCAATAAATATTCCTATCAGTTACATGGTCAAAAAAATTTCTCCACCGATTTGAGATACAATAAATCAGTTACTTTGAGAAAATTCACCTGATAACCTTGAAGTCCCCTTTTTATCAGGGGAAAAAAATTTTAAAATTAAATTTTAAAAAAAAAAAACCCTTCTTAGATTTCTTATAAATATCATTTCGAAGGTTCATACATGTATTCATGATTATGCAAATCCTCTTTGTTCAAATGTACACTTGAAAAATAACCTAACAGGTTGGTGTAGAAAATGTTTTATATAAACAATATTAAAGGAATCCTAATCTAATGGCTTCTTTTCGCATAGTTACTCCTTCTGGCTGAATCGATAATGGCATGATCGACACACAAAGCACTTAAAATAATGAATTTTCTACAGGAGTAAGAATATCATGATATTATTTGCAGCATTAAACCAGCAGATTATTCAATAAACTAACCAATTCTTTTGTCATTTTAATTCAATATATGATATAGAAACCATAACATCAATTCAATTGTATCTCTGCCACTCAATATTTGATAGTAAGTTCACATTGATAGTAGTAATTCAGTTATATGTGTTGAATTCATGAAGTTAAGAAATCATACCTTAGGTTCAGTATTTGTGATTCTCATAGTAAGCAAAACTCTCTCAAGACTCCTACATACTTCATCTTCAGTTTTCCCACTAAGCAAAAGAAGCTGGCCTTTAGGCTCTGTAAATATTGTACAACATGAGTATGAATCATGAAAAACTCAACTCAATTCATCTCAATAAAGCCTTACCCTATACTTATTTGGGCTACACTATATGAATTCTCTTTTCCATTCCACTCTTGCGAGGGTCACCTCTAAAAAAAAAAATCACAAAGGTTCCAAGTCTTTTTAATTAACTCAATCCATGTGATTGTAGGTCTCATTTTTCCTCTAATTTACCATTTATTCTGATCCATCACTTTTCCCATTCAATACATTTAACGGCCTTCATTAAATGTGCCGAAACCAACTCAATATGCTGGCAAACAATTTATCTTCACTTGATGAACTTAAATGCTACATTCTTACAACTTTGTTGACTTCTCGATATTTCTTTCTTTGGTTTCAAAGGCCTTGATTGTTGGGTAATACCAAAAATGGTAGAAAATCGCACTCTTCGAGTCAGTGCTAAACTCCTCAAGAAAAACTTCTTTTCATAAAACATGATCCCCAAATTACACCCAAGAAGGCTTATATAGCAACCCTAACAATTTATTTAGCAACTAAGAAAAAGGAAATGGAAATTGGAATAACAGAATTCGGTTTTGGTGCTTGGCCGTCCGCGAATCTCTCAACGCTGCTCCGCCATAACAAACTCCTTCAGCCAACGAGGTTTGACGCGCTTTCGGGTCTCACGTTTTGCTCCTTCTTCCTTGTAGTTATCAGTAGTTGAGCCCCCATTTATTCCAGCTGATCCGTTTTGTAATTCCAGCTGGGCTTCTCCTTCATGGGCCACCGGTTCAGCCCATATCTTCACTTACTTTTGGATTGAGCTATTGTCCAATATCACTTGGGCTTGGCTATCACTTCCCCCTCCCTCAAAAACAACCTTGTCCTCAAGGTTCCTCCCATGTGGAATCTTCTGGCGTGCTGTGAGACCATTGTACTAGTACTTGTTTAACTGATGTGTTCTGTTCTTGGATAATGCGGCCAGCCAATACGGCAATAGGAATGAGTAGCGGCTTATTGGCGTGACTGAGCTTAGGTAACGGGTAGCTTGTCTCTGGTTTGTCCCCTTTGAAAGCTTTCAACAGGGAAACATGAAAGGTAGGATGAATTCTGCTTCCTGGAGGTAACTCAAGTGTATATGCCACTGGTCCGGCGTGGGCAGCAATCTGGAATGGACCAAAATAACGTCGGCAAAGCTTGGAGTTGAGCCGGTTCGCCACGGTTGTTTGTCGGTATGGTTGCAGCTTCACCAATACCCAGTCCCCTACTGTGAACTGAATGTCTCGACGTTTCTTGTTGGCTTGTTGCCTCATCCGATTTTGTGCTTGCTCCAAGTTCGTTTTCAAATGTTGTAAGATTAAATCACGTGTCAAGAGGTCCTCCTCCACTGCCTGAATAGTTGTAGCTCCTCGTGTATATGCTGGAATTGAGGGAGGAAGTCTCCCATATACTGCTTGAAAAGGGGTCATGCCAATTGCAGAATGATGGCTCGTATTGTAATGATATTCGGCCCAGGAGAGAAACCGACTCCATTGCGTGGGGTTCTCGGCTGTGAATGCTCTCAAGTATTGCTCTACATATCTGTTTGTCACTTCAGTTTGGCCGTCGGTTTGCGGGTGGTAAGCGGAGCTCATTTTCAATTTAGTGCCCATCAATTCAAAGAGTTTCTTCCAGAAGGTACTTGTGAAAATGGGGTCGCGATCGGATACAATTGTGCGAGGCATTCCATGTAATCTGATGACCATGTGAGAGAACAATTCAGCAACCTTTGTAGCTGTGTAGTGGGAAGGAAGGGCCCCAAAATGAGCATATTTGGTGAACCGATCAATAACCACCAGAATGTTGGTGTTTCCGTGAGAGTTGGGCAGCCCAACTATGAAGTCCATAGCCAAATCTTCCCATACACGTTCTGGAATCTCAAGCGGCTGAAGTAGTCCATAGGGAGCCGTAGGGGAGTACTTCACTGTCTGGCAGATGACACATGCCGCCACGAATTCCTTTACCTCTCTCCGCATGCCCTCCCAAAAGAAGTTTGCGCTGAGTCTCAAGAAGGTTCTTTCCACTCCTGCGTGTCCGCACATGGGAGTATCGTGGAATTCTTGAAGTAGCAATTTCTTTAATTTTGAACTTTTGCTGATCATGAACCGGCCTTTATATAGCAAGAGGCCATCCCGTACACTGTAGTGGTGATCTTGCGCTGCCCCATCGAGCACTTGTTTATGCAGTGCCTGTAATTCCAAACTTTCACTGTTTTCACGCCTCAAGTCGGACAAGAAGTCATACCTGCCTGCCGTTATTGCTGCTCGAAGGTGAAAACCATGCAATTCATGCCTCCTAGATAAGGCATCGGCGGCTGAATTCTCCTTTCCAGCCTTATATTCAATAGTTAATTGATAACCCATCAACTTTCGAAGGTATTGCTGCTGCTCTGGGGTCTAAATAACCTGAGTAAGAAGCTCTCTCAAACTCTTATGATCAGTTCTAATGACAAAGTGTCGCCCAAGCAAGTATTGTCGCCATTTTGCCACTGCCTCAACAACAGCTCGTAATTCCCGCACATAGGTCGATGCTCCCATCATGCGTGGCCCCAGTTTCTTGCTGAAATATGCTAAAGGATGCCCATCTTGCATCAAAACCCCGCCTATTCCGATGTTGGATGCGTCAGTTTCTACTACAAAAATCTTCGAGAAGTCAGGCAAATGAAGTACGGGTGTTGCTATCATGGCTTGTTTCAACCTCTCAAAAGCTGTTGTTGCCTCCTCCTTCCAACTGAAGTTATCCTTTTTTAATAGCTCAGTGAGTGGGGCTGCTATTGCCGCGTAGTGAGCGACAAATCTTCGGTAATACCCCGTGAGTCCCAGGAAGCCTCGCAATTGCTTAAGGTTCCGTGGTTGAGGCCAGTCGATCATCGCCTCTATTTTTGTAGGATCTGCCTTGACACCCTCACTGGAAACTAGGTGTCCCAAGTACTCAGTGCTGCTTTGAAAGAACTGACATTTGCTCCCCTTCGCAAAAAAATTGTTCTCGGCCAGGTTTTGCAACACCAACTGCAAATGTTGAACATGGTCCTCGGGGTTTCTACTATATATGAGTATATCATCAAAGAATACAATGACAAACCGTCGTAAAAAAGGTATAAAAACCTGGTTCATGGCGGCTTGAAAGGTGGATGGAGCATTCGATAGGCCGAAAGGCATTACAACGAACTCGTAGTGTCCCTCATGAGTTCTAAAAGCTGTCTTGTTTATATCTCGGCGATCCATTCGGATTTGATGATAACCAGCTCGAAGATCCAGCTTGGAAAACACCACTGCGCCTCCTAGCTCATCTAGGAGTTCATCAATGGTAGGTATCGGGAAGCGGTCTCTGATGGTGATTCCATTTAAGGCGTGATAATCCACACAAAATCGCCAAGAGCCATCTTTCTTTTTCACCAGCAATACCGGTGAAGAGTAAGGACTGTTGCTATGCCGTATGAACCCATTTTCTAGCATCTCCTGAACCAATTTTTCCATCACATCTTTCTGGAAGTAAGGATACCGGTAAGGCCGTACATTGACTGGCGTTGAACCTGGCTGCAGGTGAATTCGGTGATCCACATTCCGAATGGGTGGTAGCTGCCTGGGTTCTTCAAACACCATCTGAAATTGTCTAATGAGCCCCCTTCCCACTGCCGGTAATTTATCCTCCAATTGATCTATCTCCGTAGTCCCTTCCTCTGTTTTCCCCGTGATTGTAGTCAATCTGTAAATCCCAGTGACTTCCCCTTCAAGTATCAAGGCGCTAAACTGGGAGTAGGTGACCTGTTGAGCACTAACTTTGGTATTGCCTGCCAACTTAACCTTCCTTCTTTCCCAATGGAATTCCATAGTTAACTCCTTGTGGTCATGAACACAAGGACCCAACGTTCGTAACCATTGCATGCCAAGGACAACATCCAGACCCCAAATCGGGAGTACGTACAACTCTACTTCAAAACGGTGTCCCTGCATGACCAACTCCACCCCTTTACACTTCTTGCAGCACATTAAATTATGCCCATTGCCCATGTATACCTTAAACCGCCTAGTTTCTTCCCAAGTCAACCCCAATTTCTCTACCAGAGTTTCTTGAATAAAGTTATTATTACTTCCGGTATCTATGAGTACTTCCAAGGATTCTGTTCCATGTTTAGCTATTATCCGAAAAATTCGTAGGTTCACCGAGTTTGAGAGGGTATTGAGACTTACTTCTAGCTCCTCTTCCTCTGCTGGGTCGACCTTTTCTGATCCTGAGTTTTCTGATTCTTCCTCTTCCTCTTCGTTACCACACATCAGCAGTACCCGATTCTTACATTTGTGGTTAACGAGGAACTTCTCATCACAGGTGAAACAGAGCCCTTTTTCTCTTTTCTCTTGAAGTTCCGCAGGTGATAAGTGCTTGATCGGAAGCTTGGGAGTGTTCAATTGCTGGTTTCTGATTGGTGAAGGAGTTATAGATGATGGAGTTATAGCTCCGATCGTTCCTTGACCGCCCGATTTGTACCCAGTCGATGCATTCGACACCCCACCCTTATGCGGTGGTGCCAGTGACCGATAGCCATCTCCCCTCTGACGTCCCCATAAGTCATCATGTCTGTCCTCAAATAGCTGAGCCTTTGCCATAGCATCCGCCAAATCCCGTGGTTGAGCCATTAGGATTTCCCTTCGAATTTCTAGCTTCAAGCCCCAAACAAAAAAATTGAGGAACATGGGTTCTGGTACACCTGTAATTCGGGTCATAAGGCTTTCGAATTCAGCACGGTATTGAGACACCTTCCCTGTCTGTGTAAGCTTGGCTATTCTGCCCAGTGGGTCATCATAGATTGAAGCCCCGAATCTCTTCCGCAATTCATGAAGGAAAATCTCCCAACTAGATAGAGAGCCACCTTTTTCCATCCACTGGTACTACATGGACGGTTCACCATCCAAATGAAACGCCACCACAGCCAACCGCGTCGCCGGATCCACTTGATGAAGGAGGAAAAACTTGTTGATTTTGTAAATCCAGTTCTCCACATTTGTTCCGTTAAACCTTGGCACTTCGACCCTCGGAGTCTTCAGAATAGAGTGCACATCCCCCTGTGTGTTTTCCCCTTCAACTCGACGTCCCTCAACCTGGCTGGTTTGACCCTCCGTGATTTCCTCAGAAGGTTCCTGAGTTCGCTGAGTCCGCGACATCTGAGTTAGTCGCTCCTCCGTGTGTACCATGTGTTGCTCAAGCAGTGAAGAGAACTTCTCAAGCTGGGTATCAGCATGTTGCTTGAAGCTCGTCTCTAAGGTCCTCATGATTTCAGCGATCTCCTCGTTCCTCATCTCTCTCAATGAAAGCACCAATAATACCAAAAATGGTAGAAAATCGCACTCTTCGAGTCAGTGCTAAACTCCTCAAGAAAAACTTCTTTTCATAAAACATGATCCCCAAATTACACCCAAGAAGGCTTATATAGCAACCCTAACAATTTATTTAGCAACTAAGAAAAAGGAAATGGAAATTGGAATAACAGAATTCGATTTTGGTGCTTGGCCGTCCGCGAATCTCTCAACGCTGCTCCGCCATAACAAACTCCTTCAGCCAACGAGGTTTGACGCGCTTTCGGGTCTCACGTTTTGCTCCTTCTTCCTTGTTGTTATCAGTAGTTGAGCCCCCATTTATTCCAGCTGATCCGTTTTGTAATTCCAGCTGGGCTTCTCCTTCATGGGCCACCGGTTCAGCCCATATCTTCACTTGCTTTTGGATTGAGCTATTGTCCAGTACCACTTGGGCTTGGCTATCACTGGGTCAGCAAATTGCTTAAACAAATATCTTTTAACAAAATAATAGTCATTTCTGTTGAACACTTCACCAAATTCCATATCCCTGAAACTGTGGAGAGCAACTGTCTGGAGCGCATTAGAGCAAGGGCAGAAGAATGTTGTGGAGAAGATGCAAGGAGTGCACACAGAGAATAAAATAAGTCTCCTCTTACATTGAATTGGATGAGCTCATTCGAATACAGTTTCAGCGGAGAGTTGAAGGAGTACTTGAACTAACTTGTCATTTTTAGCCAAAACTTGTGGTCGCAATCATACGAGTCAAATGATGTACTCTAAGGAAGATGGTTTTGGTAGAGAATGTCCATTTTGAGAAAGTGGACATTGTTCTTGAACTTTCAGATAGGAATGCCTTCAAATGCATACAGACGGAATGTAAAGGTAATATTCGAGTTGCTTGCAGAATCAAATGATATGTCTCAAACAAGTTTGTCTCATTCACATGTCAAGGAATATTATGTTCATTAAAAATGCATCTGCATTGTTGTTTGTGCAAAAGATAAGTGTCACCTATTTATAATCATCCAGCCATGTGTGTGCACAAGAATAAGCCAAAAATTAAGTGGATTACCCGGGGACACAAAATTGCAAGAAAGGGCAATCTGTATTGCAGTGTTCTGCTTGTCTCCAGTCAACATCCAAAAGTTTATTCCAGCTTTCCTGAGTGTACTGATTGTTTCTGGTACACCATCCTAGTTATTATCAAAGAAAGAAATGAGAGTAAACTAACTAATGAGCAGCTAATCAAAAAAATATCATAACATATGAAAAACAAGAGTTACACACTTGCTTATTGTAATCATTTTTCTCCAGTGGTAATTCAATGATTCCTTAGGTGGATGGAATTACCTGTAGACGATCCTCTATGGCAGCTACTCCAAGAATCTCAAAATCACGCTCTAATCTTTGGCAGACTTCGGCCACTCTCCACTGCAAAATACAGTAAGTAGAGTAAATAGCTGCTACTGCAACAAATGAACCTACAACTAGACAAATAGATAAAGATGGTGGATCAGGCAAAGGGTGGCGCGAAAAGAAAGAAAGAAGATAAACAAATAGCAGTAACCCTCGCATGTACCTCTCTATCAACTAGTATACTATTAGCCTCTTTAAACATCAAAGACCATTCTTGATATTCGTCATCATCTAACTCGCGCCAAGCAAGGCATAATGTCCGCAGGCCTAGTTGAGCATATTGTTCGACAGCTTCAGAGAAAGTTCTTGTCTGTTGTCCTGAATATAGAGAGTAGCAGCTATGTAGATTAATTGACTAACCAGCAAAACTGGAGGTCGACATTTCTAACAAAAAAACATGGGAAACACAGCAAGCCCATAACAAATTGTAATGAACAATTCAAAGAACCAAACAGAAAGAAATCATGCAGAGGCAAGTACCAATACAATAAGGGACAGACCCTCCAAGAAAATGTCAAGATTCTGTCAATAAAATTGAAGAAATAGTTTAGATCAAGAAACAAGAGAGAGGCTGTCATTTTTTCATTATTCTGTATATTGTAAATAGGTGACCTAAGCTTCCAGAGTTCAGAGGACAATGACATCAATTCAAGGAGATTCGTGAAAGAACAATATACTCAAATTCAAAGAAACTCGTGAAATTGTGTTATGTGGTTATATATTTGCATATCTAAAATCTTTCTTCAGCATTTTCAGTAGTAAATAATCTTAATTATCACGTGGCTTACCTTGAATTCACGTTCAAATCATATTAGGGATGGAAAAGGCCGAGCTAGGCTCGACTCATTGATGAAGGCGCGAGCATCTCATTTTTTCAGAAGAGTTTAAAAAAGATATAGTAAAAAAAAAAAAAATAGGGCTGGCTAGTGAGCTCACGCACAATTCAAGCCGGCAAGCAGTCAAGGCCCATTGCCACCCCTAAACCTCATCATGACTAAAAGGGAGAGCAGATACAAGAAAACCTTGTTCCCCTGCAATGCAGATTAGAGAACTTTCTTGGAAAGATCTAGGCTGATTGTATGCAGTTAACTAGGGAGAAATTTTAGGAACAACTATAACCAGATAGTTAACCTTTTAAAAATTGTAGTTCAATGTTATAGGCATTATTTCCTGTATATATGTTCTTTCCTTACATAGAATCCATTGCATACATCAATATCTATTCAGAGTTTCTTCGTAATTAATCAGAATATAATAATTTTATTCCGTCTCATCTTTGTTTTAAACATGGAAAGTAACTGATTGCGGCGGAAAATAATTTCTAGCCTTCCACGACATGTTATAAAATAAGTAACCCGTGCTGAACAAACCAGCATTGTGCTGTCTAACTTCCACCAACTTTAAGTTCAACAACACTAGCAAAAGTTTTTACTATCTGCCTTCGATGTGAAAACATCCCCAGTTACAATTATATCTGTACAGTGGCATTATCTTCAAACTCATAGTCAAATAGGACCAAAGGATGCAGCCCATCATAGAATTGCTTCAAGATACTCTAATCCAATCATTATTTTTAATAATTGACCTTTGATTCATCTAAAATTTGGTGAATATGCAAGCTCTTCCAAAGTGGACAATACATAAGTTAAAGGTTTAGGCACAGAGATCAAATCGTTACAAAAAATAAATAAATAAATGTGTTTCTTATAACAACTCGAACTCTGTACTCAAGCTATCAGATGCCCTCTTAACTCCTCACGACTTTTTTCGTGTTTCCTAAGATTCGAACTCAAGACCTTTGTTAAGAGACTTAAATTGAATCCTAGTACCAATTGCATTAAAACATGGGATTCCATCTTAAAAGATCAACCTTGTTAAGATTAGTAGTCCAATCCTTCATAAATTGATCTATGTTTTCATCTTTATACGATGTGGGCATGCCCCCGCATGATGATGACCAGTTTGATTAAATCAATTTTGAAATTCGCATGCTCATTTTTTTAATCTTAATCGGATTGAATTGCTCGTTGAAGTTTAATGGGCTCTGATACCATATTAAGACTTGGTGTTACATCTTAAAAGGTCAACCATGTTAAGAGTAGCCAAATTCCTCGTAAATTGGTCTATATTTTCATCTTTATTATATGTTTTCAACAATTGGTACCATAATTCAATTTAAGTCTCTCATAAGGTAAAGATCTTGGGTTCAAATCCAAGGGGATGCAATAGAAAGCCTTGAGGAATTAGAGGAAAGATGTTCATCCAGAGCAGACAATACGTAAAACAAAGACTGGGGCACGAGACTCGTGTCATTATAAATAAAATGCATGTTTGTAATAACCTGACCGTTGTGTTCAAACTGTTAGCTTACATACTCTCCACTTGAAGAAAGTCTAAGCCATTAACTCAAGTCTTTCATAAGAAAGAGATCTTAGGTTCAAATCCTAGAGGACGCGATAAAAATTTGGGAGAGGTAAGATGGGCTCAAACTCTCCCAAAGCGAACAGTACATAAGCTAACGGTTTGAGCACAAAGATCGAGTCGTTAAAAATGTTGTCTATACACTAATGCTATTGAGTGCAATTATAGTGTCCTAAAAAGTAATTATCTAAAAAAAGTTGCAGCAGGGGCGCTATATTACTAGTCTCACACTTGGGGTGAGTTCGTGTTACCTAGGCGATGAATATGGGCACTCAAGTTTCTTTATTGCAAGTCAAAAGACTTGGAATCTTCTTGTCATCAATTTAACCAAAAGGGGAAGTAGTATTCCATATGCCAACTTTGAATGGAAAATTAGAAGAGAAATAAGCATGGAATGTCACTCGGCAACCTTCAGTAAAATGATGCACTAATGTAAAACAATAGAACAAGAAAATCATGTCTGAAGGTTGTTGAGGCCAATAAATAAATCAATGCCAGTTTTAGTTGTTTAGCCAGTCAGATAAGTCCTCAGAAGATGGAAATAAGAAAGCTAGATCCAGAGTAACTGTATTGATGATACTACATATCATGCTTATGGATGGCACATTGCTTTCATAGATACTGATATTATTCCTTCCTAACCACAAATTGAAGATAATTTTTTTGTGTAAATTGTTAGTCACATATGGAGTCGAAATTCATAACTTATCCTAATGACTGCATTAATAGCTTTCAGCAGCAAGGCCCAGTAACTGACTGGAAAACTGATGAAGTAAAGAAAAAGTTATCACCAGAACGTGCATTGGGAAGAATAGCTTCATCTGCTCCTTTGGACAAGAGGAAAAATTTTCCACTTAGGTAGCATTTAACCACTACAGACATTCTTTTCCTATCAGAAGTGAACTCCAGAATGTCCAATACTTCATACCGTAGTAATAAACCATTGAAATTTATTTCTGCATGACCAGAAAAAGTTGTGTTATCTTCCACATCAAATAACAAAAAATACAGAAAAAGGCAGTTAAACCTACCAAGAACATTCCCATTTTTATTAACAAAAACCATGTGCAAGCTAGCAGCAGCTCTTACAAGAGCTTCTTCATCTTGAGATTGTGCCTTGTATGAGATTACTCCAGTTTTGCTGTAGCATTCATAAAGGGAATCAACGATGACGTAGACACAAAAATCTCAGTTAAAATAGGACACCACTGAGACAAGACATTGCCGCTAAGACAAATAGAATTATCACTCTTTTCTTTATTTTTGCTTCAATATACATTTAATGGTCTTG
This sequence comes from Osmanthus fragrans, assembly GCA_019395295.1. Classification (NCBI taxonomy): domain Eukaryota; kingdom Viridiplantae; phylum Streptophyta; class Magnoliopsida; order Lamiales; family Oleaceae; genus Osmanthus; species Osmanthus fragrans. Next base: position 16,959,723 of record CM033357.1, read on the forward strand.
GAGCATTTGACAAATAGACATGTAAGATTACCTTTGTATAGGAACTACAGTATTACATATTGCCATGACTTTTAGAAATTGAATGGCGTCTGTAGAACCAGTAGATACGGCATTAAGCAGCTCTGCATCTGTATAGCACAAATGACAAATAGTAAATATCAATTTTTTGTTTTCACTATCTATAAAGGAAGCCCTACTATATTACCTCGTCAACAAGAAAAACACCAACTAGTACAAATATTAATTTGACCAGTTCAGACAAATATTAATGAAACCAATAACAAAGACTAAACAAACCAAGTCTATCTTGTAGCTTTGGGAACAAAACTAATTTTCAAACTCACTTCAGAATCTACACTTAATAGACCATCCAACCAAAACTAATTGACATTGGATTAAATTTCCTAGTCAGCTCATGAATCATCCAAGGATGTCACACTTATTACTTAACTTGCAAATGTAGGGTGTGTATAAAACCTGTGAATAAGAATAATCCTTTTTCTAGATATATTGAAACCAACATTCAGAACCACTGATGGGCCGAAGACTACAAAGAAATAATGCTTAACAAAACATGCAGATGAAAACAAGTACAATCCAATCTGATGGAGACTGAGACCCCAATACCCAGACATGATATCATGTCAGAGTCTTCAACCAAAACCATTCAAATGGATGGATCTGCTAATCCGTAAGGTAAGACTTTTTGAGATACCTGAATTCCATGTGTTTTAAAAAAATTAGTCCCAACCCACCAAAAAATTGCTTCGAAGCAAGCAGAAGTGTCCAGAATGCAGGCAAAGAAGTTTGTCCCCAATAATTTGATAGGAAATAGTTCACAAAGCTCAATGTTATAACAAGTTATCAGCTATTAGGATAAGTGCCCTAAAAGCGGAATCCTATGCATCTGTTAGACATTTATGATTTAGGAATGAATGAGATTTATTCACTATTTTAATTAATTTACATATTTGGGTTAATGAACAGATATTAAAAGGATCTAAGATAATAGGAATGGTTATGAATTATGGTCGGGAATGGTTCATATGCAGAAGATACAATTCATAAATTATGATCTACGGATATTTGCCTGTGACAAGTGCAAGACGTACTCTGATAAGGCCATATTGTTGTCTACTTCACGAATTGGTGAATGACTAATCTTCAGTCATAAGTGTAGAGACTTCGAGGTACATACACTGGTGCATTTGGAATGCACTGGACACACTCATGTGAGGTTTAATTCAATATTATCAGTGTTGATGGAATATCTTTCACTTGATCACTAAATGGTTACAGAAATTCTGAATGGATAAGTACCCTATGCACTTTAACCTTTTTAAGATACTGATGATTAAAATGAAGATGTGGTCAACAACTCAATATCACGGAAGTGAGAGTAAGAAGACATGGGAACATATGTTACAATATGAAATAGTTTACCCTCTGTTGATGGATAAACAACCATTTGAACATTTTCCAATACTTGTATTATCTGAAATCAATAATTTAATATTACAAAATCGCTCTGATGTGATCACTGTGATCCATTAGAGGAAAATTTGACTCGAAGAGGAAGATGTAATTGGAGGCATAAAATGGTAATCTTGCACCTGACTTCAATTACAGATGTTCGATGGAGGTTTACAAAAATAAACACATTAGAAGAATGATTAAAAGACTTAACTATCTCAGTTTTGAGAGTTCTAGCTTCATTAATTGCACATAATCCAAGAGCAGAGTTTTAGGCCTTTAGTGAAGTGGTCTGGGAGTAATGATTTGAACCAAGAATTCGGGAGTTGATCAGGTGTAAGTTAAGAAAATTGGAGCTTACATTATTAGGGTCCGACTAGAACTCCTCGATGGTTGCTAAAATAACAATGGAATCCAAGTATATTGTACTTGAAACTAACTACATGGCAATTCTTGAATGGTTAGAAGATTTGGTCAAAACTAGGTCAAGGCTCTTGCCAGGGGTATAACGTGCCTCCAAAACAGTCTTGTGAGGCACAGAAAAGCTAGAGAAAAAAGAGGTGCCCCCCCCCCCCCCCCCCCCCCAAAAAAAAAGGCATGGTTTTGGCCTACCATTTTTATTCTTGTGCGTTATCTCATAGTTACGCATCCCCTAATACATGGTCAAGGTGCCCACATCAGTGTAGTCATTTTCAAGAGAATATCTAGGAATAGGTTTGGGGAAGAGGGATTTCTATTCAACAAACAAAGATAAGGAGAAGAGCAGGCTTCAAAGTTATTTTCTTTACCATGCTTAATTTTAATACTGGATAGTAAATTGAACAGTCTTGGGGAGTTTTTCAATAAACTTAGATCTGAATTTATTTTATAAAACCTTATTTTCACTTCGTTTAATTCGATTTCTGAAAAGTACGGGTTTCCCAACATCAGGAGTAAATATTCCTTTCAGATAACCATGCAGCATCATGATACCCAGGACTACATAACTGAAACAAAATCTACAACCATGTGGTACAACTAAATAAGTTAGCTTGCTTTCTTTCTTTTCTCATTACTGAAACAAGATGTATAACCACATGGTACAACTAGACAAATACTTTATGGAAGTGTTAGAAGATTTGACCAATTGTATCTGAAACAAAATATAACAGTCTGGTTCCTATGATTTTTTTTGCTTTATATGAGGCAGTAATGAGAAAAGAAAGAAATCAAGCAAATTCATCTGGGAGAACAAAGTATAGTAAGCCAGTCAAAATTTCTGAAATCTAGTATTTGATATAAATTGACAGGCGTGTCTATAAGACTAGCTGCAGAGGTGGAAATGGGCCGAACCAGCCCGGCTGGGCCCATTGAGACTGAGGCATAGTCCAGCTTTCAAATAATCTGGGCCAGGGCCTGGACGGCCCACGGGCCCTTTCATGTTTTTATTAAATAGAATCTTTAGAAAATAAATTAAAAATTTTATGAAATAATTGACTAGCCTACTTGAGCCAGCCTACAGGGCCAGCCATGGGCCCGTTCTGGCCAGTTGCCCACAGCCCACTGGGACAGCTTTTACAGGCCGGCCACAAGCAGCCCGGGTCCACTGCCACCCCTAGCTAGATGATAAGATCATATGAAGGATCCAAATATTTAGTTTGAGTTGCAGAATAACAGTCAACTAACAGCCTATAAATGAACTTTCAGGAATTCTGCTGGGAAGATGATCATCCAATTGCATGCTGTTCACTAGCAGAAGTAAAATTGAGAAAGAAAAAAAATTAAGCCAGTATATTCATGATATGATCTGGCATAGCCATAATCGGAAGAAACTTTCCTTTTTCATGAAATATTTTATTTTGGCTAGAATTCTTGTTTTTGGAAACTTTTTATATTTTAGGACTCTTAAATTTTGTTATTTCCATATTTCCTAGGTTTAATATAAATAGGAATTTTATTTCATTGTAAGAAACAACTTTGATATGAATTAAATTGAGATTTTCTCCCCAATGTTCTTGAATGAACACAAATCGAACTTATCAAATATTTAACAATATTTGGGGCGTTCAAACATCGGATCGTGGGTTCTTCATTGTGTAATCAAAGGGGTTCAACGCATCTTTGTTATCGTTGAGTTTTTTGCTTCACTTCGTTGGGTTCAAATTCAAAACCTAGAACTTATCAAAAGATTAGACAACCTTTGTAGCGTTCGCAAATCGAGATTCGTTGGTTTTGTGATCAAGACGTCTTTCAAGTTTGGTCTTATTTGGTTGTTTGGTTCAATAATTTTAGGGTCGAGATCCTATCTTCTACAACCTTAATTTGGGCTTTCCTGACGTTTTCAATTCATTCTGAGAGTTCCATGAGATTCCCCCACCCTGGATCTTATCAAGCGGTATCAGAGCTCGGCTCCAGATTCAGGTTATATCTTTTTATTTTGTTTTGAGTCTTTTGTTATTGTTCTTGTGTCCAATAAAATATTTGAGTCTTTGATCCAAAAAAAAATTCCAAAAAAATTTCAAAAGTTATTTTTGGGCTAATCTAACGTCCAAATCAACTTCCATTTGTTTCGTTATTCTCGTAGTTGAATTCTTGAGTTTGTGTAAAAAAAAAAAACACTGTTCAAGGGGGTACTGTTCACGTGAAAAAAAAATCTTTTTTTGATTTCTTGAAAATTGTCCAAATATCTTACTTTCTTTTCCAAATTCAAAATATATTTCTGCTCGGTCCAATCCAAATTCAAGAACCACTTTCTTGAATTAAAATTCTCACTCATCCAATTTTCCAATTCTTTTCTTGAATCTTCTTGATTACGCCCACGTTAAGGATGGACTATGATTGGGGATTTATTTTTCAAACTCGGTATTTTGTGGGTAGTGCAGTATGTAGTTTAGCTATTGATAAGGAGCACATGTCAAATTTGACTAGCATCACTATGGTTGAAAAATTGGGATTACCTTTGCAACAACACCCTAAATCTTAGAATATGACTTGGTTGAAGGAGTGTGGGAAGGTAAATGTGACTAAGCAGGTTCTAGTAAACTTCACCCTTGGGAGATATAGTGATGAAATTTAGTATGATGTGGTACCGATCAAATCTTTTCATATCTTGTTTGGGAGACCTTGGAGGTACGAGAAGAAGGTTGTTTATGATGTGAGAAGGAACATGTATAGGTTTCTTCAGGACAAAAAAAAATCAATCTAGCTGACTTGACACTAGAACAGTCCCTTGCAAATCAACTCCAAGTGAGAAGTAATAAAAGAGAGCATTCAAAAAAAAGAGAAATAGAGAGTAAAAATGAGTAGAGGTGGCAAAAATGCAGTGGAGCCACAAGAGGTAAAAGAAAGTGAGTCTTCAGAGAGAAAAGAAAAGTCAGAAGAGAGTTTATAGGAAAATAAAAGTGAAATTGAGAGGGCATTAGTGAGAACTAACAATTCCCTCCCTAGTATTTCTATTTTTATTTTGCAGGTTTCTGAATATATTGGCATCCATGAAAGCGAGCCTATTGGAATACCACCAAATCCAGGCATTGAGCATCGACTTGTGGGTGAAATTAACAAGCCTACCTCTGCTTGGATATCACTTTAATACCGGAGGTTGACTTTGTGATTCTTGAGGAGACGAAGGAGTTTCAAGGGCTTTGGAAGGAATTTATATGCAGTAGATTGAGCAACAAAGTTAAACAAAAGGGAAACATGAGTTCATTTGCATTAACATTGTTCCAATCACTGAGGCAGCATAAGACATGAAAGAAGCATAGTGGCATGTCAATGAAGATTATTTTGGCAACATCACAAACTTGCAGTAGGAAGCCGTTGGGACGAGCACACTTTGATCTATGCGATGGTTATTGGGTGTTTATACTAAAGAGGCGGGAAAGAATTCAGCAGAGGTACAACTTCATCCTAGAGGGGATGTACCATTCCATGTTTTTGACATGATTGGAAACAAGGGCTACAATTTGAGTTTTCAAGGTATGGATTCGAGGACGAATCCTTTCGAAGAGAGGGGATTATATGATCTAGCATAGGCCATAATTGGAAGAAACTTTCCTTTTTCATGAAATATTTTATTTTGGCTAGAATTCTTTTTTTGAAAACTTTTTACATTTTAGGACTCTTAAATTTTGTTATTTTCATATTTCCTAGGTTTAGTATAAATAGGAATTTTATTTTATTGTAAAAAACAACTTTAATATGAATTAAATAGAGATTTTCTCTTCAATGTTCTTGAATGAACACAAATCGAACTTATCAAATATTTAACTATATTTGGGGCGTTCAAATATCGGATCGTGGGTTCTTCATTGTGTAATCAAGGGGTTCAACGCATCTTTGTTATCGTTGGATTTTTTGCTTCACTTCGTTGAGTTCAAATCCAAAACCTAGAATTTATCAAAAAATTATACAACCTTTGTGATGTTCGCAAATCAAGGTTCGTTGATTTTGTGATCAAGAAGTCTTTCAAACTTCGTTCTTGTTTGGTTACTTGGTTCAATAATTTTCAGGTCGAGATCCTATCGTCTACAACCTGAATTTGGGCTTTTCCGGCGTTTTCAATTCATTCCGCGAGTTCCATGAGATTCCTCCACCCGGGATCTCATCAATTCAGCATTGTCAAGAGTAAGAATGTTTTATAATTTTATTTTAGGAGCCTAAGAACCGCATTGAGACATTAACAATCACCATTTGAAGCTGGGAACATGCTCTCGGATATCAATATATGCTTTACGGCAGGGCAACACAACAAGCTACAGAAGATATAAACAGTATGATCTGTCTAGCAACAGGAAGTTCAATGGAATCAAATAAGAATAGATGATGACCTTTGACATAACTAAACATTATCTTACCAGATAAAGCATCTCCATTTTCATTCCCGTAAAAAGTTCCCCTTATGCAACATCGTTTGAAGATCATTTTATTTTCAGTAAGCGTTCCTGTTTTATCAGTCAATATATACTCAACTTGCCCCAAGTCCTCACTAATTGCTGTGCTGCCAAATACAAGAAAGAAAATTAAAATAATTCACCTGCATGTACATCTTCAACAAATTTAAGCGCATTTAGCATTTTCTAACTTTGTTGCGTGGGATCGGATTCCTGTTTCTAGATCAATCATCTGATCGTCCCAATCAATGAATTTTGCGTACAAGCTTTTTACAAGATCTAATGATACCTGCAGGAGAAGAGAAAACACATAAATCAACGATATCGATATGACAAACCATGCGACATTGAAAGTGAGTTATATTTACATAAAACAGAGCACATTATGATGACGAGTAAATATGGTTATTGACAATATATACACACACACACACACACACACACACACACACACACACACACACACACACACACACATGTACATGTATATGTATATAGGGTTTTGCTATGGGGCCAGACTCAATGCCTGGCCAGGCCTTGGCATTGAGCCTGGCCAAGTGCCTTTTCCCATATCAAGTGCTCACAATGCATAACTCTTTCATTGCATATGGACACTAACAATATAAATTAGGCAGAAACATAAAATTATTTCTTTCATTTATAGCATTTGTTAAAAAACATGCTTTTATAAAATGGCTTGCTGTTTTCTTTTTTTTTTTTTTCAACAGGTTTATTTCTATGGGCACTACGGGGCCAAACTTATGTACATTGGTTGAAAATACTGTTCAAAACGATTATGCATCTATACACAATTACACATGAATACTAGCTAGGAATTCACAAACAGGAGGAACAATCTACAAAAACAGAGTCTGAAAAACTTAGCCCTTCTGTATACATCTCCAAGCACCTAAAAAATGCAAGGTCATGCTGTATCCCAGACCCATCCATTTTACTACCAATTCATTCTAACTCAAGACTATCCATTGATTTTCTGTTGTAATCGACATTCCTTATGTATGAAATTCTAATTATAATGATTAGTCAATATACAATAAAGAATAAAAAGATATGAGTGCCAAAATCAAAATTTTACCTTTATTGATATGGGAATCATGATAGAGCAGAGAAGCTCAAACCGCAAAGGGATGATTAGAAGTTCGTACCAAGGGCTTTCATTTGGATATTCAACATACCATTGCTGCAAGAGAGAAATCGAGATAATGAGCATAAATGTAAGATGCAAATCAGACATTTATAACGTAAATGGCAAGAAAAGCGCCAGATTAGTACATTGACACCCATAAATTAGGCCTATGTAGCTCAAGCATAAATATCAACAAGACATTCATTTATCACTTAAATAGAAGAAAAAAAAATTAAAGATTGAAAAATCAATTCCACTGTGTCGAACTTCTATTGCTTGTTAGTGTTATTGTCTCACATGAAATTAATGAGTTAACATTTCTCACAAATACACTCCAATGAGAAAAGATCATTAAGGAAAAATATCAAGAAAAATATAAATATTTGTGCACTCAGCCTAGATTTATTCTCAAAAGGTTATTTTCAGGGAAGCAAATATTCACGAGCTTAAAAAGGTTGCTTTCCAAATACTGTCTAATGCCAGTTAAGTGGATAAGAAAGATGTTCAACGAAAACTATCTTCACTGAGATAGGTAATGTTACCTAAATTTAATGATTGCTTTTTAAAAATCATCCACCAACATTTTTTACATAGTTGCATGACTCAGAATATTTTGAATCAGCTTTACAGCTTTGCAGTTTACATGAAATATGCATATATATTAAACTATTTGTGAAATCCAAAAGAGATGCATAACACTTGGAAAAGTAACACTAGGTAATCGAGATGAACCTTCTTTGCTTCTGTATTCTTCCAAATGTTTCCAGCTATGCCTAGAACAATGACAACCACTATCTGAAAAACAAATATTGCCCCAGTCAACTTGTCAATCATGGCATCTACAGCTGTAAGCTTTGGTTCAGCTATACCCCTGCTCATGCCCAGCTTGGTCTCATTGCCTGCAATTGAGAACAGAGTTAATCAGAAAATTTTGTTTAAGCAACTAGGAGAAAAGAGGTGCGAACTACAGTAACGTGATTCACACAAGCAAAAGGGGCAATAATGTTGAAAGTATATGCATCCAAATGGAACTGTAAATATCTACTAAAGAGAAAAGCATAGATAAGGAAGAAAAAAGCAATATTAATTCAGAAACAACACCTAAAATAGCAACTCATGCCAAATGCCTGATATGTCCATGAAATATATTTCAGAGATGAAAAGAAACAATAAAATAAAGAAAAGGACCCATCAATCCACTTCCAATTAAATGTATTAGAATATTAGATAACAGAGTGCTTGAGTCTTGATGAAGTGAAATAACGGAGACCAGAAAACATGTCCAAGGACCCATTGATTTGTGAATACCTGGGAGTTCGGAAATCCATGTTTTGTTGATCTATGGAATACAAAAGTTTTACAGTGTTTGAGAAGAATCTTGGGGGTGTCCTCAACTTAGATTTTAATGGATTTTAAAAGTCCATTAAATCTATATGTCATCAACTCATATTTTAATATATTACATTCAAATTTAGGTGTCTTCAACTCATATTTTAATAGATTCCATTAAGGTTTTCCATTCAACAATCATTAGAAAACAACAAAACCCTAACTAGAGTTTGTCAAACGAAGAAAACCCTAATCTTGTAAAAGACATCATTATCCCTAGATAATTGAAGTGCAAGGGAATAAATTTTAAAAAAAAAAAAAAAAGCAAGTAACAGATACCTGACTATTACCATATTACTTAGACATGCCACGCCTTTCATAAATCATAAAGCCACCCCACATGCAAAAATAAATATATTGGATTTGAGACAATCTATTTTTTTTCTTAATTTTAATTCAGATAAGAAAATGTTTTTTTAGCTTGATTTAAATTAATTTCCCCTACAAATGGGATTATGATACAGTATCATATTGGCAAAAAAAAATTTGTATAAAGAGAAGAACCAAATTAATCCAAAATGTTGACCGGAAAAAATGACAAAAAAGATCCAGACACTGAACCTTATTATTCGATGCCAACTTTCGTTTTCTTTTAGATATTATAATAAGAGAATTTAGTTTTCTAAACAAGAATGTAAAATAAAATAAAATAAAGATTTAATGAACAATGAAAGAGAATATCTAACATTCCCTTCACTCTTAATATTCCACTTTTTAACAAATGAATATCCTAGAAAAGGCTGAAAAGTTTACCTATGATAAATAATAAATGATACAGCATTAAAATGGACTCATTGGAAATTGAACACTTGCCTGTATAAACAGAAACTCCACAAGCCCACTCTGTGTTCCTCAAGTAACATGACTGAAGGAGTGTATTTTTAATGGTCAAGGGACACATATCATTATCAAGAAACGGAGGAAACAATCGCATATTTGCATCAAATCTTCTAATATCTTTGTCTGGACTGGGACATTCAATTACACCCTGCCACAGTAAGTGAATAACAAAATGACACATATAGCACATACTAATATGTATTATGTAATATGGCTATTTTATAGCAAGTGATTGTACTACCTTGATTTTGTGTAATAACTCAAAATCTATTCCCATGCAAGCAGAAGGTATCACCCTTGTCTTCAGGTCGGTTTCTCCATCTAGTGCAGCTGTCTACAAATCAGGATGCATCGTATGAATTATCAAAATGTAAGATATGCAATGTATCTAGCAAAAATATTATTCAAGTCCTTTAAAAACATGGTAATGATCATTTTAAAAGCATGCTGTACAGATGACAAATTCAACTTGAAATTATTATAAAAATGAATCAGCAAATTATTTTTTGGCGGATGCCCATGCACAAATTTGGTGGTAAGTGCCAGGGTCATTAAGCAAGGAAGTAAGACTACATACAAAAGTATTTTCGGGATATTTTAGACTGTGAAACCTAAAAAAAAAATCAGGAAAATTTCATATGGTGTCCACGAAATGTAAAGGTCAAGCTCAAAAGTTGAAAACTTTTCTAAATGCAGCATTTCTTTGACTTAATAGTCTGTCTGTAGTCCATATTACCCATGGATATGGAAAGATGATATTAAGTGGAAGATTAATATCAGATCATCTGATGGGTATCATTTTACTTTTGCTAGCTGAATGCACAAGTGGGCCCAAGAAGATATCAAACAAGGAGTTGCTTTCACCACCTGCGCCATCAATGTCATGTTATAGGATATAGGGATTGTCACTACCTAAGGTCAGGAGTGTTAGCGTATACAGCTATAGTTACCTTGTATAGGACATATTGATAGGCAATACTGATTGAGCATGCATATAGGCTATAATTAAAGAATTATCAATTATTTAACGGGAAGAAATCCTCCATTGAGAGGCAATCAGACCATTTTGACATGGTATCAAAGCCACACCTTAGAATTTTCCTTTGATTCTTTTGGTTATCATCTCAATTGAGGGTGTCACAACTTCTAGATTTCTTAGTTGTGAAAGTCTTCGATTTGGGCTATCGAAAACCTCAATAGAGGTTCTGTCGATACCTCGTGGTGGCTTTTGGTTGTGGAATTCTTTGAGATTCCTTCTCGATTGATTTCGGCTTTATCAAATTGGTTTGGTGGTGCTGTCGGCATCAATTCTCGATTCTGGTGACTGGAAACAGTTCGTGGTGGTTGAGTGGCTACTGGAAGGTCTAGCACGTTGGCAGTCAGCACTGTCTGTAACAATCGGTGGTTGTCGGGAGGTCAATCGAAAGATTGATGACTGTCGACAATGTTGGTAATTTCTAGGCAATTAATTATCACGTCTGGAGTTTTTTTGTATACTATTTTTGGATTTTAGGGGATTAGGCCTATAATTTGTTTGATTATTGGCTGCTAAGATTATTTAAGATTGGGATTTCAAATTGGCCCTTTTTCTTTTGTCTACTATTAGGCTGTGGAATTATTTTAGACTCGTTGAGATTTGATTTGTTTGTTAAATATATTTTACTTCGTCATATCGGGAGAGAATTCTATAGTTCGTTTTAATGGCAAGAACTATTCTACTTGGGAGTTTCAATTTAAGATGTTCATGAATGGAAAGGAATTGTGGGATCATTTAGATAGGTCGTCTACAACTCCAACTGATTTCAAGGAGCATAGGCAATATGAGAGTAAGGATAAGCGAATTATATCTTGGTTGCTGGTTTCTATTGAACCTCATATGGTGAATAGTCTTCGATGCTAATGAAATGCAGGATTATCTCAAGCGTCTATTATGAAGACAATACTGCTCGAAAGTTTCAATTGGTGTCAGACATTGTCAATTACAAACAAGTAATCTTTCCATTGAGCAATTCTATGCTGGATTTCTTGATCTGTGCTGGGATATTTCATTCTAGGATTCCTAAAGAAGCATTAGCAACACTACAGGTTGTTCATACTAAGAGTCAAGAAGATCAATTTCTGATAAAGCTAAGATCGGAATTTGAGACTGCGCGTGCTAGTTTGATGAACCATAATCCTATTCACTCCTTATATGTGTGCTTGGGGGATTATTTCGTGAAGAGCAACGTCTTGCTACTTAACTTGGCCTAAATCAAGAAACTGTAACTACTGAGATGGTTAATGTAGAATATGCTGCCCAAGGGAAAGGATGATCCAAGACACAAATACAGTGCTACGGTTGCAAGGAGTTTAGACCTATTGCAAACCATCGTAGCAAGAAATTTTGCAATTATTGCAAAAAGGAAAGACATGATTAAAGACTGTCGCGTCCGACCTCAAAATGGACAAGGCCAAGCTGCTCACATTGCTATCCACTCAAATTTAGCCATTGTCCCTACTGTTCCTGATCCAAGACGGCAACCTTCAATCAGTTCTTCATCTACTGTTACACTTAAGATGATCCAACTGATGATTATTTCTGCATTCCCTGCCTTTGGCCTTCAAGGTAAGGAAAATTTACTCATCTCTCCTTGGTTAGTTGACTCTGTGCTTCAAATATAAGGCTAGTTTATTTGATTCAAGACATTTATTTGTTCGTACTTTGTCGATTGAATCCTCTGTTCCTTCTCGGTTTTGGGTTGAAGCTTTATCCACAACTGTTTATTTGATTAATCGTCTACCTTCTCCAAACTTACAATTTGACTCTCCATATTCTCGTTTGTTTGGTGTTGCTCCCGAGTATAATTCCCTTCATATATTTGGCTGTGTCTGCTTTTTCACTTGCCATCCATTGAACGTCACAAGCTTACTCGGGTGTAGTAATGCACAAAAATGACTTGTATGCTATGATGTAGACATTAACAAACTCTGGGTCTCTCGAAATGTAGTTTTCTTTGAAAATCAATATTTCTTCCAATCTTATGTTCCAAATGGTTGCTTCAGCTTCCTATTTTTTATGATGTGTCTTGTTCTCTTGAAGCTTTAAACTAGGTGGTGTATCAAAGAAGACATCCACAAGCTCCACTGCCTCTTCCTGACATTGTCCTGACGTTTGATCCCATCTCAACTAAACTTCGATGATCATCTTGAGTTTCACGTCCCTCAGAAAGGTATGAATTCTCCAATACTGCTTATAAGGCTACTCTTGAGACTACATATGTGCCCAAGTCTTACTAGCAGGCTTATGCTCAAGGAGGTTGGCGACAAGCTATGCAAGAACTTCAACCTCTTCACGAAAATTACACCTCGGATATCATCCCATGTCCCGATGGAGTAAAGCTGATGCAAATCGGTATACACCATCAAACTACAGCCTGATGGAACTATAGAGAAATATAAGGCTAGTTTAGTGTCCCGACCTTGGAAATTGTCAAGAGTATGGACTTGATTATAAAAAGACCTTTGCAGCAGTGGCTAAGATGACTACCGTACACACTATTATGGCTATTGTAACTTCTAAAGGATCGTACCTCCAATAGATGGACGTGATGAATGCATTCTTACATGGTGAAATGAAGGAAGAGATATATATGACTCCACCTCCTGGTTTGTTCGCTCACTCATCCAATGAGGTTTGTCTATTGAAACACTCTCTATACAGATTAAAGCAGGCGTCGTGTGCATGATTTGAGAAGTTCCGTTCCGTCAAGATTTTCATTTTACTCAGAGTCAATTTGATTCTTCTCTCTTCCTCAAGAGGACTGATGCTATTTCTTTTAGTCTATGTGGATGATATTGTCATTACAGGGTCCGATCCTCGATTGAGCAACTTCAACAGCATCTCAAGACTACCTTTCATATGAAAGATCTGGGTCCACTCCAGTATTTTCTTGGTCTTGAGGTACATTCTTGTCCAAATGGTATACTTTTGCTTAAGAGGTTCTCACCTTGGCTGCTTTCCAATATGGGAATTTAGTACTTACACCTCTAGAGGTCAACTTAAGATTTCTTAAGAGGCAGGTGACCTATTACTTGATCCATCTCTATAACAACAACTAATAGGGAGTTTGAATTATTTGACAATTACCCAACCTGATATTTTCTTTGCTGTCCAGCAAGTTAGTCAGTTCATGCAAGCTCCTCGTCACCGTCACTTAGAAGCTGTCCAACGAATTATTCATTATCTCAAAGGTAGAACTGGTCGAGGGTTACTCTCTCCTACTAGGAACTCCTTACAATTAATGGGTTATAGTGATACTGATTGGGCTAATTGTATGGATACTAGTCATTCAGTTACTAGTTGGTGCATGTTTTTTGGAGATGCACTTATTTCTTGGAAGAGCAAAAAACAGGATCGAGTCTCGAAGTCCTCTACTGAATCTGAGTATCTTGCCATGTCATCGCCTGTTCAGAGATTGTTTGGCTTCGAGGTTTGTTGGGCGAACTTGGTATTCCTTAGTTTACTCCTACTCCGCTTTATGCTGATAACAACAGTGCTATTTAAATTGCTTACAATCCAGTTTTTCATTAGCACACTAAGCACATTGAAGTCAATTGTCATTCCATTCGTGAAGCCCTTGATCAATATGTGATTACTCTTCCTCACATCTTCACTGAATTGCAAGCAGCTGAAGTGTTTACCAAGGCATTATTCTGACATCGGCACCAATTCATGGCTAGCAAATTGATGCTTTCCAACCGACTAGCATTAATTTAAGGGAGGATGTTAACGTATACAGCTATAGTTACCTTGCATAGGACATATTGATAGGCAATAGTTGTAGTTAACTTGTATAGAAGATACTGATTTGACTTAAGCATGCATATAGGTTATAATTAAGGAATTATCAATTATTTAATGGGAAGAAATCCTCCATTGAGAGGCATTCAAACCATTTTGATAGGGAAGAAGACCCTGGGAACAGTTCTCTTTGGCATGATTGAGAATGGGGTTTCATAGAATAAGGAAGAAAGATACTTTAGTATAAAAACTATCCTCAGCATTGAGACTGACTGTGGGGAAAGTCAACATAGAATTAATCTAGTTTTTCATGTAACATCTTCTCATTGGTATTCATTGGATGCAAGTAATCATTTCAGGTCACAAGTTATCATAATAATGTGTCTCTTCAACGTCGCATGGATCTTAGAGACCCATGAAAGTACGAAAGCTAGAATCTTGAATGGATTGTTCAATAACCAGACCATATCAAACACCAAATGAGATTGAAAGAATGGCTGGAAGTGACTTGTAACTCGATAAAATGAAACAACTGCTTGACCATATTATCCTTCGACCACTCTTCATTCCATATTTATACCTCTTGGTACAATTGATCCTTATAAATGTTTTAACTCTTTACTGTACTATCGCAGCCATATATTATGCATGTTTGAGTTGGAATTAAAGGCTTTGGGAACAGTAAAATAGTAATTCACCATCTCTTCTTAGATAGTTTCATCCAACTCAAGTGCCTCAGCATGAAGCTGAAGGAAAAGTAGGTTTTCATAAGAACGTTTATATATAATCTCTACTCTTTGCAAGCTTTCAGAATAGGCAAAGGGTTTATTCCCATTTTTTACACTAAAGCCTCCTAGACAAATATAAGCACTCTTCGATCAATCCAACAATAGCCAAAAAAAGATACTATTTTCATGTAATACGACTTTCACCATCCTAAAAGTTACAAATTTACACTTTACATAGGACAAAAGCCTAACTCAATTGATTGACACCCACACAATTAATGGTGCAATGTTCTGAATCATAGTTTTTACTGTTTATCCTCCAGCCAGCTAGAGTGTGCCACATGACATCATGATGCTCCACAATGATTGTATTTGAGGTTCCAAAGTAGGTTTTGCAATTAATCTTCTACCAGTTGCAAGAAGGGGGAAAAAAATTCAAAGCATGAGAGCATAACTTATTTCACGTAGATACCCCAAATTATCCTACTCACGTATTTAATAACTTAGTCGTCTTTAACCAGCTTTTCTGCTAGAACTCAGGTAACAACAGATCAACAGTACACATGAATTTTACAAATAACTTCAAAATATGAAGGGAAACACAAGAAAAGAAACCAATTCACAACCATGAACAAGAGATTTCAGAGAGAATACATGGAGCAGAAAAATTACCTCCACGTAGCAAAGCCCCTGTGGATCTGCAGTACCAAGCAAAACAAGATCACATGGAACTTCATCATTTTCACGAAGCCACACTATGTTCCCAACATGAATATCTTGAGATTGAATCTAGTAAAAAAAAGTTTGATAATCAATAAATGGTTCAGCATCAGAAAATTTGACACTAAATTATAGAGATGCAAGGACAGTATGATGACAAGTTCGAACAATTCAAAAGCAAGTGAAAAATAAAATGCACATAATCAGGGTGATTAGCTTTGCAAAGTTAACAGCAACAACATATTTTTTGCAGTCAATCCTGAAAAGTGGATACATTTAGTCCAATTTATTGGAGAAAAAAAAAATCAAAATTGTGCACTGGAATGGTAAAGAAAAAAAGAATAAAACAAGCAGCCATATGATGCATTTCACTTACAAGTTTTTTGACTCCATGCCTCACAACCCACACTTCTTTCTCATTTGCTTTCTTATCTGAGAGATACCTATTATAATCATCCCATGCCTCTTTGGTTGCTGAGACTGCAAATATAAATATAAGAGGACCCCAGGTACTTGCAGGATTGACCGGAGTAATGAGCGACCATAGTTGAAGGCATGCAATCAACAAAAAGTACTGGTTCATAAATCGGCTGGAAACAGCAGAAAAGAGTTAAGGACAACAAAGGGGAACATGGAAACAACATAGACACATTTTATACTGATAATGATAATGAATGACATAATCCATCTCCGAATTACTTTTTACCTAAATGTGCAAAGGTTGGAATTGAGTGAAGTTAATATAAATTACATAAAACACAGAGAGAGGAAGAAATATAAGAAATGCATAGAAACAAATACAACTGTGCATTTTAAGAATAATCATAATTGGTAAAAATGTAAAATCAAGGATTCTGATTATGAAACCAAAACCCAAGTGGTATATGAAGTACAAGGGAAACAGGTCAGGAATCAATTCATTTTATCAAATAGGCATCAGATGGATGGATGCATGTAAGTTCTGCACTTACCATAGATGCAATCAGTCCTATATGTTTGAAAGTACTATAACAATAACTATCCATGTATTGCACACATACATATACTCGTATGCATAGGAGTTACTTAGACTCAAAAGCCCTTTTCAAAATTAGAGTCAATTGCACATATTCAAAAACATACAAAGCAAAGGCTCAACATCCATGTATACACTAGACAAAATGCAGTCCTTTTGTATAATGGCTTATGAAACAAAATCAAGAAACGCAATGAACCCTTAAAGCTTTTCTTTGGCTACCTAACTAATTGTGTCAATTCAGTCTTTAACTTTAAAACAGGTTAAGTTAGTACTTCTGGCATGTCTAAATGAAAATTTCAATGGAAATAATGTATACGAGGTTGCAAAAGACCTCTTTGGTCAAAAGAGGAAGTACTGTGTGTCTATAACTATATCTCTGTCCATCTTCTCCCTGAATATGTTGATTAAGAGAAATGAATAGAGACAAAAATCTGCAGGAATTGGATAGGAAGGGGATGATCCTTCCAGATGATGGTAGCAACAAAAGTGCTAGAAAAGAATGTGCTGTTTTAGTTCCTGTCGCTGTTGTTTCAAAACATTGCTGCAGGTGGCAAAACGCTGGAAAACTGGAAAATTTAATCATGAGAATTACGGAGTTTTCTTTGGCTACAGGATAGGCTTCTTACAGATTTCATAACTTTTAGTTTTGAATATGCTTAGTATTTTATTGTCATTTTATCTCTAATCCTTGAGTATGAAAGTCCCCTTTTACATTTCGCAAGAGTACTTCCATCCAAGTTAGCTAGAAAATAAAATGAGATTGCCACATTGAGCATATTTATAGAATGGCTGAATTAACATGATGTGAAGAGATAAAAGAAATTATGAGAAACTTAGAAGGCTGCAAGGTATTCATATAAAATTAAACCAAAAAAGTATCATAAAATCATTTCAAATCCCCAAAAGAAGCAATAGCAAAAATATAAAGCATCATGCAAGTGATCTAGATGATGATACAGAAGCGGTTCCTATGATAAATAATGAAGCTTTTAGAAGGCAGACAAATATATAAATCCACCATACAACAACTACAAAATGAAGGCTTATTTCAAATATCTAGAATCAGAAACTCAGTTTGACCATCCTCACATCCGCTGAGAAATCCAATAAATTAGATATATAGCAACACTCATACAAATTTTGACCACATGGTAACAAGAAAAGGCAATGTTCTGCTATATTCCATCAAGCTTCATAAATTTTGGTATACAAATCCTATTCTAACATTTTCTATTGGAACTACATTACTGTAGCTCATGGGAGTTTCTTTAGATCTATGCAAAACATATTCCAACCACCTCATCATCTTTCTCTCAACATATGTGAAATTGGTGCGCGCACTCCACTTGCAGGCATATATTGTCATTTATTATTTTAACCAGTCTAGTATAGCCATACATCTATCTTTGAATCGTCATTCCCACTAAGTTCATGTTCTGGACAGTATGTTCTTTATTAGACGATGTGCAATAAAGCATAGTTAGTATAATAATTGTTTTGCATAAGTTGCCTTAACATTATAGGCATCTTCCCAATAGCAACTCTCCATTTTTTTCCAACATGCTATAATTTTAAGCATTACATGTTCATAAAGTCGTCGTTCCCTATAAGTAATCAAGGCTAATTACTTAAAACAATCATCTTTTGGATACAGTATCCTTTATAGTAGCTTCAATACACTATCAATATTCTATTTATTGTCATGGTTTTTTTTTTTTTTTTTTTTTTTTTCCAAAACCTTTTAGTTAGAGAACGCTCCATAAGTTCAAAGTTCTAACTTAAAATATCCATCCCTCCTAATCTCATCAACTAAAACTACACAAATCTTTCTATCATACATATCTCTTATGATATTGATATATGAAATAGAAATTCCTTGTTTCTAGCACCTACCATAGCACTTCTTATCATAGGCCTTTCTAAATCAATAAAAAAATATGCAAATCTTATTTCTTTTCTGTCTATTTTTCCATAAATCTCCAAAGTGGACAAATGGCTTCCACAGTACATGCATAAACCAAACAGGTTCCTGAGCACCTTAAATAAATTACACCTTATAAATCCAATACTATGCTCTTATTAAATCTTACAAGAACTGGTTTCAATCAATGAATCGCTAATGAGAAGGTAGAAAAGATTCTTCATGATTTTGTTACATGCATAGCTAGTGGGGAACGTCATTAACCTAATCACGGGACAAGCTCTCCACTAATTGAATTCATTGTTGGGTTACATTAAGCAAAATGAATTCACACAACTAACATTTCAATACTTTTTTGGGGTGTGTGTGAGATAAGATAGATACAACTTAGTCATATTGTATCAAATTTTAGTGATTCTTAATAGTTGGCACCTCAAAACTATATATATTGACCTTTCCAGATAATGGAACAGTCAGATCACAGTATATTGCGAACGGGATACAGGAGAAAAGAAATCAAATTGACACATAAGATAAAGAAAACGCTAGTTAATAAAAAGTACACGATGTGTCTAGGCAAAGATACATGCAGAACAAAAAATAAATATACCTGAATTGTTCCCATAAATTTTTTGGAAGAAAATTCCATATGGTATACTTTCTGTTTGATATGCGATTGTCACAATAGAGATCTTGTGCTAGATCATCGTGATTAATATAAATATAACGCTTCATTGTCAACCTCAATGGATGTAATCACGTCTAGTCGAAGCAGTTTCCCCTACTGGATTTTGGTCCTGGGTATTTCATCGATTTAAGGGCCGGCCAGTTCTAAACAATCACATAAAAAATCAAATGAAAATGAAAATCGATGTCGCTAGAGGAAGATTACTATCAATAAAAAACAATTTTGGAAAAAATAAATAAATTCTAAGGAGCTAGAAAATGAGAATTGCAGGATGGAATCAGCGAGGTTGTGTTGAAACTATATCATTCACAACAATCAGATCGAGTGCAAAATGAACATTAGCCCCTTTTTAGACAAAATAAATCTGAAAAAAGGGTAATGAAGAAGCTGGGTAGAGATCGCTGAAAAGGAAGATGAATTAGTGTTAGGGAACCACTAGCCGCTTGTCCCTTCTGCTTTATAAGACTTAGAACAGGCATAACACCAAGAAGATTGACTTTGAATCGCGGGTTAATTGCACCTGAGGTCACTAAAGTTTCATTCCACCCGCAAGTAGATAACTAAACTTCAATTGTCAGCAATTGGATCATCTAACTTCGATTTAACAGAATTGATTCTCTCATTTAAGGGGCTCAATGCTCCAAGTCAAGTTTAAAAATTAAACTCTTTAAAATAAAGAGTGATTTTGGATACTCTCTACTTGTAATTTATAATAATTGCATTTAATATGTAGATAATAAAAGCATCTTCAAGATTCTTTATTTATAATTTATAATAATTGTTTTTAATAGATAATATAGAGTATTTTCAAATTTAAATAATTATTTATTTTATGCACTTCAATAATAGACCATTTTGTATTTTTCAAGAAGTATTTATTGATTTATGTTCATCTTTTATTTAACTCATTTTTATATATCAATGACCAACTAATTCATATACGATTTGAAATTGTAAAAAGTAAAGTATGAAAGTAAGATTATGCTCTAAGTACAAAATTCTTGACAAAAAGTTTGACAAACTTGACAAAAAGTAAAGTTTGCTATAGGGGCACCACTTGTCAAGTTTGTCAAACTTTTTGTAGATTATTTAGTACAAATAGAATAATCCAAGTATGAAAATATGTTGCTTATCATTAAGTAAGAATAGAGACTATGTTTCACTCTCCAAATTTGTAGATCAAAACATACTTTGGTTATGTTTGAGCCCTATTTTTTGGTAAAATTAAATTTTATAATAGTGATTTTTTGAATAATGTATAGTTAAAAAGTAGAATAAAGTTTTGAGTCTACATAAAAATTTAAGCCATGTTTGAGCTACATTTTTAAACAGTGATTTGATATCATTTCAATTACACATTTTTCAATAAAGTAATATTACACGCAAATCTAAAACTTTTCCTCATTTTTTAGCTACACATTCTCTATCAATCTACTATTTCAAAATACATTCTTTTCAAAATAATGTGGCTCAAACACACTCTTATTTTATTGAAAGAAAATGTGGTTGAAAATAGATCTGGACAAAAAAAAAATCGCAAAATCGACTAAATCAAACGAATTGAACCAACTCCTATAAATGTCGTCTTCCATGTGCCCTTGCCCTTGCCAAAGCCAAAAGAATAAGGCCACGATAAGGGATAGTCATGTTGGGAATTTACTTATCATGCACAGCGGAAAATTAAATAAATTTCAATTCCCATCGAAGGATCTGCTTTGTGTTTGATAGAAACTGTGATAGAAACTATACCTTAATTCAGATCTGCAAACTCTTTTGCTGTTCCTGTAGTTCCAGCTATCCCGATCTGCCTCCCACAGCTGTCCAATTGTCCAGCCTCCAATGGAATCCACACAGAGAACAAGATTGAGAGAATTAGGGTTTTTACTTTTCTTGTGCTAGCAAGAATAATGAATGAATAATGAAAATTCATCTACTGTTCACAAACCCTAGCAGCTTATTTATATAAGCCCAAAATGGCTTGGCCCGTCCTACAACTTAACCCGATCCAATATTTAATTAATCCAATTAATTAAATCCGGTCCATGAATTAATTAATCCAATTAATTAATTCGGGCCTACTAATAAGCAATCCAATTAATTAATTATCCAACTCTTGTCAATTAATTAATTGGCGGATCCCAATCTTCTAGTTCTCATTTTGTGTGTGACCCATTAGGTTCTCAATCACGATGCCTAACGACGTGAATTATTATTTCGATCTAATCAAAATCGATAAATCAAAACACCCTTTTGATTTATCACTAATTCACATTCGTCGTCCCAGATTGACATCTAGCAATGTGTCAGGGCAATACATGTGACGGGAAATGTCATGTGGTATGACAAAACCAAACTCGTTCGTTTATCGTGAAACTATAATCCCTTCGTCAATATGATCCGATCAATTACGAGATATGGATTGTGTCAATCTCGATTATTGATCATATCTTTCATTCCACTTATTAAGTCAATGTAAGTCGAAAACTCATTTTCGACTTATAGATACACCTTGACCAATGATTTCGTTATCGACTTAATTGGATAAAATGTAGATCATAAACTCTTACTATCTAAGAGCGACGAATCCTCTATTGATCATTCACAACCTTCATATGATTATTGACATACCCGAACGATGCCGTATTAGCGGCCCTTGACAGAGCAACTTTCAGCATCACCAAAGCATGATTGTCCCCACATAAGGTACTATGATGATATCAAGTCGAATGATCAATTCCACTACCGAACTTTAGAGATTAACCACTGACACTCAGATAGTTATCCATGTGGAATCTCTCAGTGGGTCTCCAATGTTTTGTTCTATAACAAAACATTCACGTGTTCATTTAAGTGTCACCACACTTTAACTTGTGAGATCAGCTACTTACTTCACAAGTAAGGAATGCCACACGTGGTGGTCTATCCGTAATAACGATATCCGTATCTCGTTATTACTTACGACCACGGATGATTTAAGATTCAATTATATGTAATTTGTATCTCACAATCACAACTCCTTGTGATTAACAAATTATCGAGACTTGAATCTACAGACTCTATTATTTAATATAATAGATCTTGCCATAATAAATGCATTAAACATATATCAAAAGTACTTATACCCAAAGTTGATTGGACCTAGGGCATAATACTTACAAGTCAGACCTACTGCTTTGGACAGGGAGAAGAATTTGCGACATCGCCTATATTGTACCTTGCGAGAGGAGTCAAGTGTGGAGCTTGTGCCTTTTCTTTTTTTCATTTTTGCTTTAATCAAGTTCATAAATATTTTCGCAAATCTTCTAATATTATTATTTTTTATTTTTTTTAATTTGCCTAATCTTAGATTCTTAAAATTTTGAAATTATTTTTCTATGGGAATCTAATGTCATTTGTAATTTGTTGAACCTTTATAATTTGCAATTTGTTTCAATTTACCTATTTCATTAAGTGTGTTAATTACATGTGTTTCAATTTCATTTATTGTTAATTAAATCATTTTATTTTTTAGAACTTTTGAAATCAACGAAAACAGATGAAGATTCTAGCAGATAGCAGCAAGGATAAATAATTCATTCCCAATCTCTAATATTCCAGCAGCAAGAATTAATGACATTTATTTCTTTGTTTTGTGTTTTTTAAAAATTTGAATTTAACAAATTGCATTTTACTTTCCTTTAACATTAGAGATTTCATTTCTTTTTTGTTGATCTTCTGAACATCACAATGCAGCTTTTACAGTAGAAGAACATTATGGTTGATTGCTTATATTCCAATTTACAGGCTATTGGTTATGGTTACGGTTATGTGTTAATTTCAACATTTAATCTTTTTAATTACAGTTTCTGGTATGAGGGTCGTTAATTACAGGTTGTGACTTGTGACTTTATGGTTTTCATTCTTTGAAATTAAACTTCTAATGCTCTTGAAAGATCTATTTCTGTATCTGTGGACTAATTACTTCAAATGCTATGACTTGTACTGCAACAAAAAATGGTCTTTTCGTAAATTGAGTGTTGCTAAAGGTTATTAGCAATATTAAAAAAAAAAACGTTACAAAAATATTATTAGCAACATTCAAAAAATGTTGTTGTATCCTTCTACTCTACGAGAATATCGAGATTCATAACATACGATCGAACGTTGCAAAAGACTTGAACAACACTTTTTGAACATTACAAAATGTTGTTTTTGTTGTAGTGTTGTGAGTTAATTACATGTTGAAAGATCTATTTGCATAAGAAAAAAGGCCATGTAAATCTGTTTATGTCTGTGAATTTACTTATTCTTGGCTAATAAGCAGGGGCGGACCTAGAGGATGCTATAGGGTTAATTGAACCCCCACTTTAAAAAATAAATAAATATATATATATATATATATATATATATATATATATATATATATAGCCCCTTTTTTTAGATTTTTTTTTATAAGAATATACACTTTAAATTTTGATTGTGACCTCAAATTCAAGTTGTCTGGATCCACCCCTGCTGGTAAGTGGTTGAATTGAATGGCATATATTATGTGTTTGTTATATGTGTTCCTCGTGGTTGTTTGCAAATTCATTGTTTATAATTAGTGAAACTAGATGGGTTATGTTAGCATTGCATGTTGCCGTTGATCCTTCCGTTTATTTTCTTTTTTAGATCCTTTGATGGTTGTGGAGATTACACTAGACCAGATTTTTCAAGATCATAGTTCAAAAATCAGAATTGAAAGTTTTATGTTCAAAAATCAGGTAATACTTTAAATTTTTAATATTATAAAATTAAATTAATAGACTCAAAACCTCCACACACCCCGCCCCACACCCCACTCCACCCAATAAACCCTAATACATCTTTCAAAAATAGTTTCAATTGGCACTTCAATTTCTTTCTCCACTCCGCCCTACCCCTCCGACAACTCTTTATGGCGCTCGTGTGCACCGACGACAAGTGTAGCACCGACTATCGTGCACGATGCACCAGCATCTCACCCATCGTAAGTAGTAACGCGCGCCCCCATTATCGTTTTATCTTCTTTTTCCTCTTCTGCATCTGCTTCTCCGGTTGGTATGGTGGTGGCGGTGGTGCAATGGTTCGGGAATTTTCCGCACTAGTTGTCGACTTGCAGTGGTAAACATTATTTTAGACGACTTGCACGATATCTTTTTATCCAACGTCACTTCTCTTCTCTGGTGACTTCTTTCCAGCGCTGTGCGACACCATTATAAGTAGGTGATTTTTCTGATCTGTGCTTGGATGGTTTCTGCGGGTGTGGTAGTGTTGGGAAGAAATGGTGGATTTTAGTAGGATGTGGTTGATTGGAGTTGCAGGTTGAGGTGGTAGGTGGTGTTGGAACAGGTATTTGTCGGGGTGGTAGCGGCGATGTGTGTAGTTATCATGGCAGGTGGTGGCCGGAAGAAATTGTGGAATTTAGTAGGTGGTAAGTACGGTAGTGCGGTGGCAATGCACAGAAGATCGACGCTGATTTGTGTGATTTTTGTGTGTGGAAATCGATTGTGTTGGTGCGGTTGCGGCGATGGAGATGGTCATTGGCGCAGATGGTGGAGGTGGTTGATCTGTTGGTGGTGCTAGAGTTGGGGGCTCTTTTCATATCGATGGTTGTGAGATGGTGGTATGATTGGATGCGACGGTGGTGTGAGCTGTGAGTTCGGTGGTTTTAGTGTTGGTGGTGGCCATGGTGTTGTGTTGGTGTTGGTGGTGGTGCTGGTGGTGCTGGCGTTAGATATGGCGGCGGCGACGGCGACGACAAGGACAGAATGGGATGAAGAGTGTCTTTGACCAATTATTTGGTTATATGTGACCAAGGATCGTGTCTGTGACAAATTATTTGATTATATGTTACCAAGGACTCACATGCGACCTAAAAATTTGATAATATGTGACTGAATAAATATTTGTGACTAACTAATTTGAAAATCTGTGATCTCGAAATAAACTGTAACCGATAATTTGTGATCTCGAAATAAATTGTGACCTGTAAAATTTTTGATTTGTGATTTCGAAATAATCTGTGACTAATCAATTTGATAACATGTGACCAATACATAAATTGTGACCTTAATTGTGTATCTGTGACCATTAATTGAATAATGAGACTTTATTATATTTAATTAATATATAAATTTAATTAATTACATATATCTATATCTACACCTGATTTTTAAATTTTTAAACTTTGTACCTGATTTTTGAATTGGGGTAAACTTCAGACCTGAACTATGAATTTTTCCCTTGATAGTTTTCTATATTTACATGGTCCTGGGATAGTTGCATATCTTTTGATCATGTCTGGGCTTAAAAATTGAAGTCCAAGTTCTGGATTTAACATGGGAAAATTTAATGAAGAAAATGTGGTTTACCTAAGTACACACTTACTTTTGTTTATGGTGTGTTTATAATTTAAGTGGGCCCAAAACTTAAAATAATTTTTTGGGGTACTTACAAAAATACCCTTAAATTTATGGGTGTTTTGAAAAATCATATTAAAATTTTTTGGAAATAAAAAATACTATGTAAATTTAAAAAGTAACACAATGTCACTTTTCTCTACAAAAATAAAAGAGTGAGTTTGAAATTATTGTTCATGAGCCGAATGGCTACATAATACGAGTCGTATTCGAGTTAGCCGTTTAGCCGAGCTGTATCCTGCCTTGTATCAGATGTCATGTCATTTAATCTTTCTCGTTCCTTTCATTTTCTCTTTCTTCAGCTTTCTCAGTCGTCTTTTTCTTTTACTTTCTCTTTCTTCAGCTT
Source organism: Osmanthus fragrans (assembly GCA_019395295.1). NCBI lineage: Eukaryota > Viridiplantae > Streptophyta > Magnoliopsida > Lamiales > Oleaceae > Osmanthus > Osmanthus fragrans. The sequence continues at coordinate 16,986,060 of CM033357.1, forward strand.
TCCTATTCTTTCCCATTTCCCTTCCTTTTCTCTCTTCGTCTTTTTCTTTCACTTTCTTTTTCTTCAGCTTTCCTATTCTTTCCCTTTTCCCCTCCTTTTCTCTCTCTTCGAGTGAAGCCTTCACTAACAGCTACAATGTGCCCGTGTCACCCCATATCAACTACTCTGCCCAAGGTAGGGGATCTTTAAAGTATTGACTTATTCGATGTCGGTGGAGGAGGAGTTGAGGAAAAATTAAATGAACTTGAGCTCCAGCAGGTGTCTCATAGGCTTCTTAGCGTGTGAGATCTCGTTTTATTGATCTTCATTTCCAGTTTGTAGCTAGAATAGGTATTTTTTGTTGCGGTTCTATTTTCGTACTTTTATGTTCATTTTAGTTTTACAGTAAAGAAGATTAATATTTTTTGTTTTTGTATTTTAGTTTTGGTGATTTTTGGAACTTGGTATTAAATTTTTTGTTTTTTTTATGTGCGTGGGATGCTACTCGATGGATCTTTTAATTTTTGATCAATTATCACCAGTGGAATCTTTATGTGTTGATGGTTTTCATCTTCCTACAAGAGAAATGTAATTTTTCTGTTTTTGGGTAATTTTTTTCTTTTATAATTTATCATATTTAATTTTTTTTTTTTTCAGCGTGTGGGATGTTACTTTGATGATCTTCATTTCTGGTTTTTAGCGAGAATAAGTATTTTTTTTTTGTTGCCATTTAAGTCCATTCTCATGCTTTTATGTTCCTTTAGTTTTGTAACAGAGAAATGTTAATGTTTTTTGTTTTTGTATTTTAGTTTTGGTTATTTCACTCTTGTACTTGAAAACAAGTAAATATTATTCTGTATTTTTTTAAAAAAATATTTGGTTTAAAAGCATGTAGTTTGATGTTGAAATGTAGATCACACGATTTTTTTCTGTACTTATTTTTTTAAGAGTTGTTAGAGGGTTCATGATGAGTCTATATGCTTTACTTTGTTTGCTCCCATTTTCATCTTTTGTTAATTTGTAATTATTTATTTTTTATACAATTATTATTTTTTTAGAGTTAAATTTGATTCTAGAAAATTTGCATTTTGTGAAACGTATAGTTTTTTTCCCCAGTTCCGTGAATGCATTATTTTTAATCTGGGAGTATTATTTTTTAGGCCATTTTTAATTTGTGTCAAAAAGTTTGGTCTTGATTTTGCGATTTTATTAGTTCAATTTTTTGCTTAATTTTTTGCATGCTTTTAAACCTTCGGCAAATGTTTCTTCAAAAATTATAATATTTTGTGAATTTTTTTGGGTACATTTTCAGTTTTTAGTTTTCTCATTTAAAGGGTGTCTAAGTTGTTTATTTGTTCGATTTTTTTTTAGTTTTGACTTTTGATAGGAGGATTTCTTCTCAATTTGGCATTTCTGCTAATCTTATTTTTTATTTTTTTAGTTAGAATGTCTTGAAGATAATTTTTGTTTGTTTGTTTTTTTTTTAAGTTTTCGTGAAATATTGTATTTGTTGATTTATAAGTTTTGATATGAACGAGTAGCAACAAAAGCAACGTTGAGAATTTTATGGTGAAAGGAAAAAAATCAAGGTGTGCTGGTAGGAGGAGAAAATAGTTTGAATGCGTAGAGGGTAAGTATGTATAATTATGTTCCTGATTTTTTAAGTATTTAGTAAAATTATTTATTATTAGAATTTTTTTTGTATTTCTTTGTTGCGATTCGTGTGGATTAATTGTATATTTTTATTTTTCTGTATGGCTTCATAGCTGTCTCAGAATCTGAAATTTCAAAAATGGGTATAGCTGATTTTAATGATTCAGAATATGAGTATTTAAGGTTATAAAACCGAATATTTATGGTGAATAGGTTATTATGTGAGTTTATTTAGTTTCGTGTATATTTTTGTGGTTGTTAAAAATGTGTGGGAAGAATGTGGTGGTTGAAGGACAAGTATTTGAAAATCACCATGTTGGTCAAAATATTATAAAAATGGATGCAGACTCACGAGATTCATCATTTGTTGATTCTTCTTACATAAATAATTCGTCGCTAATCATTTTCATGAGTTCTCATGTCTTAACATTCCCAATAGTTTGCATGTACTACGATACAAAAAAAAAAAAAAAAAAAAAAAAAAAAAGTTGAAAATGAAAGCAAATGTTTTTGTTGTCTAGAAGGGAAAATTAAATTCCATATAAATAGTGTACCCACCAAATTACATAAAACATTTTACATCATCGTCAAATGAATCTAATCTAAGGAATTTAAAACATATGCTAGAACATACAATAGCAATTTCAATTTTACGTTTTTCAATGTAAATAAGATAAAAATTTCTGTCAAAGCAATAAAAGTATATATTGTTTTTTTCCTTCATATTACATGAGTCATGCAGTAAAATTGTAATTAGTGCTAACACCTGCATGTTTTTATTGCAGTCAAAACCATTTTGGAGGCATTTGGCAATGCAAGAACTCTTAGAAATGGTAATTCAAGGTATCGTCTATGACTTTTTATATCAGAAATTCTTTATGTTATCGAGAAAATGCAATCTGTTTATGTTCTCTCGTTAAGTAAAAAGCTATTAAGTTTTACTGCTTAACCTCATTACTTGACAATTTTTCTTAATTATTTTGTTTATGAGAGTTTTTGTGTATTTTGAAATGTGTTTTATTATGGTTGATAGTTCTAATTTTATGTAATTTTTTTTAAAGTTTTAGGTGTTGAATTTCTTCTTTGTAACTTCGTCGCAACACAAGATGGAATGAAGTAGCATCTTCTATTAGACCTTAATGTAGAGCTTTTTCTATTTATTATTATACTTTCTACATTTGCAATGTTAAATTTTTATATAAATGACACGGGGAATTATATGGCCAGATTTGTGACTGAAGCTATGTCAGTTGTAAATATTATTTTTTTGCCTTGTTTATTTCATGATTTTGGTAATATTTTTTATTATTTATTGGAATGAAAAATTCCTCTTGTGGGTTTCCTTCTGTAACGATTGTAAAATCGTTTTCTTTGTGAAAATTGTCCACACTGTACAATAATCATTTTTCATGTAAATTTGTCAAGGTTCAAGGTATGGTTATCATCTTTTACAATTGCTATTTTATACATTTTTTAGATTTCATAGTTTAATCTTTGTTGATGTATCTGAGGTTAGTTGTCAATTTGTTCTATTTCTTTTGAATGTTTTGTATTTTCATAGAGTTCAGGTATAAAATATTATGAATGAGTTGTCGTGATTTCTTTATTTCTGATTGAATTTTTGTGTTCTAAGTTTTAACTATGATTTAATTGGTTTAATTTTAATTAATGGAAATTAGTCACTTAGTTCTCATTTTACGAGGATTTAATGCTATGATTGCTTGCATGATAGTTTTGTTATGGGACGTGAATTGCAACCAGATTATGAAATGCGAACGAGGAAATCTAGGCGTGTTTCAATGTTAACATGTAAGAATATTCTATTGGAGGTATAATTCTCTGTTTTTTTTGCTTTTTTTTATCTATTGTAAAAAGATTTTGACTTTTTTTTTTCACTATGTTCATCTCAAGAGTATGGTGGACAACAATTAGTTGGTGCCGAATGTTTAGGTTCCACGGATAATGTTCCAAATGGGATGGTTTTGAACTTAAAAGAGGTAAGTTTGTAGATTTTAGTCATTTAGTAACTTATTATGCTAACATGAATTTACTGCAGGAGCTGTCTTGGACATCTCATAGCTGAAACACTATTTGTGTTTCTCAATATTAATGACGACTCATTTTATTGTAGTTGTCGACTGTCGTTGTGGTATATATTCAAGACTTGGATTTAGTACAACAGAACATGGAGTCGATAGTTCGTATGACTGTGAACATAATCGACTTAGAGTTGATGAAGTTGTAGAAAATGATGAGTGTACTAAATTTAATTTGTTGAACATTCGGACTAAATGCCATGTACTTGTGCAGTCAACAATTTGTGAATATTGCGTTGCCATGAAATTTCATAGAGTAAGGAGTTTTGTTGTTCAGATTGCAAGGTAAACTTTGTCAGGCTTTTGGCCAGTAACTTTGTTTTGTTTTGAAGCACTGCTCTTGTATGAAAAAAAAATTCATGAAATTTGAGCTTTAGCAGCAATGTATAACAAGTTTCATGATGTTTTGACTTGTAACTTAACTATGATGGTGTATCAAGTTCACCTTTTGAAATGTATAAATCATCATTTGTTTGTCACTCATTTTTTTTTCATGAGTATTTTTTATTTTATGCTCAAGTAAATTGCATGTCTAAATGTGATATCTTTATTCTTTTTTCATTTTTATATCTACGCTATTACGTAGCCAATTATACTATGGCACGTGCATTACACGTGCGTCTTACAAGTTCATAAAAAAAATGTCGCTTTTTTTTTTATAAAAAATGTCACTGTTTTGACACAATGTCACCTTTAAAAGTTTAGTGTCACTTTTTTATTAAACAATGACATACAATCTCATTTTTATTAAAAATAATGTTTGTCACTAAGAAGTAATAAAAATTTCAAAAATGCGACAGAAAAAGTGACAAATTAAAAAAAAAAAAAAAAGTGACACAAACACTCCAAAAGTGACACAATGTCATTTTTTTAAATAAAATTTGTCATTTTTTTTAAAAGTGACACTGTCATTTTTTTTTAATAAATTGTCACTTTTTTGACACAATAAATCTGGTTCTCAGGTTTGCAGATGTCCATTTACAGTGAACGGTGAATCTAACTCGAAATGTTTGGTCCCATATTGACAAAGTTGCGAATCATGTGGATCTTTGATTACATATGACTATACATTGTTGAATGGAATTTACCCAACAAATGAAATGGTTGTACAAACAAGTCTACAAAGATGTCAAAACTTGTGCAATGAAGACAAAAATTGCACTACTATGTCTACAAATGATAAAAAAATCACAGTGTCACATTCTGAAATCACAATACACAAGACTCGAGATGGAGTCCCAATACATTGACCTTTTAAGAGGACCATCAGGATGCAATCCAACGGCATCTAGAGTCCCCTTATCTATAACAAGCTTAAACTTCTTATCTAATTTAGTATCCAAAATGTCATCAACCAAGAACTTAATCTTGGTGAATTCAGCACAATCAGGGAGGCTTTGAGCTAGATCTATTGATCATTCACTATAATCCATTCTAGTGAGAACAGAGAACCCTTGCTTAGCAAACTCCTGAAGAAGCAAACCATTATCAGTCCCAACGTCCAACACACTCCAGTTAGACAACTCCTTTTCAGGCTCTCCAACAGACAAATTATTTGCATTATCTACATGATTTGGCAAGTGACGTTGAGATATTCCAATGCATAAGTTTTTGGTCCAAGAAGCAACAATTTCCATCACATCATCTCTAAACCAAACTTCATCAGCATGGCCATGCTCCCAGACGAAAATCGGACAACCGAGTTGAAAGTTACACAAATTCTTGTAGATCCTTCTTGTTACACGAGTTGAAAGTTACATAAGTTTCTCTTCTAACAATCCCTTATTAAATTGTGAGATTTCACAGGTTAGACCATTAAACAATGAAAAACAAACATAAAATTCTTTAAAATGAAAACTGTAGGACTTACATGTAATGCGAAAACAACTACTAAAACCATTATTAAGATTTCTCAATTGCTAGTAAAATCATCCATCAATTTTCTTACAACACAGATGTAGAAAATAGAGACATGAGCAACTATTAGACCAATTGTTAGAAAGATTGATCTTACATTGAGCTCAAAAATCAACCTTTCCCCAATATAAAATATCTACAGAACAAGATATGATTATTAAAAAAAGCACTAACAAGGAACTAGGCCATATAGTCCAATAATTAGAAAGAGTATAGAAACACGTTTTTGTTAAAAAAGAAAAAAAAAAAAAACATAACTAGGAGAGCTTGCTAATAGCTTAGCAGCAAAATCCATTCACCAAAATATTCATGCTTAAGCAAAATTTCAACAAATGCCAGTTTGAATGTGATTCCAATACCTTCGGTTCTCTATACCCATAATCGGAGTTAAATGTTTCATTAGCCATCGAACTTTATATAATGTCACGGCTTACTCACCATACTTACAAAAGCGTCCCATTGGCTACTGAACTTTGATCTGTCATTCTCCATTACTCATTGTATGGATGGCGTTTCAGTTGACGCTGACATGAATGTCGAAAATCAGATGTGGCATGTTAACTCCTTCCACATGTTAAATGTTTCGCCACATCATTGCCACGTCAAATCAAACACACGCCTTTGTCATCTGTGAGAAAATGTGTCTTCTACGAATTGAATGAAACCACAAACATCAAACAATTTCACTGTATCTCCCAAATCATAAATTACGCCTCCATCTTCCCAAAACTCCTAAATCCATGAAATCAAGTCGATAATTGAAACCCTAAGCCCCAAATCAAGAAAATCAATTATCCAAGCTCCATCCCGCCATTGTTGACAGCCCAACCCTAGCGTGAAGAAGCAGCTTCCATTGCATTTTGGTACTTGGAGCAAGGAATCGTTGGCGTGCACATGGATGGACCGTTTGAAGGTAATTTTGAAAAACCTTTTTTTAATTTTTTGGTTCGGGCATATTGAAAAGGGCAAACGTTATTTTCAAATATATGGAGCTGTGGGTTGTACGATTATTGTGGGTTAAATGGCTGTGAGGAAAATTTCTTAGGTTGGTATGGGGATGGTTGTAAATGGGTTGTCATATACAAACTGAATGATTGAATTGAAGTTGAAATTAGTTGTTTGATTTTGTTGTATAACTGAGATGGATGTGAAATAAAATTGATATGACCAACTACAACTGCACACCTTGATCGATATAGAGGTTTTTTTGGTTGGTCTAGACATTGGAGCAAGTCCAATGTTGGTTTAAATTTTTGATCCATTAATATGTGCATTTGACATGGTAAAATGGTTGCAGACAAATGCAAGGGAGTATTGTTGGCACATAATGCCTTGGAAGAACAAGCTTTCCAGTTTATTCCAACTTCCATGGTGTTGCGTAAAGCACAGTCAGGCGGTGTGAAATCTGGTCCAGCAGCAACAATGTGCAGTCAGTCGGTTCCTTCCGATTCATTTTGATCTTCTAACCAATTATGTGAACTTTGACGATATGGTGGATGAATTGCATGACATGGGAGACGTGGAATATGCCAAAACGAGAGCGGCAACGACACAAAAACGACGACGCACGAAGCTATCGATATTAGCAGGAACACAACTCACAAGGAATAACCAACAGTAACATACAATTTCATGAATTCAGTGTTATTATTTCATGGGAAATGTGTCCTGGCACTTTTTGTCCTTTTTAGCTTTTCTAGTTTCCTTCTTTTGTAAGTTTATGATTTTGGGAAATTATGGGAATTATATAGATATTATGGTACTACTTTAGTACACTGATGTAATCTTTCTATATGTGCTTTTGAATGATAAGTACATTTTATTCAGTAAAGAGAAATATACATTCTCTTTACAGCTTTGGTTCTATTTTTAGGCGTTAAGCTATGAAGTGTGATACTGTCTGGTTTTTGAATGTGTAAACTAATCTTCATTTGCCGTCCACCCAAGTCGCACATCATAACTATAGTTAAAATTTGGTTTTTTGAAAACATCTGAAAGCATTCATCTAACATCTTGTAGTGTGGCAATTAAGAAAAAAAATATGTCTTCACATACTAGTTCCAAAAGTAACCCACATAATTTCAACCCCTTCGTACCAAAAACATAGAACGTATAGCATTTGTATGCCTTGTATAGAGAGATTGATTGCCATGTACAAAGGTTGGACAACCAAAACATATATTTTCAAATTACAAACACATTAATATTATATAACATAAATCTAAAGTCTACAATGTTCAAACTTTATAATAAATGCATACAATGGCGTAATTAAAAAAAAATACTTGCCGAATATAATAATATTGGTCCAACTAGATGAATACGTTAACATTTCCCATTCTCTTCTATATATATAACCTTCACACTAGTGGATAGTAACATTGGATGGGATTTCCACCTCTTCTTGTTCGGTTATTTGAACCAAATTCTTCAAGACACGAGACAAATCTTCAATTAAATACTAGGCTGAGAGTTAATCGAACAAGCACATTGTGATTCTCCACTGGACTCACCTTCAAATTACACGTGTATTTCCTCATGACAAAACATCGTTCCACTCTAAACGATGGCAATAGTTAGCACAATAGAAGAATAGCCATCCTATGTTTTCAGTATTCTTTTCTACCTCCATGCATTTCTCAAATCTCATGCGCATTTTGGGAATCATTTCCTAGTCGGGCATTCCAAAAAGCAATGCACCGGTCTCCTACAACTACGACAAATTCCCTTGTTATTTCCTGACATGGAACCAGCTATTGCAACTACGAACAATAAAATTACCACTTACAATAAAATTTACTGCAAAATATAACATCCTGTAAAAAGGAGTGTACTAAACTCAGAAAATAGGCATGCAGCTATGCTAATGAATTGGCAATACAAACACCCACACATTTATGCTTGCCGCTCATAATTAACATCCTCAAAAACGAACTCGCTATCAACTATCAATTACCATAATCGTAGTAGCATACCATACAAATTAGTATATATCAAAATTTTTATTCGGTATGCACTATCATAAGAAAATGACAAACGAGAATAAATTTTGAAAAAAAAATATAGAAAATCTAACAAAATTTGGTTGAATAGGTTCTGACCGAAGAACAACCCTTTGCAAGGTAAAAGTCATAACAATCAATTATTCAAAAAATTACACTGAAAACAAGTCTAGACCTAGTTATGATTTGTCCAAGGCAAAAACAAAGCCATGATTTGAACATAGCAACCGAAAATTTTCAAATGGAGAAAATAGCGAACATTCGAAAATTACACAGTCACACATGAAAATTGGTAATCGAAATGGATTAAAATTACCTTTATTGCACTTCCTTGTGGGCGTATTTAGTTTCGAAACTTATTAATTTCACGGAGTTCGGCACTATACCACAGCTGAAATGCAAGGATCGATTTTAGGGTTATGGCTGATTTTTGGGAATATCGAGTCGTATGAAAATTGATTTGGAAATTATGGATTTTACCAGGTAAAAGACGCATTTTCTCCTTCACTGGTGTGGCGAAGATGTGGTGAAACATTTTATATGTAAAAAGAGTTAACAGGCCACATCAGATTTCCATCCTCCATGTCAATGTCAAATGAAATGGCATCCACCGAGTGAGTAATGGAGAATGACGGATCAAAGTTCAGTGGAGAATGGGATGCTTTCGTAAGTTCGGTGAGTAAGTCGTGACATGGCCTAAAGTTCGGTGGTTAATGAAACATTTAACTCCCATAATCGCTATCATCTTTGAAGAAATTGACAAATATGTCCCTCCGTTCTCTTATCAATTTGAAAATCCTATTTCGACAAATAAACCAAAAAAAAAGTAAAATAAAAAAATAAAATAAAAGACAATCAAATTTCACAATCCGAAACTAGAAAGGGGGAAAAAAGAATTTGAACAAGCAAACCTTTGTGGCACTGTCATAAGGGTTGGATCTGGAGAGCCTGACATATATATCCTTTTTACTCATGATAATCAAGATGTGATCAAACAGTTTGCTTAATATAAAGGGTAGTTGGAGGGCAATTAGGAACCCAAATGAAATCCGCGGAGGCAATTGTTTGAAAATCTTGGTTGATCTGTGCTAGCTCGGTAATCTCTTATGGATCCAAGTTAGAGAGAACGAAGAGGGATGTCAATATGGTAACGAGATTGGCGAGTGAGCTGCGGAGGAAGATCGAGGAAGGGGAAGGCAGTGAGAAATGAGGACCGTGAGGAGAGCTTGAACGAGGAAGGCTTTGAATAGCTTTCTTTATGATACCATAATTAATACGTATGGAGAAAAAGTTAAAAGGTTAAGTGCATCAATCAATTTTATAGCGCCCAGGCCGTACTGGGCCTAATTTGCCCTAATTTTTTTTTTTTTTTTTTTTAAAAAAAATTCATGATTTGGGTCAGTTCAGTTTAAAAGTTAGAGTGGATCAATTTGAGTTGAAATTCATCCAAATCGACTAATTTGGTTTTGGTTTCAGATTTGAGTCGAAACTGACCCAAACCAAACCTGTCCAGACCTAGTTGAAAATAAGTTTAAGAAAAAAAAGTTTTTTTTTTTTTTTTTTTTTTTTTTTTTTTTTTTTTTTTTTTAAATGGGGCTCAACATGGGCATTCTAAAATACTAAAATAGAGTATTCTCAAATTTTATTTTTAAGTATGGACTTTCTATTTGTATTTGAAAAAATTCTTTGAGAAACTATATGTTTCAATACTCCATTTCTTATTTTATTAAAATCATATTTGATTTTTAGCTCTTTAACATATGAAAATATTTTTTGATAAAAAGTGACGAAAAACAAAATATTTTAAAACTCGGCCAGACTATCGACCTGAAAAGTTAAAAGGTCGAGAGTTAAAAGTTTAATTGGTGTTTAAACGGCGGTAAGAAATTATTAAATAAATATAAAAATGTACATAAGATTAGTTGCATTGTTGCATATCTTTTGATCATGTGTAGGCTTAAAAATTGAAGTCTTTCAAATTCTGCATTTAACATGGGAAAATTTAATGAAGAAAATGTGTTCTACCTAAGTACACATGTACTTTTGTTTATGGTGTGTTTATAATTGAAATTGGCGCAAAACTTTAGATAACATTTTTTTTTTTTTTTTGAATTTTAGTCCAAACCGAATAAAATAAAAATTGATATGGTTTGGGTCGATTCGTTTTAAGAGTTAGAGTGAGTCAGTTGGGGTTGAAATTCACCCAAATCAATTAATTTTGTTTTGGTTTCAGGTTAGGGTCGAAATTGACCCAAACCAAATCCACCCAGACCTAGTTGATGGTGACGGTGGCAATTGACATAGAGGATGCTCCCCCACATACTAATGGGTGGGGTTGGATGGATTAGGGGATTAGTGGTTAGGCATTGGCATTGGGGATGGGGTTAAGGTTAGGGTTGAGTGGTTGTATGGATCACAGAGATGAGTATTTTTTGTTAACTAAAAGCTTTTTGGATGGAAATTATTAGAGGTCCTTCAGACCCATATATAATAAATATTTGGGACCTCTATTGCAATTTTTTTAAAGTTTGGGACTTCCAATGCAAGTTATTGAGCTGAATAGAATATTAGAACTTAATTTGAAAATGTCAACCTTGTTAGAATTGCAAATATTTTTCAAATTTTAAAACACGTCAATGGAAATTATGGATGAAAACCATCGTAAAAGGACCTATATGTGCTAATTAACATAAGGTTGAGGATGAAATGTGATTAAAAAAAAAGTTGAGGACATAAATATAACAATAAGTAAAAGTTGGATATCTTTAATAAAATTAAAATATAGTATATTTACAAAAAATACGGTTTGAATATAAATATCAATTTTTTTAACAAATGGCGTTTTTATACCATTATATTATATAAGTTCAAGAGTGATATTCTATTCACAGTGGACAAGAGCTAATTGTGCTTCCAACTGACGAGGAATTGTCACATAAGCTCTTAGCACATTTTATCTTGTCCACCGTGGGCATGATAACAATTCTATATATAAATTTACAAATGTCACGTCAATTGTATGCATATTTTATCTTGCTCGCTGTAAACAAGAGAATGACTCTACATATAAATTTACGACATGGGGTGAGCATAGTGTATTTACACCCCATATACATGGTATATTTTGTAATTTCCCTTCTATGAATGCCACTTACTAATAAAAATCAATATATTGAAACCACTGCTTGATTGCTAAATCGATAGATTTGCTAGTTAAAATCCATTAGTGATCACTAAACTTTCAGGAATATTTTAATTGGGTTACTAAACTCTGATTTGTCTCAATTTGGTCACTGTATTTGACTTATTTTCAAATTTAACCACTGTAACATTATGTCACCTAGCCCCTCTAAAGCTGATAGAAATTGCTTATTTCACAGTCAAGTCACAATTGATTATCTACTGAATCTCTATGTGACACCCTACAAATAAAAATAATAAAATGATATTTGTATTAAAAGTTAAAAAGCATTTTTTTAATAAGGTTTTTATGATGTGGCGTAGTTGAAAATTCGTATGCCATTTGGCAATTAAGTAAAAAATTGTTTTAAAGTTCGGTTATCAAATTAAGAATAATTAAAGCCTAGTGACCCAATTGCAATTTCATTAAAAGTCAAATAGTTGTAGTTGAATTTATCCTGGGTTGCTAACATCTCATGCAATCTCAACTCTAATTTTTTTTTTATTTTTTGTTTTTTTTTTCAGAAATTAGGCTTTGTAGTGAATTGATTGACTATAAGCATATCTTATTTCATCTTACGTATGAGGACGAGTAATCTCTTTTTGAAGTCTTTATGGTATGTTAAGGGATGTGAATAGGAGTGGGCAAAAAAAAAAATCAAAAAATTGACCAAACCAAATCAAGTCGATTTGAATCAAAAAAATCGGTTTGATTCGGTTAATTTAATCATTAAAAGGTCGGATAGGGTTAATTTCGGTTGAAGCAACGAACTCATCAATTAACTGACCAAACTCGCTAATACAATTTTTATTTTTGTTTTCATTTTAAAATTCATATTTTTAAACTTAAAAAATAAAATGATAAAAAGACAAATATAATTCTTTCTCGAATAATTTGTTTACCGTCTATGCTTCTTCTACCAAAACTCCAAATTTCAAAGGAAAAAAGCAAGGAGAAAAATTATTTGTTGAAAACTCCAAATTCTTATTGTACCTTTCCTTTTATTTCGATATAATTGTCTGTTGATAACTATTGGAAATACACGATGATTTTTGGATAATCAACCTTTTACTATATATATATAGGCCAGCAAATTTGTTAACGTAAAATAGGTAGGCAAATTTTTTTAACTCGGACCAATATCCAAATCGACCCAAACCGATTTGGTGCGGTTCGATTTCAACAGCTGAATTTGATCGATTTGGATTGGAATTTATCCAAACTGAACAAGTCCGTTTTGAGTTGGACTGAAAACCAACCCAACATGAACCATGCTCAGGCCTACCGATAAAGGTTTTGAGATGGACACGTAATTTTCAGCCGAACCATGAGATCCCTTTTACGTTATTGCATGTTCATGTTCATGTATGGGTTTCCTTGCCGTTATTGCATCTTCATTTATGTATCAAGAGCTTTTTGTTTGAGTTGGCTAAGACTATTGGGACACCCGTCGACATAGTGAAGCGAGGGATTTTGTTGAGGTCAACTGAGAGCATAAGCTCCAGCCTCCATGATGGGTCTAAATAGATCCTAGTGAGAACTGTACCTTTGGCAGCTTATGATTTATATGAAGCTGCTAGTATTCTGCCCTAAATGTAGGGTTGGGGGTTCCTCTTATTGTCCCTGTGGTTGTTGACCCTCCCCCACAGCCTACTCCGCCTCTTGTTACTGCCACTACTGGTTGGGCTATTAAGGGTAAGGAGGTTTCTTTCGAGCCTCCTGAGTCCTGAGTAGTGGATCCAGTTATTGGGTTTACTTTTGGGTATCATTAGGCTAGTTCTTCTATAGCCTCCTCCTCAATTCCAATTCCATCAGTGGTTTCTGTTGATATGTCTTCTCCTATAATACTACTTATTGGAACTTCTCCTGAGCATGTCACAGATAGCGTTTCTCCTTCAGTAGCTCCTCTTGAGATATCCTCTCATGCAGTAGTTATCTCTCACTCTCGTGAGCCTGCTATTTCTCGTGTCTTGACTGGGTATCCTTTTGTTATTTATGCTTCTGCTATTATTATTGCTCTAGCTATTGGGTCTTCTTTGAAGCCTACATTTCTCAGTGTCAAACCTCTTGACGCAGAATGGAAGCGAAAAGATTTACCAACGTAAATCTAAGAACAAGAAAACCAAATTCAAGAAGAACGAAACTTTATTTCAATCAAAACTGTCGACGGCAATGACAAAACGAGGCTAAAATAGTCCTAGGAAACCTAAAATAAACGAAAAGACGGAAATAGACATTCCAGGAAATAAAATAACTAAAATGCCAAAATTGACAAAATTAGGAAAAACTTCGAATGGCCGCCGACTGAACTTAAACTGCAAATTTGAAGCTGAAATCGACAACAACCGAGTGAAGCTCGGTTGGGGCGGTATGAGGCTCTGCTTCTTGTTTCCGAAAACATATTATAATAGCGATTCTGACACTGGTGCAAAAAGTTATGCCCGTTTGAAGTTAGCACTCGTTTTCTTGGCTAATTTCCTGTCCATCTCCTCTTCGAACTCCAAGGCGATCTGTCCTACATCACCTCTATTGACTTCTATTGTGACTTCCTCTCAAAAAGCAATCAGTACGACTGTTTAGGGACTAAAACTTATTAGGGAAATTTGGCCAAATAGGCTAGTTGGACAATAATTTTGGACAAATAGCCTTTGACCAACATTAAAACAAAATAAAAAAATTTAAAATACTTTAACTAATCAAATGACAATGTTGCCCCTTAATTTATATCAAAATATTCATCCAATTTATATCTCATTTCACGTGTTCTTTCTTCTCCATTTTCATTATGAAACCCTATTCCCCAAAATGAATTCTAACATCGTCTTCTTCACCTTAGTTTTCAACGAGGATCTGGACAAATACATTTCAACTAAGAAATTGTAGGTGATTTTGGGAAAATTATGGTTGAAGGAATGGATGAAAATTAAGAGAGTTGAGAAAATGATATCTTCCGTTGAGCAGAATCACGATGAGAGACTAGATTTCTTTGAGTTCAAGGATATGATGCGTAGTGTTATGATTTTTTCTTGATTTTGTAGTTTTATCATTATTGTACCGTGTTCTTCTCCACCATCAAAATGGGTAACCTTTGATCGTTTTCCTTTTCACTTATGTATTTTTGGTACTTTTATTGTTGAATATAGTACGAAATGATATGTTGATTGATTTTGTTTTCGCATTTGGTGTATTTTTCTTGTTGTACGCAATTATTGGACGATAACGACACTCCAGCCGTTATCAGTAGCGTAGAACAACACTACAGTCGTTATCTGTAGTGTAGAACGACACTACAGTCGTTATCTTCCATGTAAAATGACAATACATTTATTATCTATTATGGTATGTCCATTATTAATAATACAATGTGGTTACTTCGATAATTAAAATATGATAACTATTTTCTTGTGTCTTTCATATATACATGATATATCTCTCAAATTTAAGTACAAAATGATTAAGTAATGAGCATATCTCTCAAATTTTATACACGGTAGGTCCATCTTACAACTTAAATAAGTTTAAATTATCGATTATCAGGGCTCGGACGAGTCGTAACTGCTCATAATCGTGTGTATAAACAGAACAACACAACAGCCGTTCTACGAACAGTAACGACACTTGTGCCGTTCTCAAGAACAAGATTGTCTATTGTTATAACATCACTTGTGTCGTTCTCTCAGATTTTTTCAATATTAGTAACGTTCTCATATATTAGTATTACAAACATAACGTCATGTCCATCTTGCAACGTAAATGAGTTTGAATTATCGATTATCGGGATTCAGAGGGGTCGTGGGTGCTTATATTCGTGTTTATTGACAGAACGACACAAGTGTCGTTTAACGGCACATGTGCCGTTCTGATGATTTCTTTAATATTTTGCTTCATTTCTGCTTTAACAACCTTAAGTATTAGACCCTCTGACTTAAGGAAGTCATAAATATAAATAATTGTATAATTAAATGGTTTGATGAGTAGACTTTATGTCCATCTTGAAGAAGAAATAAGGATGTGAAAATGAGGGAAATTGGATGAATATTTTACTGTAAGAATGGTACAACTTAGGTATCCAATTCGAAAGGTCATTATGTCGGAAAC
The DNA here is from genome assembly GCA_019395295.1 of Osmanthus fragrans. Taxonomy (NCBI): domain Eukaryota; kingdom Viridiplantae; phylum Streptophyta; class Magnoliopsida; order Lamiales; family Oleaceae; genus Osmanthus; species Osmanthus fragrans. The sequence continues at coordinate 17,001,986 of CM033357.1, forward strand.
AAACGAAAATAAAGGAGAAATCAATAGAACAGTTCAAGTGTCGTTACTAATAATAAAACAATACTTATTTCGTTCTGTCTATGAACACGAGTTTAAACAATACTTGTCATAACGACACTTGTGTCGTTATGTATTTTATACATATCCATGAGAACGACACTAGTGCCGTTACTGACATTGAAAAATTTTAGAGAACGACACAAGTGTCGTTATGAAAATAAAACAGTTGTTCTAAAATACGGTATTGTAAAAAAAGATAAAATTCGGTATGAAACTCTAAAATACGGTAAGTGTTGATTAACCGGTAAGTTGAAATACGATATGCAATTCAAATACGGTATGCAACAAAACAGAAATTCGGTTAGTGCAAAAAATCAAATCATCGGAGAAATCATCGGAACGACACATGTGTCGTTACATGACACATGTGTCGTTCTGTCAATAAACGCGAGTATGAGTGGCCATGATTTGTTCGAACCTCGATAATCGATAAGTCAAACTCATTTAAGTTGCAAAATGGACATGCCGTGGACAAAATTTGAGAGTTACGCTCATTAATTTTATTTTATAACGAATGTAGATAACGACTTGTGATTTCACCAACAGAGATATCACATAATCTATATCAATTCTACCATTACTTTACACATGATCGACATTTATGACTTCCTTAAGTCAGGGGGTACAATACTCGGGGTCGTTAAGGAGGAAAAGAAGCTGAATATTGGAGAAATCATCGGAACGGCACATGTGCCGTTTCACGACACAGTATCGTTCTGTCAATAAACACGAGTTTGAACGGCCACGACCCCTCCAAACCTCGATAATCGATAAGTCAAACTCATTTAAGTTGTAAGATGGACATATCGTGTACAAAATTTGAGAGACGCACTCATTAGTTATATTTTTTAACGGGCTTAAATAATGATTTGTGATTTCACCAACAAGATATCACATAATCTATGTCAATTCTACCCTTACTTTACACATGATCGACATTTCTGACTTCCTTAAGTCAGTGGGTACAATGTTTGAGGTCGTTAAGAAAGAAATGAAGTCAAATATTGGAGAAATCATCAGAACGACACATGTGCCGTTTCACGACACAAGTGTCGAAACGACACATGTGTCGTTCTGTCGATAAACATGAATTTAAAGCGTCTGAGCCACATTTCTGACTTCCTTAAGTCATGGGGTACAATGCTTGAGGTCGTTAAGGAGGAAAAGAAACCGAATATTGGAGAAATCATCGGAACGGCACATGTGCCATTTCACGACACAAGTATCGTTCTGTCAATAAACACGAGTTTGAATGGCCACGACCCCTCCAAACCTCGATAATCGATAAGTCAAACTCATTTAAGTTGTAAGATGGACATATCGTGTACAAAATTTGAGAAATGCACTTATTAGTTATATTTTTTAACGGGCTTAGATAATGATTTGTGATTTCACCAACAAAATATCACATAATCTATGTCAATTCTACCCCTACTTTACACATGATCGACATTTCTGACTTCCTTAAGTGAGTGGGTACAATGTTTGAGGTCTTTAAGGAAGAAATGAAGTCAAATATTGGAGAAATCATCAGAACGACACTTGTGCCGTTTCACGACACAAGTGTCGTTCTGTCGATAAACATGAATTTAAAGCGTCTGAGCCACATTTCTGACTTCCTTAAGTAATTGGGTACAATGCTTGTGGTCGTAAAGGCGGAAAGGAAGCTAAATATTAGAGAAATCATCGGAACGGCACATGTGCCGTTTCACGACACAAGTGTCGTTCTGTCGATAAACACGAATTTGAATGGCCTCGACCCCTTCAAACCTCGATAATCGATAAGTGGAACTCATTTAAGTTGCAAGATGGACATATCGTGCACAAAATTTGAGAGATGCACTCATTAGTTATATTTTCTAATGAGTATAGATAACGACTTGTGATTTCACCAATAAGATATCACAAATCTATGTCAATTTTACCCTTACTTTACATATGATCAATATTTCTGACTTCTTTAAGTCAGGGAGTACAATGTTTTAGATCGTTAAGGAGGAAATGAATAGACAATAGACAATCTTGTTCTTGAGAACGACATAAGTGACGTTACTGTTTGTAGAACGACTGTCGTGTCGTTCTGTCTATACACATGATTATGAGCCATCACGACTCGTCCGAACCCCTGATAATCGATAATTTGAACTTATTTAAGTTTCAAGATGGACATGTCGTATATAAAATTTGAGAAATATACTCATTACTTAATCTTTTTATACTTAAATTTGAGAGATATGCCATGTATATATCAAAATAATGTGAAAATAGTTATCATATTTAAATTATTAAAGTAACCACACTGTATTATCAATAACGGAAAGAGCATAATAGATAATGATTGTACTGTCTTTTTACATGGAAGATAACGACTGTAGTGTCGTTTTACACTACAGATAACGACTGTAGTGTCGTTCTACGTTACTGATAATGGCTGGAGTGCTGTTATCGTCAAATAATTGCGTACAGCAAGAAAAATACACCAAATGCGAAAATAAAATCAACTAACATATTATTTTATACTATATTCAACAATAAAAGTACCAACATAAATGAGATTTCTAAAAATACCTTTTTTTTTCTTCAAATGTAATAGAGATTTAATTTAGTTAATATAGAAACCAAAACTGTTGTTCAAATACTCAAAATATTGAAGAAGATAGGTGAAGAATATAATGAATAACAAGATTTAAGGTAGCAAGCACAGGGAGGGGAGAGGAGAGCACGTTGATACGATTGGAGATGAATTGGGAAATTTGATTGGATTGAAAGGGTGTTTGAGTCTTTTTCATGATAGGGATATTTTAGACATTTGATGATGTTTATTTATTGTATTTTTTAATTGAGGCCATATTACTTATGAACATTGAGAAAAGGCTATTTGTCCAACTACAATGCTTGACCGGGTGTTTTAACAAAATCTCCCAACTTATTATAGACGCTATTGGTAGTCAAGAGGTCAATCTCAAGCAGATGTTGATGGAATCACAACAAACTGCGACATCTAATGAAGGTAGGATCTAATTTCGATTTGCTATTGATGATTTGGTATCTACTATCTAGTCTAGTAGGTGGGTCCCAAAAGTTCTTATTGATAACCCAAGATTAACTAACCAAGAGGGGGGTGAATTGGTTTTTGAAACTTTTTCGATACTTAGTCTCAAAACTACTCAAAACACAAATAACAAATGCTAAGTGAAATGCAACAATTAAATATGCAATTTGTTAACTTAGTTCAAGTATAGATATTGCACAAAATAAAAGACAATGTAAAGTAAAGTGCAATAATGTAAAGATAACCACCAATTTAAAGGGGTTCGAACACAATGTGATCTACGTCCCCGTTACCAAGCTCTCCGTCACGAGCAAGGCCAAATTCACTAAAGTGGTAACTTACAACAAGGAGTACCAATTCCTTAGGTGACTTACAACAAGGAGCACCTATCCTTAAGTGACTTACAACAAGGTGCACTTAACCTTAGGTAACTTACAACAAGGAGTACCTAGTCCTTAACAACAATCGAGTTTTCACAAGGCTCTCGAAACCGTCTCAAAGTAAATGATAATTTTACAATAGAAAGAACTCTCTTAACAATTGATATAATCAAGTCAAGTATTTAGAGAGTTAGGATAACACTTCAATAGATAGCAAATAGTAAAGCTCAAGTGTTTATGAAGTAAACTTTGATAGATGATAGATAATGAAATAGTTTGTGCTTTTGTATCAAAGTTTTCAACCAATCAATCTCTCTTAACAAAATAATACAAGTTAAGTATTTAGAGAGATTTACACTTCAATATAAGTGTTGGCAAAGAAAACCTTTTTCAAGAATAGAAAATAGATGAGATCAAAGTTTTCTTGCTAGAGAAATTTCTTGATAAAAAGATGAAAACAAGTTTTGGATCAATCAAGAAATTCTTTGCAATAGATGAAATAAAATAGCAAAACTAATAAATGCAATGCCTTTCAATAAATAAGCTCTCTTAAAATCTCTTGTAAGTTGGTGGTTTTGAATGCCAAAATAGTGCCCTATTTATAGATGAAGAAATGAGGTTCAGGCACTTTCGGTCGACCGGAACTCGTAGCCGTTACAAGATTTTAAACATTTGAAATTTCGGCTGACCAACGGAGGAGTTCGGTCGAACATGGTTCGGTCGACCGGTACACATTTCGGTCGACCGAAATGTGTAAAAATTATACTTTCCTTCTTCCATCAAAAAGTTGATTTTTGTAAACTCAATTTCATGCAATGGATGAAATATGAAAAATATAATTTGAGCTTCATGCACTTGCTAAATATTGATGAGTTATACCTTTACATATATAACGACGTTCGATAAATAACTCTTTCTTCAATGTTCTTGTTCTCTTCGAGCCTCATTTTGACTTGTATATTGATTTGCGATTCTGTTAAGTTCCAAGTCGATCGCCATATGCCATTTGCTATTTTCTTGAATGATTTGCTTTGAATACTCGTTTAACGCTTCACTTTGAGTATGAAAAATCCTTTCGATGGCTTTGAAAGCTTAAATACTCAATTTAATTTGTTAGTAAACAAAGATGATTTGTTTGTTATAATCAAAACAATAAGGTCATAATCAACCATAGGTCAACACTTATCTCTCGGGCCCAGCATCTCGAGTCACGCAATATCTTCAAATAAGGTTCATGCACAGATTCAGATAGACATGAATGGTATGGGTTTAGGTGATTGTGCAACTAACGTTGAAGTTGATAGAACGACATCTACGACTCAGCGTGCGTACGATTCTACTTACAAATTTAGTCAGATACAACATGACACCCTGCCTTTCAACCTTCTATCTGGTGGGGCTCCTGCTCCTAGACGCTGGCCCTCTCCTCTTCTAGTGATCTCGAGTACGATGATTAGCATGACCAAGACGCATATCAAAAGACAGATGAAGACCAGATCTATGATGACTAGATCAAGTATGCGTCCTCGTGAGTTTCTTTGATTTACTTATTATGTTTCATTGTAATTTTGTCTCGGAATGGGATTGTTTACTCTTCTTTTGCTAAGGGTTTGGTCTTTTTCCCTTCCTAGCTATAGCTCTCTTTTTCTTGTTATTAATAAAATACACACATAATGTGATTTGATGATTATATTATCTGTTATCACCATATTTTTATTTTTATTTGTTCCATAACTTTATAAGCACGCAATTTTTATAATTACATTACAAATATAGTCCTAGTAAAAAAAAAATAAACAAGCAAACAAACAACAAGAAACCAAATTACACAACCTATTAAAATTTAAGAATTATTCTACTTTTCCCTCATACTTGACTTCGGCCCCATCACTCCCCTCACATGGGTGGCAAAAATATTAAATTTAATGAGGTGGGACCCGACCCCCATGTGAGGGAAGTGATGAGGTCGAGATCAAGCATAAGGGTAAGGTAGCATGATTGAAAATTTAAAGCACCTCTCTCCCCCTTGTTCCACATGTGTGTGTATGGAGAGAGAAGAAAAAAGGTCTCTTCCTCTGCTTAGTCTATATCATACTTGTCTATTTTAATTATTTATAATCATCTATAATTTGTTTTTATTTTCTTCAAAGAGTTCAATGACGGAAACAAAAGAGGTCCATATAATCAAAATCTTTTATACTTTAGGGGTGTTTGATAGAAAGATGGAATTTTGGTGGAAAGAAAATGAATTACAGGGAATTAAATTGTCTAGAATTTATTTTTACTGGGAATTGTAATTAAATGTGTTTGATTGGTATAATTTTTTACCTGAAAAATATAATACTTTTGTTATCCGTTTGACTTTATTTTTCATGAAAATTGTCAATTAAAGGAATAAAATTTCTTGTCATTGGAGAAAAAATTTGTTTAGTTTGTCAAAAAAAAAAAAAAAAAAAATAAATGAAATTTTTTTTGTGTTCGTTTGACTTTGTTTTACATGAAATTTGTCAATTAAAGTGATAAATTTTTTTTACATTTCATCTTAGAATTTATTTCTATTGCTAAAAATAAATGTAGAATTTCAATTCCCACCAAAGTGGTGGGAAAAAAGAATTCTTTGAAATCAAGGAAATTTCAAGAGTTGGAAAACTTTTTTCATGGAAAATTTGGCCAATTAACAAGCAAAAAGTAAAAGTTGGAATTCAAGTTTTCCAACTCTTGAAATTTTCTTTGATTTCAATTAATTCATTTTCCCACCACTTTGGTGGGAATTGAAATTCTACCTTTTTTTTAGCAATACATACAAATTCTAAGATGATTTAGTCGATGAAAAATTTGGCCAATCAAACAAACAAAAAGTGAAAGTTGAAAACTTCCAAGGAAAATAAATGGAGCCTTATTTAAAATTGCAATCTTGAAACCAACTACTTAGCTAATAAGTCTACTCAAACAGGGCCGAGGTGGGCCTGTTCGAATAGCATAGCCCCTTCTTAGCAGCGCATTTTTACACCTTCATCAGTAATTCGTGGTATCCTCTCTCTCCCTACCTTTCCCTTGGGCTGGTGTTCTCTAATGATTTTTTTATTTTATATTTATATGTTGCTCATTGCCTTTCAGATTTCTTAAGAGGATAGAGTCACTTTATGATCTTTCCCCTTGTTACATGGAGTTGGGCACATGTCCTAATGTTTTAGGCTTTTAGCTTTTGTCGTCTTCAAAATTGAGGATGAGGAGACACTGCCATATCATTTATGTGAAAAATTTGATATGGTTTGGTACAAAATTGATAGTTTTAAAGGATGGGTAAGAGGAAAAAGATATATTTTTTAATTGGATTGTTGTAAATTAAAGTATTAAAAGATTTTGGTTACATGTTTGGTGGAGATTAAAATTAGATTTTTTAGTAGATTGTGATAGAAGTTTTTGAAATGTGTGGTTGAAAAGTTGTGGGATCCATAAAAAATGTTGATAATATTGATTGTTTGATTTTGACTTAGATTAAAATTATATTTTAATCCGACCCAAACATGCTCCAAATATAAATTTGGTGTCAAAATATTACATATGAATTTGTGGTGCACATAGAGATGAATGAAATATAGGAAAGATCAATATGCGTGTTGGTTGTTATTTGTCATTTTAGTTCTAGTTATTTTAGTAAATATAAAAGTACAGTCATACCCGGAAAATATATATATACTTTGATGACAATATAACCACACTTGAAAAAAATAAAAAAATAAAAATTAAAGATGCATTCACACTTGATTCACAAAAATATACCTTTTAACATAAATTTACTAGGCCCTTGTTAGGTCCCAATCATTTTCAAAATACAATTTTCTCTCTTATTTTTAACAACACATTTTTTAATAAAATAATATTACACGTAAATCCAAAAATTTTCTTTATTTTTTAACCATATATTCTCCATAAAAAAAATGGAGCTCAAACAGGCTCTAAGAAGTATTTGTCAATGACTTGCTACTTGGCAACCTAAGGTAGTGAATAAATCTTGTTCGCCGAAGAGCATCTTTGTAAAAGAATGAATAGGAGCAATCAACATATTTCTAGAGTTATGTTGACGTCAGTTAGACCATTGTTCTTAAATCGCACAAAAACATTTGGAGGAAAGGAGAGTTCACGAAGATAAAGTGAAGCTTCAAATCAAAACATATTTATCCAACTGATTGCTTAAATTGACAGGATTCCCAGTGTCGTTCTTATGAGCTGCCAAAAACCAATCTATCTTACACAAAACTAGACCCAATTATTGTTTGATGCTCCAACTCTCCACAAGTTTGAATAAACGAATATGAACATATTGTGATAGAAACATTTCTTTATGGACCATTTTGCTAAGAATCTCCTTGCGAGGATCATTCGCCCGCATCATTAACTGAAGATGCGTATCTTAGCAGTCAAATATGCACCGGGCGCTCCAACTCTGCTAAAAATCTCTGCCCAAGCATTCATCAATTGTATGGTTTGAGATGAAAAATTTGACAGCTTGGACTGTAGGATCTCTTTTCTGCAGCTTGCTCAAACTTTTTGACTGCAGCTTCGTTCTCCTCTAAGCTCATCCGAAGAAAAAATCGGATCCACCAAGTCGAGCTCCTCAACTTAGCCTATTAAAAAAGAAAATAAAAAAGAAGAGGCTTATTTACATAATAAATGATTGTATAATATGTCCACAGAATACAGTAGTGGAATAAAAGATGGCAATAGAACATGTTGATGATAGCTGATGTGCATCTAATTATATATTGACAGTAATGAGATGACCTACACTCAACATATCTTTCCAACATTGTAACCAATTAGGTTAACGATGAAACCTAGAAACCAATCATTAATCCAATTGGAGTACCTCTATAGAATAAATCTCAACAGAAAACTTAAGAAGTGTAATGCAGGAAGTGGATTGAGTTCAGTAGTTCCCAATATAAAATTAGACTATAGAGATATAGTAATATGTAGAAGAAAAAATTGTTTCAAGATAAAGGTGTATGTAGGCATCAGTTTAAGAAAAAATCAAGCATTGATACATTTAATATGCTTCTGGAGTGATTAACTAAAATAATTTACAGTTTTGGACGAGGCTTACTTCCTAAATGCTGGTTCTTCAAGCATAATTAGAGTTTACTGAATGAATGTCACAATCAACATACAAAAGCGATGATTTTTGTTAACATAAAAGATGAAGGGAGAATAGTAAAAAGTAAATATGCAATAAGATAAGGCACTTACCAACTGGCCAAATTTGGATTTATCCAAAACTTTGGATCTACGATGACGCGGAATACCTACAAGTTTACACATGGAAGAAAAAATCAAAGATGCCACTAATAAATGAACAAGCGATAAAAAAATCTCAACAAATCGCTTTTGATATAAAGTGTTACAGACAACACAAATCTTCCAGTAATTCAGTGCAGCAGGACAGAAATTTTAAAAACTGTTTGTTTAAGGGAAGAGATGTAGATCCAGCTGAGGCAGAAGAGAGAATAAGATAATTTTCAAAAGTATAATGAAAGAAAGGATGAAGTGACTACTAGAAACTAGTCTAAAGCAGGGCGAAACAAGAAGACATAAAGAATTAAAATGAACAGAAGACTGAGGAACTCACTCGAGCCAGATCCCACTTCATCCAAACACTACACTTCAATCTTCACAATGATGTTTATGAGAAGTCCAAAAAGGATGAGCTAATGATGATTTGATGGCTCACTTAAATGTTTCACGCAATGGGACTACAGGACCAAGGATGAAACCTCGTTTATTGCATTCAAGAAAATTTTGAACTTACTTCTAGCCCTCACTGAAGCACTAGATATCAAGTAAAAATTAAGATCCACAAGTTACTATTACTAAGCAGGATGTATTTACTGCCTCCTTTTGAATGGAAACTTTATGATAACATTTACCACTTAACATTCAACCATTTCCAGCAAGAAAAGAAATATCGAGGAATTGCATAACAAATCTAAAGTAGAAAAGAGCAACATCACTCTTGCAATCACATTTTTGGCTGTTGTGCAACGTCTAGTAGACTTTGCCTTGCCTGCAATGTGTTAAACCTATTACCAGATGGTTGTCAAGCTCAACTAAGTTGCATGGAAAGCCTCAAGCTGAATCATCTAAAAACAAAATTGAGAAATATATCTCAAAATGAGTTCTTAAACCTGATGAAGAAACGGGAGAGCTTTGTGCCTTCCTTTTATCAACAGAAAGCTAGGTCTTTGAAAGAGGCGGGTGGGGAGAGAGCGCTATGGATCTGCTGAACAAAGAGTTTTATCTGCCTGGAAGATGTTGAAGGAAATAACAATGTTGAAGAGAATGAATGGTGGAGAAGGGTATGTAGTCTTTGAAGTCAAAGAAATAATGTCCCTTTGTTAAGTTGAACATAGTGAATTTCAAAATTCGGGATTATATTTAAGATATGCTGCAATGAGTTTGAAATGAACCAAGAGAAGGTGCATTTCTGTGCTTGTAATTTGTGAAAAAAGTCCAAGGCATTTGTCCCTAAAGACAACAAGATCTACGAGTACGCATATTAAATCATCTAGAAAATATCCAGTTCGTATGGTTTAAAGAAATTTTTTGCTTTTCACTATTCTTTTGAACCAATATCCAACATAAGCAACTTCAATTTTTTATGGATATTGTAGCATTTCTAGTGCCAAAATTTGTGCTGACGAAGATTGTGTCAAGACAGGATAAATCATCAAACAAGGATGGCAACGGTGGCACATACTCCAGTTTCTTCACATACAGTCTTCAAATTGGGTGGCCTTCAACAAAGAGGCGCATGAAAAATTGTTATATGATTTTGTTAAAAAGGAATGAATTTAAAGCTTAATAAGATGACAGAGATGGGATGCCAGACAGGTTGAGGTCCAACTTGTAAGTTTTGAATAATATTTAGGATTAATAAGATGACAGAAGGATGGGATGCCAGGCAGGTTGAGATCCAACTTCTAAGTTTTGCATAATATTTAGGATTAATATGATGACAGAGGATGAGATGCCAGGCAGGTTGAGGTCCAACTTTTATGGTTTGCATAATATAAAGTAGAGGATGAGATGCTGCCTGAAGGTGTCTTGTATGGCCAGATTGGCCATATTTTTGTGGCGTGAGGCAGGTGGGTTGGGGACTTCCGGACAGGGCCTTATGGCCGTCGGCGGTGAAATCGGATCTGGCGGTGGTGGCTATGTGAGTTTGGATATTATTGGGGGAGAAATCTCCATTCCTGCGGTGACCTAATCTACAGCTTAGCATTCATACAATTCAGTAATTAACATAAAAGTTTGCGAGAAGTTTAGTGACCACAGGCACCTACAAACTATTGGAAGAAACTATTCAAAAAAGATCCGGCTGTTGAGGAAGAGCAAGAGACGATAGGTTCGGCGACCATAATTGTGAACACCTACAATAGAAGGTGTTATAAATCTATAAAAGAAAGGGATCCAGTGACAGAAAAAACATTGGTGGTGTGGGTTGATAGCACAAATAAGGGAAAAATAAACAAGGATGCAGTACGGGTGGAGGAGGTGGAGGGACATATCGTGGATTCTCTTGGGTGTAGGTATGCAAAGGAGATAATGAAAGTGAATGTGCTTGACAGTAGACCCCCACCTTCGAATTGGGTTCTGCAAAAATTGTGGATTTCAGCAATCTGGTAGGTGTGTCATGCGGTGGGGATGAAAGTAGACTCGTGCAATTATTTGAGGAGCTGGAGGTTAGTAGGAGACTAAGGATGTGTACATCAGGAGATAAAGCTTTTTTTTTTTTTTTTTTTCCATATTTTTGTTCTCTTTTATTCCTGATACATAAATCAACCAAAATTAAGGCATAAAGGTCCATGTGCACAAGCAAGAACCATAAAGGTCCATATGCACAAGTAAGAACCAACAAACTTAAAGATAACAAGTACTGTTCTAGTTTTCATTATAGGATGCTTGGAGTTGAACCAGCCAAAGCATGCAACATGTAAGATTGTGGTAGAGGGCCAAGACCAAAGGTGGCCGAGGGCCTAATAATCCTTTGTGCAAGTCTCCAAACCCAATATGTAGAGAATTTTGTTAAGTTGTAGAGCCTAATTATTGTCGATCATAATTATTATCACTTCACGGAACTAGTTGCGAATCTAAGGACTGATTAAGAATTTGTATTCTTGTAAAATTTTATTAACCAATTGAAATTCTTGTATAATTCAGGTTTGCACTAATTTATCTTATAAATAGGGAGTCAACCTTAGGCTTTATTATTATCATCAAAAAGAAAGAAAGAGATGCTAGAGAAGATAGGAGTGCAGATTTTCTCTTGTAAACATTTTTCATCATAGTAAATTACTGCAGCAACGGGAGAGGACATAGTCTCACATTGAGACGAACTTCTATAAATCTTGCGTATTCCTGAATGTTTATTTTTCTTTCCACAAATTGGTTGCTCCCGATGGAAAAAAATTAGGATTTATAATTCTCAACAAATATTTTTCATACATAAAAGGTAAAACCTAAGAGTAAATTTATCACATGTGCTTCTGAAAAATACCAAGTTTGATTAAGACTCTTTGTCAATGCTCCTAGAACAATACTGCTCAGTAGTACTTGGATTTTGTGCAAACATAAGAATAAGTACCTATCCACGCTACAATATCACAGATATAATCCCAGAGCTCTGTGTTGCAAGCTGATGTAGCAGTAGAGGTTAAAGCACGACTTAGATCCCTAACTTGTATGGCACTCACATATGAGTTCAACTATTTTTCATAAATCATCATGTTCCATTTAAAATTGTGAATGCATATAGGGTACTATCTAAAACTGGAACCATACATGGGATGTTATCAGTTAGGTTTCTTTTACACATAATTAATTAACCAAATAATAGCCCCTTATAATTAGTTTGCACAAAAAAGGAATGCATTTTGAATTGATAACATTCTCGATGTGGTCCTTTTCAATCTTTAACAACAGTTCTTCAGATGCTTGTTCTTTTTTACATATACAAGAATTTTCAAGATTTGACAGACTTGCTTCACAGATGAGCACAAATTCTATAATCATTTTCCACCTCAAATTTATTTTTTTATCTTCTTAAAAGGAGAGGATAAAATGACTCGAAAAAATAATATAGCATGAGTACTATGTATAAATCAGAAATTACGTCGGAGGTGGACTTCCTTTGGAGAAAAATTAGAGGTAACTAGGGTTTGCAGGTCTAGAACATATGAAGCAAAAAATAATTAAGGAACAAAATAAGTACATGATAGTTGACATGCAAAAAGTATATCATAGAAAATAAATTTTACAAAGATACAAGGGAATTCACAAACAAGTAACATTAAACATTGATAACTTTTCTTACCTGTGAAAATGACTACTCCATCAGCTGATACCCTTGCCAACTCAGGAAGGGTCTTGTTGAGATATTTTGGAGACAAGTAATCCAATGCATCTGAGGCAATCACTAGAGAAAATGATTTCGGCCTGTAGGGAAGAGGAAACTTGATATCAACCACACGAACAATGCCTTTGTGCACCAAACTCTTGCATGTACCATCAGCATCCTCTATATCATACGGTTCCACTCCCCAAGCTTCAGTGTCCTCCTCTTTTAACAGCTCGGAAACCACAGAACAGGTGTCTGGACCAACATGCAACACCTTATGCATGCTGTCACCATATGCTTTTCTTAAAATTGGAATAGCACGCTGAACCTCTAAAGTACATGAAAAGTCACCTGTGTATGTAACACAAGTGAAGAACAATTAATTAAATGGCAACATGCCCATCAACGACTTTATCAGTTTGTTCGTGATACACTAATTAAATCTAAATCTCATTGATAGATAAGAATCGACTATGTTTTATTTTATTGGGATAATGAGATACAACAAAATATTTGGTTGTCCCAATACCATTAGCAAGCTCAAGGCATTTGGTTTCAAACCTGCCAACCATTATTCATGCTGATCAACTGCTTTATTTAGGATAATTACTGCCTTTGGAGTGACTGATACCTTTGCCTGTATGTTTACATTATTAAAAATAATCCCTATGTTTTCTGTTGACATTTGCTACTAGTGTCACCACCCCACATTAATCGACTTTCATTAGAAACCACAGATCAGCATTGTGTTGAATAACTTAGGCTAGCTGGACCAAATTAACCAAAGCCCAAAGAGATTCTTTCTTGAGCCTCTCATGTCAAAAGGGCTGTTTGTACTTGGATAGTGAGGTATTTCAATGTATTAAGCTAATGCTATAGGTTACAATATGCTACATGAAACCATTTATATCCGTTTAAGTTCAATAAGAAGTTCTATTAAACACGATGTTTGCTTTTTGTAACAACAAAATCTTAACTCATACGTATTGTGTATTTCGTTTCAAGAGAGTCTGTGTCCATCTTACCCCTTGTGAATTTTTATCACGCCTCATAAGATGCAAAACCAAGACCTCTACTTTATGTGGGACTTCAATTGAATATTAGTACCAATTGATCGACTTGCCCTGGACATTAAATTGGAAAAGACAGAGGGCTGAAGGTCAAAAGGTTCAATCAGGTCCAAGTGAAAATTAAAAATAAATGATTAAATTAAATATTATATATATATATATATATATATATATATATATAGTATAAAAAAATTAAGAAAATTAAATTTTAACGTCACTTAGCCTATGTTTGTCTTATGTTTATATACTGTGTACAAACGATGAAGCCATTTTTTATCCATATATTTTGAGCGACCTACAAGTACTACCCACTTATTTGTCACTCATTTCTATCTATTTATAATTTAAATTGTTTATAAAGAATTCTCAAACATGCTTTTATTTCAATAACAATTAAAAAATTACTACGTTGACAATTTTCACTCTCTCATTTGTTGTATCACATTGCTTTTAATAGTAGTGAATACGTTTCCCTAAAATAACCCATCCATGCACATACCTTTCTTCTTTCTACCTTCCATCTTCTCTCTTATAAAAAATTCATACACACGTGACTTTCTCTCTCTATCATTCATCTCCAAATTAAAATCCCACAACCCAACGGTCTCAACCTAGCTAAAATCTCACAGATGTCTGTGATCCCCAAATTCTTCCTCTTCTTCACATTTAATCACCTCAATTTCATTTTAATTACTGAGTACGTATGAAAATATCATCATGTAGGACGAATATAATTGTATCTTTGAGATATTTGGTGTGTTGAACTCCTCAAGAACTTCTTTTTGAGATTTTTGTTTTTACTTTTGAAACATGAAACTGCACAAACCAGGTCCGATCCACCAGGTTTCCGGTTAAACTAGCTAGCAACAGTTTCACCACAGGTTTTCCTATCTCCAGTTCATACCATTCAACCAGACCAGTTTTCAGTCAGGTTCCTGGTTTTCCGGTTGAACCAGACAGGCAGGTCTCCAGAATATTGGTTAAACCAGAGGGGAAAGAGAAGATAATTGATACATGATGTTAAAGAATTCTCCTTTAGCAAATTGTGCACAAGTTTAGAAGGCTCTACATCGTTTACGTGGATGAGCTCCAGCAATTCTAATGCAAACTTTTTCCTTTTTTCGGATGTTAGCATTGGAAGGGTAGTGAGGGCGCTAGCAGACCTCAAGGTTAGCATGATAAAAAAGCCAACCCATGAATTTCAAATACAAAATACTGCAAAATGACTACAGACTACCACATCAATGTTCGATGTTAGTCTCTCATCAACTAAATTAGTCTATACTATTTTATGCAATCATTGTAAACCAAGTCATAAGCCTAAAGATAACGGAAGCCAACAAAACCTATTCATGGAAGATGATAGGAAATAACAACCAACTATGATAATTAAAACCAAAAACAATAAATTGGTTATTTACTGAGTGCATTATTTCCTACTAAAAAAATCTGCCCTTTCATAATCACACCGATTTGCAATGGGCTGACTAAGAACCTCTTCAACATATTTAATGAGAGTATGAGAGTAAATAACATGAATCCAAAAGGAAGTTAAAAACATTTCAACCAGCATGATCACAAACCTGTCTCAGAACTAAGAGAGCGATCATATTAAATGAAGGCATTTTCAGTTATATAAAGTTCTATTAGCCTGTGCCAATTATTTGTGGATATGAAAGAACTAAGATGACGGATATCTCGTGATGATTCAAAAACTTATTAGAATTTTGGTCAAATGATAGCTACTTTAGGGTATGCCATGGATCCACAATCAGCAAACTTCTCATAATCTATTACTCCAAGTGATCTAAAGAATGTGCTGGTACAACTAATTTCAAGTTATAATTATCTTCTTGTGATAAGGCCACCCAATATAAAAAGCACAGTTTATACATCGAGAGAAATCAAGCATAATTACCTTCAACCCGACTGACAGCTCTCTTGTTTAGGGCATAACTACCTATAAGACAAATATATCACACTAGTCAGAGCAAAAGTAAATATCAAATTTATCGCTGAGAATTAATATATACTCTTTTACTAAGAAAATATGTAACCAGAAAGGTGGACGTGATTCTGCATCCAAGTGAATCGACTAGGATCTTTTATTTATTAAATCTAGTGAAACATGGAGATTTCTTTAAAAGCCCCTTTTGCTGTCAAAGTGAAAAACAGTACCTGCTTCAGATATCAAATGTCTAGTGTGTCCTTGTTTAAAAAGTTCTTTTTCTTCTATTCAAATTTTCCTAACCTTCCTGTCCCTACCCTACCCCACTCCACCCCAGCAACCCCACCCTTACCACTGCCTCTGTTGTTCTCTTCCACAGCCCCTCTCTTCTTCACCCTCTTCCCTTCCACCCACTCCCCTTCCCAGACTGAACTCTTTTCAAAAAGTATTATTCACAATATCTAGCAACTAAAAGTGAAGTTCTCTTTGCATTAGTCAATTTAGATCCTAACGTGGTCTGTGCATTTCTGCTGCTCGTCTTGTACATTTTCATCTCAGTAGGTGAGTACTTTTTAAGGCCTTAAACATACATACTTAGTTCAATGTGAAATAAGATGTGATTCTGATTTATAATTGGATATGAAGATAATGTTCTGATTGGGTTCCAGTGGCACTGGAATTCATATGGGATATCATAAGTTTTTACCTGCTTTTTTGACTGCCCATCTTTTTATTGATTAATCCAATGAAATCATTCGCTTTAATTTTACAAATTATATTTCTTTTTGGCAATGTTTAGCCATCTTCAATTATTTATATTACTCTAGTAGACTAATCTTCCATCAGCAGTACGGAAAATAAATAAACGTTATTACTTCTCCAAATCATTAATGAAGATCTATATATTGTCAATTTTTAGTAGTGTTTGAATAGTTCTAGTTCTTTCCTAAATAGTTATGATTTGTATTGAACCTTAGATCGAAAGGCCATTGACCAGAACTAATGTCACGCTATTTATTTTCATAGTTTCTTTGTTAAGGTTATAAAGCTTATACATTAATTATAATCAAGGGGGAAGAATTACTGGAAATGCAGATAATTATGGAAGCAACCCAGTGAGAAATGAATTCGAACGCAACTAGAGTTGCATTAGATATTACTTGTTCTGCCTTAATCAATTGAAAGTAGAGCAAACTATACTTCTAATCCTTTAGAGTATAACAATGACAGTTAATACAGAGTAAAGGAACCATTCTACTCAAAGTTTCACCATTGAACAAATTAATAATATAATTCATGTGTCAAAAGTAGAAATGAAGTCTAACCTTGGCCTCCATATAAATAGACTAAAAGTAGGAATGCTCCCTGAAAAGTTCAGAATATGACGTATATAATCAGAACTTGTTCCTTCTTCTGAAGCCAAATACGTTTCACATAAACTCAATCAAGATTTTTGAATAAAAGGGTAATGTCACTGTATCTATTAAAATATCATTGTGGCTGTCGAAGCAATATTTTATTATATCCATGTTTCTAAGATTCTAAGCGTTTTAGACCATGTTAGGCTTTGCCGGAAAAAAATGAATCCTGCATACCTCTAAAGGGTGTGACGAAGATAATATTTAAATCAGCTCAAGCTTTTAGATTAAGTGCTTCCACAATATCAAATGTGTAAAAAACGAGAAACATACCAGAATGATGAGACCTAATGATAAATAAGGGGGAGCGCGGGATCTCGAATAAACGGAAGATGAAAATGGAGTTGTCCCACTCTCTGATATTCTTCGAGACGGATTTATTGGCCTCCTTGACATTGCCAATATTCCAACACTGCTAATTACTGGGTATAATAATAAAAACTATTACTAATTTACGCATTCAAGAATCATTTGAATAAAAAATAAAGAACCCAAAGTTCAGTGTTGATGATTGATCTATAATAGTACCTGAGAAGAGTGACGCTTTGCCTGAAACCTCTTAGTACCTTGTTATTCTCGGGGTGAATTTACGTATGAATAACTGAATATGGATCTGTATCTATCTTCAACAAATGTTTGATTAGAGATAGATGGATGGAGAAAATGTGTTTTTCCATTCCGAATTTTGAGGATTCTAGGACTCAAATTGGTGTGTGGGGAAAGAGCAAAATGGTAAATTGGAGCGTTGAGTCGGCAGTTGTCCAACGAGTTGGCTCTCCGTAGGGTCACAATGGAAAGGGCCGTCCCGTAAGAGCCTGGACAGGCCCCTATATTCACCGGGCCCGGGTCCAGATGAGCCGGCCATCATCCTTGGCGCTCTAAATGGAAAAAAGAATTTGGAGTAGGCTGTACAAAAAAAATCGCGAAATTGCAAATTGTATCGCAATCATTGATTTGAAATCGTTGATTCGGGTCCACGTGGACCCACATTTTTTTCCCTCAAATCGAACCAAACCGTTTCAAAAGGGTTTGATTTAGGTTTCGATTTTCAAAAATCGCACAAAATCAAATTGAACCGTACTTTTTAAATTAAAAAAATATTTGTATGAAATTATAAATTCTCATATATAATTTTTAGAATTTAAAATGTAAACAAATTAGAAATGATACTTTCAAAGTAGGCCCAATAAATCTCATCTTTGAATTTACAGTCCAAAACAAAAAAAAAAAAAAAAGGGAAAAAACAACTCAAACCCAAATCTAGATATTCATTGATTCAATTCTGCTATTTTAACGTTTCTGACTCTCAAGAAATGGAGGAACTGCCGAATCGCTGACTACCTCATATTCCTCAAATTTCTCTTATTTCGGTATCGTTCTGACTTTTATCTTGTTTTTACTTTTCTTTTTTTCACTGGAAATTAAATTTAATATATACACTTATTCTACTTAAAGTAAACACTTTTGACGAATTCTTTCAATTTTTCGTCAATCTTCATAACTAATAGATGTTTCCTTTTGTGGTTTTGGTTGTAGTGTTGATAATTATTGTGAAGGCAGCACATGCTCAAATCTAGTTCAAGGAATAACCGGTAATATATATTTGTCGATTCTATAGTTTTATGCTCTAAATGTTGCTCGTGTAAGTAAACTCTCCCAAGTTCTTCATCCTACTGGTTTAACAATGATTTTTTGAGGACAATGAAAAACTATTACACAGTGGATCTGGATAGATATGAGAAAGGCTCATAAACAATTCAAATTATATAACATAACAACCAATTAATTCCACGTTCGAACCATTCGATATCACATTTTTCTGTGCTTTTTCCCTCTCTTCTTCTAAATCAACAAGAAGACCAAGAATTTCAACATTCAATTATAATAATCATTTATATACAACTTTCCCTCGGTCATGGGAGTTTGAAAGCTATAAAGTAGTTACAAAAGATTGTACTGAGGCAACTGCACAAGAGCTGAAGTTTCGAATTCTATTTCTAGAATTTGACTGTTTTTCCACTTAGACAAATTCCAATTTTTGACCCAATTTTGGATCATTTTGGTTGAAGTCTGTTGATCCATGATATGTGTTCGTTCGAGGGTTACCTGATTATTTTAGTTGACACCAGTTGATCCATGCACACACATTCCACATATATTGAATTTCAGACAAATATGAATGTAATTTATCATTTAACATTATTAGTTTTCATTTAAATTTATATGTTAACTTGTTTTAAACATATCACTATAATGTTGATAGGTAAATTGCAGATTAAAATCGAACAAAACTGTAAATAATGGTTTGGTTTGAAAAAATTTTAAACCGCTTGAAATGATTTGAGTTGAAAATATAACACAAGCCGCCCGAATCGAACCGCATTCACCCCTAAATTGAACCAAACCAAAATTGATCTATTTAGTTCAATTTTATATGGTTCAATTCTAATTAAATTTTAAATGGTTCTTGTTCCTCGAATAAGATCATCTTGTTTTGGTTCGACTCCGATTTTAGCATTGTTCTAAAATGCGCACTTAGGCGGTTAAAATTTAAAGGCTAGTTTTTTTACTTTGTCTGCCATAAATTCAAAGCAACCGCTTGAAGCATTAAACAAAGGAAAACTTCCAAAATTTCCTATTTATTTACTATTTAGTATTTATATTTGAAACTTGTCATTTTATTGAAAACTTTGAAAAAATGTATAAAGTTCCAATAAATTTATTTTAGATGTTTGATAGGTATTATTTTTAATTATTAAATAATTTTTTGATTGATTAAAAATAAAATAATTTTAAAAAAAGAAAACATTTTTTTACATCTATGCTTCGTCTAACCCATAATTTGGTCTCTACACATTGTCACGTCTCATGCCTTTTAGAACACTGCATTTTAGTACCCCAAGATCAAGAATTGAAAATTGATTCTGATCTGACTCATCTTTTAAAATAATGTTTTTATTTTATTTTTGTTAATTTTGTGAATGATTTTGCCCGATAAAGTAGTTTTACTTTCTGTTTGCACTAAATTAGTTTAATTAATATAAATTTAACATTTACTACGTTGTTCTTTTGATCCTAAAAACTGATTTTTTGTATTATAACAGTATAACTTTCACTAATAATTTGAAAAGTTGGGTTATAGAATTGAACCAAACTAGAATCATTTGGTTTAGTTCTATAGTTACTGATGGAATCAATAATATTATTATAAAGGTCTGTTTGATTGTAATGGTGGAAAATAGGTGAAAAGAAAATGAATGACAAGAAATTGATTTGCCTACAATTCGTTTGTTTGAGAATTGTAATTAATGGTGTTTGATTGATATAATTTTTCATCTAATCCGTTTAACTTTATTTTTCATGCATTAGAATAAATTTTTTTACAATCTGTATTAAAATTTGTTTGGATTGCCAAAAAGTAAAATAAAAAATAAAAAAATATGTTTTCATATTACTCATTTTTTCGTTTATTTCCACCATCAGTAGCACTTGAAACATTCAACTCTTATTTGATCGGGATTAAAATCAGATTTTTAGTAGATTTTGATAAAAAAAAAATGATGAAATGTATAGTTGAAAAGTTTTATATCCTATGAAACGTGTGATTAAAATTAATTGTTGATTTTTATTTAAATTAAATCTAAATTGTAGTTTCTACCAAACAATGGCTCAGAGTTACGAGGAATTAGTGGAAGATGGCCAGTTGATCAAATGATATGAGCCAAGATAGGCCCTGGGTAATCAAAAGTACAATGTTCATTCAGAAGAAGTTGAGGGCTCGTTCGAAAGTGTTTAAGGCCGGTAACATGGTTAATGACGTCGCACAAAACCATACAAATGTATGCTCAAAAAAAGGGGGCACATGGGGTTGAAGACAACACATCAACAAGTTTCATGTTGGGGTTGAAAATTGAAAAAACTTGGATCCACGTGATAAAGCTGATCGAAGATTTTCCACCCCAACCGGACGAGTAATGGCCTACCGGACGCGTCCTATCGGACGTGCGGTAGAAATCTCTGTGCACCCGGAAGCACTTACTGGACGTTCGGAAGGGTCGTCCTGTAATACCCCGAAAACTTTCATACAATAGAATTTAAAATTTTGTATACTATATTTTTATATTTTGAAAAGTTAGGGACTAAAATGATTTATGACCAATTTCAATTTCATTTGAGTCATTTTTAGATTTTGATCGAGTAATGATAAGTATATGAATATTGGCTCGTTGGACAGATCGTAATTAATTATGCCTAATAGGCTCGAGAAAAAGTTAATTTGGATTAATAGAGTCCAAGATATCGAGGTAGAAAGAACTAGCCTTATATTATATATTTAATGAATTTAAAGTGTTGTGCCATGTGTGTGTTAGTTACCAATTTATTTGAATATTATATTTAGTTTTCTTTTGCACTTTTATGTAAATAAAGTACCATCACGTGTATATTCTTTGGAAAGTGGTTAGATATGATATTTTGAAAGATACTCACTCCCACACGTTTCCCCACCCCCACACGTTTTCTCACTTTGCACAAACTGTTATTATTTACCTTTATACATGATATGATATGATAAAAAGAATACAAAAATGGTATTTCACAGTACGAGAAGATGAGAAAAAGTTGATTTGAGAGTTTCGTTGTTCAAGAATTTATTTAATTTAACAAGGTAGGAAAAGAGGTGTAGTTGATTTATCCCGTTTAAAATATTTTTATTCATGTTGATGAATTTTTATACTTATAAAAGATATGATATGTTGTTATGGCCTTTCCGATATAAATGATATGATATGATATGATATGAACTCTTACCGGCTCCTAAAGATATGATGACGGTATGATTTTTTTGAAGTGTGTTCTAAAATTTTTATTCAGGATTGCACCAATAATTTTATGTCATACTGAGTATTCACATATACTCACCATTTTTCCCACTTTTCATAGATTAGAACGGGTCGTTGATTGGCGGGCGATGAGGTGCAGTCGTGATGTTAGGATTTATGGAACTCAAAAAATTAATCCGGTGTAACGTGATTAAAGACTTTTATTTCCAGCAACTGCTTTAATTTTTATTATTTTGTGGATCTGTTATTTATGATGGGGAACACGTTTTATTTGGTTATAAGTTTCTGTTTGTGATACATTATATTGGTGAAATAAATATTTTATGGTATCTATATTGTCTATTACGGTTGATAGAATAAGGAATGTATACTATTACCCACAGGATTTAGACCTTGAGCCAGAGTAGGTTATCATGGAATAAGGTTACTTTATTGGGAACTTCATTCTTTCATTTTTGGAGTCCCAGATTCGTATCTCAAGATTTCAGAAACTTTTTGAAATGTTGTTGGGAATGTGGTATGTACAACATAAAGAGCTTATTGCATGATTTATTTTTTATTTGTTATAGTAGATGGGTCATGCCCTCTTTCGATTGAACTGCATGGTGTTACACTTAACGGTTATTAAAATATTAATTAGATTTTTTTTTCTATGTTGTCGAATTTTTAAGAATTTGGATCGTTAAATTTGATTACCTATAAATTTATGTAACAGTATTAAAACTGTTGGTAGCGATGTAAATCATAAAAAATTTGGGTCGTTATAGTTTGGTATCAGAGCCAGGTTTAATTTTTTATAGACCATATATATTTTTAAAATTTTGTTTTTGAAAAAAAAAAATTATACTGTTCACTATTCACGTGAACAGTGAACATTACTGTTCAACTGGCTTAAAAGAAAAAATCTTTTTTTTATATTTTATTTTACTTAAGCAATTGTTGTTTTGTGTATGGATTTTATATCACACTAAGTACCACCATATATGACATTTGATAATACAATTTAATATTTATAGTATTTTTCTTTTTCCCCTGTGTTTGTACTGTGCATTTTTTTATTTGATTGCTTGTTATCCGGTTGAATTTTCAAAGGGTAAAAGTGGAACTTTAAATTCAAAGTACTTATATTGTGGAGCTAGTTTTCATATATGTGTCAGAGATAATCACATAAAATAATTTGCATTTGTTACTTTCAAAAAGAAAAAAAAAACACGCGTTTGCTGTGAGAATTTGAAATATTTTTGGCACTCAAAGATCACCAATCGACCCCTCCATCAACGATTCTAAGGTATGTAAAAGGGTAAGATGATGAATGTATTTAGACATTTTGTAAAACTTAAATATTTTAAATTGCCTATTTTGAAAATTTTAAGACATGCACGTTGGTTTTCCCGCTAAATTCATGATTTGCATTACAATGATATAGCTATAACATGTTAGACTTAGAGCTGGTGTGTGACATGTGACTTAATATTAAATTTTTAGGAAATGGCACCACCTACCCACACGAATTTGATGCGTGATTTATTACGAGCGGTTCAAGAGTTGAGCAGGCAGAATGAAGCAACTCCTCCACAAAATGCGCCACCACAACAGGATGCACCCTCATTTGTCCCCGAGCTATCTCAGTAGTTGAGCAATTTCGTAGGTACAAGCCTCCTACTTTTGACGGTGCTTCTGACCCACTGGCAGTGGAAGAGTGGATAAGAAGTCTGGAACGCATATTCTGACACATTGCTTGCACGAATGCACAAAAGGTACTATGCGCAGAATTTATGTTTGTTGGATCAGCTAGTCATTGGTGGGAATCTGTCTTACCTAACATGGGAGTAGTTTAAGGATGAAGTGATGGCAAAGTACTTTCCACAGGCTTTGAGAGACTTCAAGGAATCAGAGTTTCTGCAGCTCAGACAGGGAAACATGTCTCTTACTGATATGAGAGGCAGTTTGAGCAGCTCTCAAGGTATGCTCCGCATTTAGTAGATACAGAAGTTAAGAAGATCAAGAGGTTCGAGAGTGACTACGACCGGAGATTGTCATGATCATTATGTCTCATCTTTTTACTTCCTATCGTGAAATGTTGGAGAGGGCCCATGCTATTTTGTATCAAAGGAATACATTTCAGCAGTATGCCCAACAAGGCACGGAGTCCTTGGGGGAAAAGAAAGTGGAATGACCAGAGTAAGGACATACGTAATTGGCAAGATAAAAGACCAAGCACTGGAAGTGTTACCCCTTGTCCTAAATGTAATAAATCTCACAGAGGTGAATGCTTACTTGGGAAGAATGTGTGCTTTCGATGTGGTAAATCGGGACACATTGCTTTTAACTGTACAGAGCCTCCAAAAAAGAATGATGATGACCAGGATAATAATAAGAAGGGAAATGCCCGAGTTTTTGCACTAAACCAGTATTTGGCAGAACAGGATCCGAATGTGATAGCAGGTATTTTATTATTATTTTCGTACTTGC
This sequence comes from Osmanthus fragrans, assembly GCA_019395295.1. Classification (NCBI taxonomy): domain Eukaryota; kingdom Viridiplantae; phylum Streptophyta; class Magnoliopsida; order Lamiales; family Oleaceae; genus Osmanthus; species Osmanthus fragrans. The sequence goes on from CM033357.1 coordinate 17,026,624, forward strand.
TTATTTTCTTTTTAACTTATACCACACATTATTTTATCTCTGCCCCATAGTCGCTATGTCAAACACAATTAATACAAACATGTATTCTGTTATTATCTGAGGTACCTGCTTACGTACTTTTTGATTCTGGAGCTACAAATTCTTTTATCTCTGCATCATTCGTCGTTAGGTCTGACTTTGCATGTGTGAAAACGGACAATGAATTAGAAGTTAGCATCTCTTTAGGAAGAACTCTTTACACGAATCAAATGACTAAGGATATGAAATTGGAGATTGATGGGAAAGTATTACGGGCAGACTTATACCTTTTGGAGATGAAAGATTTCGATGTTATCTTAGGCATGGATTGGTTGGGACTTAATCATGCGACCATTCGATGTTACGAGAAAGAAGTATTGTTTCACAGACCAGGAGATAAAGAGTTCCATTTCTTTGGAGCAAAGTTCAAGTCTCTACCTCGACTTGTATCAGCTATACAAGCAGAGAAGATGTTAAGAAGGGAGTCATGCCAAGGATTTCTGGTTAATATCATCGGTTCCCAACATACAGAAATGACTATTAATGATATTAACATCGTGCGAGACTTTGCAGACGTATTCCCAGAAGATCCACCAGGCATTCCACAAGATAGACAGGTGGAATTTACGATCGACTTGGTCCCTAGAGTAGCACCAGTTTCTAAAGCCCCATACAGAATGGCACCAAAGGAACTTCAAGAATTGAAGTTACAGTTGGAGGAGTTATTGGAGAAAGGTTTTATTCGACCGAGTGTATCACCTTGGGGTGCTCCAGTACTTTTTGTGAAGAAGAAGGATGGGAGTATGAGGATGTGCATTGACTATCGGGAATTGAACCATCTGACTATCAAAAATAGATACTCGCTGCCAAGAATAGAAGATTTATTTGACCAGTTAAGGGGTACAACAGTGTTTTCAAAGATTGACTTGAGGTCGGGTATCATCAGCTGAAGGTCCAGACGAGTGATATACCGAAAACTGCTTTCAGAACTCGTTATGGACATTATGAATTCACTGTCATGCCTTTTGGTTTGACCAATGCTGCAGCTGTATTTATGGATCTCATGAATAGAGTATTTCATCAGTACTTAGACCAGTTAGTCATAGTATTTATTGACGACATACTTGTGTACTCAAAGGATAAAAAGCAGCATGAAGAACATCTCCGGATAGTACTTGAAACTTTGAAGAAGGAAAAATTATATGCCAAATTCAAGAAGTGCGAATTTTAGCTTGATTGCGTAGATTTTCTTGGTCACGTTGTTACCACACAAGGAATCACAGTAGATCTTGTTAAAGTGGAAGCAGTAACAAATTGGCCTAGACCGACTAGTGTCGGTGATGTTTGTAGTTTCTTGGGATTGGCTGGCTATTATAGAAGATTTATTGAGGGCTTCTCAAAAATAGCAGGGCCAATGACTCAGTTGATAAGAAAGTGTGTGAAGTTTCAGTAGACGGAAAAGTGTGAAAAATGTTTTCAAGAACTTAAACAGAGATTAACTTCAGCCCCTGTATTGACAATACCCGATGGCTCTGATGGATTTGTGATTTATAGCGATGCCTTCAAGCAAGGTTTAGGTTGTGTTTTGATGCAGCATGGGAAGGTAGTTACTTATGCCTCAAGACAGTTGAAGCTGTATGAATAGAACTATCCAACGCACGACATGGAATTTGCAGCTGTAGTTCACGCTTTAAAGATATGACGTCATTATCTCTATGGTGGAAAGTGTGAAATTTATACAGATCACAAGAGTCTCGAATACTTCTTCACACAGAATGAACTAAATATGAGACAGAGAAGATGGTTGAAGCTACTGAAAGATTATGACTGTACAATTCATTACCATTCGGGTAAGGCCAACGTAGTCGCAGATGCCTTAAGCAAGAAGATGGGATCCCAGTTAGCTGTTTTACCCACGGTGTAGGAACATTTGATAAAGGACTTTGAGAAAATGAGATTGGAAGTCATTACACTGCCGACTCAGACTACAGCGAAAATAAGAGCGTTCATGATTCAACCTACACATCGGGATCGAATCAAGGAAGCACATGATAACGATCCATTTCTACAAAAGATAATGGTTGTGGTTGGTTCAAGCAAACGTATAGGATTTGAAATATCTGCAGATATGCGCAAATTTTTAAAGGGAAGTTGTGTGTACCCAAGGATGAAAGTATGAGAAAGGAGATATTAGAAGAGGCTCACTCTACCTCGTATGCTTCACATCCAGGTGGTACAAAAATGTATCGAGATTTTTGAGATACATTTTGGTGGAGAAACATGAAGAGTGGAATTGGTCTATTCGTGGAGAAATGTATTGTTTGTCAGCAGGTCAAGGCAGAACATCAAAGGCCATCAGGACTATTGAAACCGTTAGATATTTCAGAATGGAAATGAGAACACATAACAATGGATTTTGTAATAGGTCTTTCGAAGTCAGCAAGAGGTCATAATGCTATTTGGGTAGTAGTCGATCGTCTAACGAAGTCAGCCCATTTTCTGCCAATCAAAGTAAATTTCAACATGGAACAATTCGCACAGTTATACATCAAAGAGATAGTTAGATTGCATGGAATTCCAGTCACCATTATTTCAGATAGAGACCCGAGGTTTACATCTAAATTTTGGAAAAGTTTACAGGCTGCCATGGGGACAAAACTGAAATTTAGTACTGTTTATCATCCTCAGACAGATGGACAATCAGAGAGAACCATTCAAACTCTGGAAGATATGTTGAGGGCATGTGTTTTGGATCTTAGTGGTAATTGGGAGACACACCTGCCGTTAGTGGAGTTTGCTTACAAAAATAGCTTCCAGGCTACTATAGGTATGGCCCCTTATGAAGCTCTTTATGGTAAGAAGTGCAGGTCGCCTATACATTAGGATGAGGTCGAAGAGAACAGTGTTTTGGGTCCTGAAATCATTGAACGAACAGTTGAGGCAGTTGACAAGATTAGAGCCAGATAAAAACAGCACAGAATCGACAGAAAAGTTATGCCGATAGTAGAAGACAAGATTTGAAATTTGGTGTGGGCGACAAAGTTTTCTTAAAGTAGCACCAATGAAGGGTGTATTGAGCTTTGGTCAGAAGGGAAAGCTGAGACCGTGATTTATTGGACCTTTTGAAATTCTGGAGAGGGTTGGTGTTTGGCTTACCGACTTGCCTTACCCACTGAACTTGCAGCAGTGCATAACGTGTTCCATGTATCGATGCTCAGAAGATATGTTTATGATTCAAATCATGTGGTAAGTTATCAGACATTGGAGGTACAAAATGACTTAACACATGAAGAAATTCCGACAATGATCTTAGACAGAAAAGTGCATCAACTCAGAAATAGGAAAGTTCCCTTAGTCAAGGTCCAATGGCGAAATCATGGACTTGATGAGGCAACTTGGAAGAAAGAAGAAGAGCTTGAAATCAAGTATCCAGAACTCTTCGACTAATCAAGGTAGATTTTCGAGGATGAAAATATTTTAAGGAGGGGAGATTGTAATACCCCAAAAACTTTCATACAATAGAATTTAAAATTTTGTATGCTATATTTTTATATTTTGAAAAGTTAGGGACTAAAATGATTTATGGCCAATTTCAATTTCATTTGAGTCATTTTTAGATTTTAATCGAGTAATGATAAGTACATGAATATTGGGCTCGTTGGATAGATCGTAATTAATTATGCCTAATAGGCTCGAGAAAAAGTTAATTTGGATTAATAGAGTCCAAGATATCGAGGTAGAAAGAATTAGCCTGATATTATATTATATATTTAATGATTTTAAAGTGTCGTGCCACGTGTGTGTTAGTTACCAATTTATTTGAATATTATATTTAGTTTTCTTTTGCACTTTTATGTAAATAAAGTGCCATTACGTGTATATTCTTTGGAAAGTGCTTAGATATGATATTTTGAAAGATACCCACTTCTACACGTTTCCTCACTTTGCACAAACAAACTGTTATTATTTACCTTTATACATGATATGATATGATAAAAAGAACACAAAAAGGGTATTTCACAGTACAAGAAGAGGAGAAAAAGTTGATTTGAGAGTTTCGTTGTTCAAGAATTTATTTAGTCTAACAAGGTAGGAAAAGATGTGCAGTTGATTTATCCCGTTTAAAATATTTTTATTCATGTTGAAGAATCTTTATACTTATGAAAGATATGATGTGATATGATAATGTTATGGCCTTTCCGGTATAAATGATATGATATGAACTCTTATCGGTTCCTAAAGATATGATGACGGTATGATTTTTCTGACACGTGTTCTAAAATTTTTATTCGGGATTGCACCAATAATTTTATGTCCTACAGAGTATTCTCATATACTCACCATTTTTCCTATTTTTCACAGATTAGAACGGGTCGTTGATTGGCGGGCGATGAGGTGCAGTCATGATGCCAGGATTTATGGAACTCAAAAAATTAATCCAGTGTAACGTGATTAAAGACTTTTATTTCCAGCAACTGCTTTAATTTTTATTATTTTGTGGATCTGTTATTTATGATTGGGGATCACGTTTTATTTGGTTATAAGTTTCTATTTGTGATACATTATATTTTATGGTATCTATATTGTCTATTACGGTTGATAAAATAAGGAATGTATGCTATTACCCACAGGATTTAGACCTTGAGTCAGAGTAGGTTATCATCATAGGCAGACCCAGGATGTTAGAGTTGGGGGGTCCTAAAATGAAAGATATTGAGATTAAGGAGGGGGGAGCACGGGGGTTCAGGATAGCACAAATATTCATAATGATTAAAGAACATGTACAGTTAATGTTAAAAATATCACTCAAATACTAGACTAGTTTTTAAAATTCTCCCCTTTTGTAATTTTAATCATTACGAAAGTGGAATTTCAAATATGTTGCTAGTAGAAGGTAAATTATTATATAAGTTGAAATTTGGTTCGAAATACATATTTTGAAACATGTTAATGCAATTCCACGAATGAGAACATACAACTATTTTGTAACCGTCATATTCATATATTGTGCTTGTATATATCATAGAAAAAAAATAAGTTATGCATTAGCTCATATTTGATAGGGATTAAAATTAGTATTTTAATTTCATGTCAAAGTCAGTAATTAATTTTAATCGTATATTCATGATACCCATAACTTCTTAGCTACACATTTCATCGACTTTCATCAAAATTTGCTCAAAATTTAATTTTAATTCCCCTCAAATAAGGGCTAAGGGGGTGAATTAATTATAAAATTTAAATAAACAAATGTAACTCACTTTATGGCTTAAATTATTTAATCGAGAAAATTCATCAAGCTAAATTTATTCAATTGCTTTGCTTATGTTTGACCATAATTCTTTAAAACTCATTTTTTGGGGGGGGGGGGGGTTTTCACCACAAAAAAAAAAAAAAAAAACTAAAAAAAATGGAGGGTCCATTGACCCTGCGGGACCCCCCTGGGTCCGCCTATGCTTATCATGGAATAGAGTTACTTTATTGGGAACTTCATTCTTTAATTTTTGGAGTCCCAGATTCGTATCTCAAGATTTCAGAAACTTTTTGAAATGTTGTTGGGAATGTGTTAGGAAAACCACAAAATCTTTTATTTGTTATAGTAGATGGGTCATGCCCTCTTTCGATTGAACTGCACGGTTTTACACTTAACGGTTATTAAAATATTAATTAGATTTTTTTTTCTATGTTGTCGAATTTTTAAGAATTTGGATCGTTAAATTTGATTACCTATAAATTTATGTAACAGTATTAAAACTGTTGGTAGCGATTTAAATCATAAAAAATTTGGGTCGTCTGTTTTTGCGCGATTTTATTCTTTTTTTACTAGAATTCTTATTTTTTGCAAGTTTTTTATTTTAGGACTCTTTGATCTCATATTTTCCATATTTCTTAGGATTTATTGTTTTAGTATAAATACGTTTATTTTCATTGTAAAACACAACAACTTTGATATGAATTAAATTGAGATTTTTCTCTCCAATGTTCTTGAAAGAACACAAATCGAACTTATCAAATATTTAATTATATTTGTAGCGTTCAAATATCGGATCGTAGGCTCTTCTTTGTGTAATCAAGGGGCTCAACGCATCTTCGTTATCATTAGATTTTTTGGTTCACTTCGTTGGGTTCAAATCCAAAACCTAGAACTTATAAAAGGATTAGAAACCTTTTGTGGTGTTCGCAAATAGAGGTTTTTGTTTCCGCATATTAACGGGTCTAAGATTTAATATACCTTAGATTCTTGGTACGTGAGGCTCGGGTCGGGATCATATTGTCTACAACCTGAATTTGGGCTTTCCCGGCGTTTTCAATTAATTCCGAGAGTTTCATGAGATTCCCCCAACCGGGATCGCATCAAGTGGTATCAGAGCTCGGACTCCAAATTCAGGTTCTATCTTTATTTTTATTTCTTGTTGAATCTTTGTTTTCTATTTCTTGTGTTTTTCGTGTTCTTGTGTCTAGTAATTTTTCTGAATCTTTGATCCAAAATTTCCAAAAAATAGAGTCAACAGTTGTTTTTGTACTTAATTTGAGTCCAAATCAACCTTCTTTTTTTGTCGTTCTCGTAGTTGAATTTTCGAGTTTTGTAAAAAAAAAATAAAAAAATTGGTACTGTTCACCCGAAAATATAAAAAAATTATTTTGATTTATCTTGAAATTATCAATTTTCTATTATCTATCTTAATTCCAAAATCACTTTGTGTTCAATCCAATCCAAATTCAAGAACCACTTTCTTGAATTTTCATAGTGTCTATTCGAAATTTTATCCAATAATTTTTCTTCTTTCTTGAGTCTCATTGATTACAAATCTCAATGTTGAATGGTGTGATCCGGCGGTTGGAAAGATTGCTTGAGGGTATGAGTCATAGAATTGATAAGTTTGAACGACGGGGTAGAAATAATCATAGAGGTGAAATTGATGGTAATTTGAGGAATGTAAAGTTGACGAATCCACAATTTAAGGGAATGAACGATCCCCAAGCATACTTGGTATGGGAAGAAAGTGTAAAATTAGTGTTTAATTGTCATGATTACTTTGGGGAGATAAAATTAAAGTTAGCTGTGAACACTTTTTTGGATTATGCAATTACTTGGTGGGATCAGTTAACAACATCTACGCGAAGGAATGATGAGAAGCGTATTGAAAATTGGAGTGAGTTGAAGAATATTATGAGGAAGCGTTATGGGCCTAATCATTTTTGTAGGAAAGATAGGTGTGATCGAGAATTTCGAAATGAGCCTAGAAGATATAGTGGAGTTGGGTATTCGAGGGGAGAGAAAATATCATTTGTGGGGCATGTCGGTGGTACGTCAAGCAAAAGGAATATATTAGATTATGAGTGTAACCTTTCAGAGTTTCGCTACTGAATTAGTCACAGGGAGAAACAAAAGTGCTCGAGAGAACATAGTAAGGTGGTTGATTGTAAGAAAAAAGGAGCGATGCGACAAGAGAGTAAAAGGAAAGTTGAGAGTGAACATCCAAAAGGGAAAGTGAAACTGCAAAAAGAAATTGAAGAAAGGTCTTCGGAGGAGGAGGAGGAGTTGGAAGTGAGTTTAATTAAAAAAGAGCTTGAAGTTGAGGAAGCAGTGATAGAGACTAATAATTCCCCCCCTCTCATCTTGGATTTCTGTTTTGCAAGTTATCGAAAATTTCATTCCAGAAAATACTCATATTGGAATACCACCCGTCCCGAAAATTGAACAACAGTTGATACTACATCCATTGGATTTCTATTCCATACCGACAATTGACTTTGTGATTTCTGAGGAGGCAACGGAGTTTCAAAGGCATTGGGTGGAGTTTATTTGCAGACCATTACTATACCATGTTGATGAGATGAGAAAGTTCATATGCGAGGGTTTGGGCAACAAAGATGTTCTGATTGAGTTCATGTTGTAATGCATAAATATGTACAAAGTTGATGGTTGCCATGCATTGATCATCTGCTAGGAAAGGAAAATATTTCCATTTGACCCAGGTCGCACGGTGATAAAACTAGCAACAAGTTGGTTATCCCCTAGGCGATCACAATGTACGGATTCGAGGACGAATCCTTTTGAAGAGAGAGAGAGGATGATATAAGTTAGGATAGGCCCCGGGCAATAAAAAATGCATTGCTCATTGAGAAGAAGTTGAGGGCTCGTTCGAAGGTGTTTAAGGCCGATAACGTGATTAATGACGTAGTACAAAGCCATACAAATGCATGCTAGGGAAAAGGGGCACCTGGGGTTGAAGACATGTCAATGAACAAGTTTCATGTTGGGGTCGAAGATCGAAGAGACTTGGATCCACATGATAAAGCTGATCGAAGATTTTCAGCCCAACTGGATGAGCAATGGCCTACCGGATGTGTCCTATCGGACGTCCGGTAGAAATCTCTGTGCATCCAGATGCACTTACCGGACGTCTGGATAGGTCGTTTGGTACGACCTATTTTTGCATAATTTTATTCATTTTTTACTAAAATTCTTATTTTCGGCAAGTTTGTTATTTTAGGACTATTTGATTTTGTATTTTCCATATTTTTTAGGATTTATTGCTTTAGTATAAATAGGTTTATTTTCATTGTAAAACACAACAATTTTGATATGAATTAAATTGAGATTTTTCTCTCCAATATTCTTGAAAGACTACAAATCGAATTTATCAAATATTTAATTATATTTGTGGCGTTCAAATATCGGATCGTGGGTTCTTCACTGTGTAATCAAGGGGTTCAACGCATCTTCGTTATCGTTGGATTTTTTGGTTCATTTCGTTGAGTTTAAATCCAAAACTTAGAACTTATCAAAGAATTAGACACCCTTTGTGACGTTCGCAAATCGATATTTTTGTTTTCGCATATCAACGGGTCTAACATTTAATATACCTTATGTTCTTGGTTTGTGTGACTCGGGTCGAGATCCTAGCATTTACAACTTGAGTTTGGGCTTTCCCGATGTTTTCAATCAATTCCGCGAGTTCCACGAGATTCCCCTAACCGGGATTGCATCAAGTGGTATCAGAACTCGGACTCCAGATTTATGTTCTATTTTTATTTTTATTTCTTGTTGAGTTTTTTGTTTTCCTTTTCTTGTGTTGTTCGTGTCCTTGTGTCCAGTAATTTTTCTGAGTCTTTGATCCAAAATTTCCAAAAAAAGAGTCAACATTTGTTTTTATACTCAATTTCAGTCCAAATCAACTTTCGTTTTCTTTGTCGTTCTCGTAGTTGAATTTTCGAGTTTTGTAAAAAAAAAAAAAAAATACATAAATCGGTACTGTTCACCCGAAAATATAAAAAAAAATTATTTTAAAGATCTTGGAATTATTAATTTTCTATTATCTATCTTAATTCGAAAATCCCTTTGTGTTCAATCCAATCCAAATTCAAGAACCACCTTCTTGAATTTTCATAGTGCCTATTCGAAATTTTATCTAAACATTTTTCTTCTTTCTTGAGTCTCCTTGATTACAAATCTCAATGTCGAATGGTGTGATCCGGCGGTTGAAACGATTGCTTGAGGGTATGAGTCATAAAATGGATAGGTTTGAACGACGGGGTAGAAATAATCATGGAAGTGAAGTTGATGGTAATTTGGGGAATGTGAAGTTGACGAATCCACAATTTAAGGAAATGAACGATCCCGAAGCATACTTGGTATGGGAAGAAATGGTAGAATTAGTGTTTAATTGCATGATTACTCCGGGGAGATAAAATTAAAGTTAGTTGTAAACACTTTTGTGGATTATGCAATTATTTGGTGGGATCAGTTAACAACATCTAGGCAAAAGAATGGTGAGAAGCGTATTGAAACTTGGGGTGAGTTGAGAAATATTATGAGGAAGCATTATGGGTCTAATCATTTTTGTAGGAATGATAGATGTGATCGAGAATTTCGAAATGAGCCTAGAAGATATAGTGGAGTTGGGTATTCGAGGGGACAAAAAATACCGTTTGTGGGGCATGTCAGTTGTACGTCAAGTAAAAGGACTATGTTGGATTATGAGCGTGACCTTTTAGAGCTTTGCTACTGAATTAGTCACAGGGAAAAACAAAAGAGCTCGAGAGAATATAGTAAGGTGATTGATTGTAAGAAAAAATGAGCGATGCGACAAGAGAGTAAAAGGAAAGTTGAGGGTGAACATCTAAAAGAGAAAGTGGAGCTGCAAAAAGAAATTGAAGAAGGGTCTTTGGAGGGGAATGAGGAGTTGGAAGTGAGTTTAATTTTAAAAAGAGCCTGAAATTGAGGAGGCCGTGGTGGAGAATAATAATTCCCCCCTATCTTAGATATTTCTGTTTTGCAGGTTATCTAAAATTTCATTCCAGAAAATACTCATATTGGAATACCACCCGTCCCGAAAATTGAACAACAGTTGATACTACATCCATTGGATTTCTATTCCATACCAACAATTGACTTTGTGATTCCCAAGGCAACGGAGTTTCAAAGACATTGGGTGGAGTTTATTTGCAGACAATTGCTATACCAAGTTGATGAGATGAGAAAGTTCATATGCGAGGGTTTGGACAACAAAGATGTTCTGATTGAGTTCATGTTGCAATGCATAAGTATCTACAAAGTTGATGGTTGCCATGCATTGATCATCTGCCAGGAAAGGGAAAGATTTCCATTTCACCCAAGTGGTACGGTGATAAAACTAGCAACAGGTTGGTTATTCCCTAGGCGACGAATCCTTTTGAAGCGAGAGGGAATGATATGAGCCAGGTTAGGCCTTGGGCAATCAAAACTGCAATGGTCATTGAGAAGAAGTTGAGGGCTCGTTCGAAAGTGTTTAACAACGGTAACGTGGTTAATGACGTCGTACAAAGCCATACAAATGCATGCTCGGGAAAGGGGCACATGGGGTTGAAGACAACATGTCAATGAACAAGTTTCATGCTGGAGTCGAAGACCGAAAAGACTTGGATCCACGTGATAAAGCTGATCGAAGATTTTCTACCCAACTGGATGAGCAATGGCCTACCGAACGCGTCATATCGGATGTCCGGTAGAAATCTCTGTGCATCCGGACGCCCTTACCGGACGTCCTGTACGACCCATTTTTGCTTGATTTTATTCCTTTATGACTAAAATTCTTATTTTTGGCAAGTTTGTCATTTTAAGACTCTTTGATTTCGTATTTTCTATATTTATTAGGATTTATTGTTTTAGTATAAATAAGTTTATTTTCATTGTTAAACACAACAATTTTGATATGAATTAAATTGAGATTTTTCTCTCCAATATTCTTGAAAGAACACAAATCGAACTTATTGAATATTTAATTATATTTGTGGCGTTCAAATATCGGATCACGGGTTCTTCATTATGTAATCAAGGGGTTCAACGCATCTTCGTTATCGTTGGGTTTTTTGATTCACTTCGTTGGGTTCAAATCCAAAACCTAAAACTTATCAAAGAATTAGACACCCTTTGTGGCGTTCGCAAATTGATGTTCTTATTTTCGCATATCAACGGGTCTAAAATTTAATATACCTTAGGTTCTTGATTCGTGAGGCTCGGGTCGAGATTCTGTCTTCTACAACCTGAATTTAGGTTTTCCCGGCGTTTTCAATCAATTCTGCGAGTTCATAAGATTCCCCAACCGGGATCGCATCGAGTAGTATCAGAGCTTGACTCCAGATTCGGGTTCTATATTTGTTTTTATTTCTTGTTGAGTCTTTGTTTTCTTTTTCTTGTGTTTTTTCCTGTAGTAATTCTTCTGAGTCTTTGATCCAAAATTTTCAAAAAAAGAGTTAACAGTTGTTTTTGTACTCAATTTGAGTATAAATCAATTTTCATTTTCTTTGTCGTTCTCGTAGTTAAATTTTCGAATTTTGTAAAAAAATAAATAAATCGTTACTATTCACGAGTTATTGTTCACCCGAAAATATATATATAAAAAATTTGCCTAGACGTTAGTATGATGGAGGCATGCTCTTGATATAATTTTAGCTGGTGGAGATAGCAAAAAATAATGATCCTGTTAATACCGAATTTCGGAGCCGCCTACAAAGACACAGGCGGCAAGAAGAAGTGCCGTCTGTATCCAATCCAGACGGCTGGGCCATTGGGAAATCTAGACAGCCCACATTAGCCCAGACGCTGGGCCTTTTTTTTTGTTTTTATATTATTTTTATATATTTTTTATATAAATAATTTTTTGAATTGTTTATATTTAAATAATTAGTTTATTGTTTTAATTGACATAGGCGGCAAGAAGAAGTGCCGTCTGTATCCAATCCAGATGGCTGGGCCATCGGAAAATCCAGACGGCCCACATTAGCCCAGACGCTGAGCCTTTTTTTTGTTTTTATATTATTTATATATATTTTTTACATAAATAATTTTTTGAATTGTTTATATTTAAATAATTAGTTTGTTGTTTTAATTGTTTATATTTAAATAATTATTTTTAAGTTTTTTATTGTAAATAATTATTTTATTTTTTATTTAAATAATTATTTTAATTGTTTACATTTAAATATATTATTTTTTATTTAAATAATGTTTTTAATTGTTTATATTTAAATAATTATTTTTTTGAAATAAATATTTTCATTATTTTAATTAATATTTAACTATTCATTTAAATAATTATTTTAATTGTTTATGTACATTATTTGTTTAATTGTTTATTTAAATAAATATTTAAAAAAGTCAAGAAACAATTAAATTAAATATTAAGTAACTAATTAACATAAGTAATTAAAATAAATAACTAATTAAATATTAAGTATACATAAAGAATTAAAATAATTGATGAAATATTTAAATATGAATGAAACTAAATATTAGATAAATAAGTGAATTAAACAAATTAAATATTAAATACACATAAACAATTAAAATAATTATTGAAATATTTAACTACAAATGAAATTAAATATTAGATAAATAATTAAAATACGTAATTAAAACAAATAATAAAATAAAGTAATGAAACATTAAGGAAATAATATATGTAAACATTTAAAATAATTAATGAAATATTTAAAAAATTAAATTAGATATTAAATTAAAAATTAAAAATACTAATTAAACATTGAGTAAATAATATACATAAACAATTAAAATAATTGATGAAATTAAATATTAGTTAAACAATTAAAATAAGTAACTAAAATAAATAAATAATATACGCAAACAATTAAAATAATTAATAAAATATTTAAATAAGCAATTGAATTAAATATTAGATAAACAATTAAATAAATAATATACATAACCAATTGAAATAAATAATGAAATATTTATATAAATAAGTAAATTATATATTAATTAAACAATTAAAATAAGTAACTAAAATAAATAATTAAATAAGTTAATTAAATATTAAATAATTAATATACACATCCCATTAAAATAATTAATAAAATATTTAAATAAAAATTAAATTAAATATTACATAATCAATTAAAATAAGTAATTAAAATAAATAATTTAGTTGTATAATTTTTTTTTACGTTCATTTCCTTTATTCCATTATTTGTTTATTATTGTGTATAGTAATTACAGTTCAGTTAGTTTAATTTTGTAATATTATGCTTCATCTATTATCTCTTGCACGAGGTTCTAACATTTGAAATTTTGTAGGATGAAATATCATTTGAACAACATCGTCAGACAGATCCCTGACAATAGTTACATCGAACTGTAACTTTGCCACCTTTACGACGATATTAGATTTGATCGATGAGGAGCATACAGACATATTGCGTCGATCTTGCCTATGGCCCATGTATTTTCTGGGTGACGTACAGTTTTTTGGGCAGTTGCTCGATGTATTGTTATGTCGGCTACTTGAGTCATTTGATGGGAGGCAGGGCAGCTATGTTCTCTATATTCAAGTTTGCCCTCAATACTGGATTGTGATGTACGGGTGAAGAAGCAGCATGGGCCTGTATTCCGAGAAACATGAGATTGCTGAATGAATATTTTCATTGGCAGACGACAGTGAGTCTAGCGCAGTTAGGATAAGCATTCAAGAAGTGCGATCAAATGTCTGACAAGTTGAAGTTAGGCTTGGTGTTTATCCTCGATAGCGTACTCAGGTATCATTATAAGAAGACGTCGATTGATTTTTTTTTTTTTATCTAGAGGTCGTTGATGACATGGATACATTCAACAACTATACATAGGGACATATGTATTTTATGGATACCTTACGTGTCTTCAGGATGGGGTATTTGATGCCTATGGGAAGTAGGCCCGAGCGCAAGTACGATGCATATGATTTGTCATTTGCTTTGCAAGTAAATGTTTAACATAATGAATTATCTAATTTTTTATTAAATTATATATATAATAATTGTAATTGTCGCAGATATGGGTGTATGCGATTGTCCTCATCTTGGGCAATCGATATGCGAGGAGATGGGAGACATGTTGTAACGACCCGGGTCTTGCACCCAAGCCATTAGCTTTCGTACCTCACGGCTTTCTGTTGCGTACCCCAAGATTCGAACTCAAGATTCAACTTAAGTTTCTCATATGATAGATGTCTTTGGTTCGAATTATGGGGAATGTAACAGAAAGCCGTGAATGGGTAAGTGGGAGTTACCCATCCCAAAGTGGACAATACATATGATATAACGGCTTTGACGCAGAGGTCGGGTCATTACACATGCTGCCATCGTATGCATCACTGGCGAGCACAAGACAAACCACTTGTCAAACAATTATTAACTCTCATCGACGATCCCGAGGTACGTATTGTATATTTGTGATTTATGTTGTATGTCATTTCGAAATCTTGATATGTGGTCATTAACTCGGTGAAATGTCAATATGTCAGCTTGAAATCCTCACCGAGTTGACACCATCGTATCTAGCTTATTAAAGGTTGTACCGTCGACTAGAATCAGGGGTCGCATCGCATTTCAAAATCCTCGAATGCACTGTCCAAGGGCCATGAAAAAATATTTGAAGCGATTCTCGCCCTCTGGCTCAATAAAAATACCGATCCAATATTAGTTTTCTCCCTGTTATAGTAATAATTGATCAATTTAGCACAACTCTCCTTGGTTGAACTCGTTAAGTCTTCCAATGCACATTCTTGACGAGGGAACAATAACACTGTATCTTGTTGTACTCTTCTTATATTATTAATGAAAGGTTTAACCTTAGATTTGTTGTACTCTTCTTACATTAGTTTACAATAACGCGGTATTTTGCTCCATCATAAATTACACATACATGACAATGGACCTAAATAATTTTTCAAATAAATATAAAAACAAGACATCAACATAAAAACCTTCAAATTATTTCTCCTCTTTCTACCACTTCTAGTGTAAGAGTTCGATTTGCTACTGACGATATTCGGATGTGCATCATGCCACTTCTTTATCACCACCATTTCTTCATTTTCATTGTGTCATAATAATCAACATTGTTACAACATAAAAAAGGGGCGACATTGTTTTTCAAATTAGAATGTTCGAATTAATTATTATTTTAAACTCTCTTCCTACCACTCCTAGTGAACGGAGTCCGGGTCGATGCATCTGATAATCGAATGCGCATAGAACGACGTTTCTTCAGCACAACCACTTCGTTATTTTCTTTGGAACCAAATTCACAACACCGTGGAACAAGAATTTATGTTAACAATAAACTCCAAACAATCACAGCACTCTACGTGTTTTTTGTGAACTTGCCATTTTTATAGAAGCTTAGATAAAGAATCCTCATGTAGAGGAACAATGGAACAACTGAACCTTTCTTATACATTTCTCTTGATTAAAAGAAATAAAATCACCAAATTTATTTAAGAAATAATATTCGACTCATAGGAGAAAATCACATAAATAAATATTACATACAAAATATTTGAAAGAATAAATATAAAGATGCAAACTTTCCCTTTTGTTGCTACATTGTCCATTCCCGACTTATCATATAGAGTTATACGAAATAAATGAAAGATTTAACACATTGTCTCCCACTAAAAGATCTAAAATTCAACATGAAAGCCTCATCAACACTGAAAAACGGAGATTGAAAATGTGAGAGCAAACAGATATTTCAACAGTCACTTTGCTTGTTCCAGATGTAATGTTGGTCAGATGGCAAAGGAGAATTAGGCAAAAGAGCGGCTAATGGAGGCCGGAGCCTTCAAGTTGCTTTTGCAAATGGGAATTTTGAAGATTTCAGTTATAATTTTCTTGCTTTTGCAAATGGGAGGGATGGTAGGGTTAGAGAAATGTAATTTTTGATGTGAAGGTGGGTGGGGGTGGATTTGGTGTGATGTTTTTATACTTTTAGGTCTCGTTTGATATTCATTTTTTTTTTCCATAAAAATGAAAAATATGATCGTTATTTATTACATCTAGCCATTATTTTTGACTTTCCATATCTTGTATGAGCTCCAAATCGACTATATTTTTCATTCACATTCTACAAAAAATGAGAATCAAACGAGGTTTTAGTACTATTTTTTCATTTAGTCAAATCAAATTTAATAGATACCAAGGTATTTAAATTTTTAAGAGGGGCAAAAAAAAGTCAAAATGTGATATTTTTGGAAAAAAATATTTTAATATGTCATTTTTAAATATGTAAGCCAAAAAGTATTATGAGGTGCAATTTCCTCAATTTACATTTATTGACCCACTTGAATTACGGGTTGGTTCGCGGGTAATTTTTATTCGGCGGGTCATGTCAAGCCTTCTCGATTTGACAACACAAAACTTAAACATGGTAGATGTTTTTTAATAATAGAATAACATAGTATGTTTTATATTATTTTGTAAAAACAGCATACATAAAACAATTTTTCAAAAACAATATACATGAAATAATTTTTAAAAATGAGGGTTGCTTACGTAATTATTTTAATATTGTTTATTCAAAATTTTTTTGTCTTAGGAAATAGACCCATGGGCTGAACAAGGTCTCAATATGGGAAACATTTCATAACTAAAAGGTTTAAGAATATAATTTCAAGGCTTAGTAGCAGAAATCCCGATGTACGATATACTTTTCTACCTATTGGAAATCGTAGAAAACGTCCCTATTTGAAACCTTGAATGTAGAATACAATCTTTGAAGTGCGGAAACCCTCATATGAACTTAGAAGTGTGATTCACCTCGTATTGTCTAATTCTGTTAGTTTAATCATTAAAAATTGGCAAAATTGAAAAAGAATAATTGCAGTTGTGATCCCAAGGTTTTTTTTAACAAATTATAATAAAATATTCACCGATTAGGCATATGTGTGCAAGGCATGCATTAGTTTTACATGTATTGTAAAAATTAAATGCGTGATACAGGAAGATTTAAATAAATCAAGAACCATATTAAACATAAAGATCTATTATGCGAAAATTCAAAAACATTTACATGGAATTAGTGGTGATTGGGGTTCGTTTGATTCTTTGAATTCGATGTCATATCTCTAAGGTTTATATAACCCTCTTGTCACTCTTTTGGATGTATTTTTTTTTTTTATTCCCCATTTTGGAGAGTTTGTTGTTCATCGGCAACTCATTTTTCGAGATGGACCTAGTTGTACAATGGGTGGGCATGTCCATTTCAAAATAGTTGGCTGCAGAAAATGAATTTGCCGATTTTATGTTCCAAGAGCAACACGATGCAACAAAAGAGAGATGAGGTTGAAAAAACTTTTTAGGGATTAGGATTTTGAATAAGATTACTATGGAAGAAGATATTTGGATGATAAAACGGGAAATGAAGAATCATGAATGAAGACGCCCAAAATTAGGAGTTTTGAGAAAGGAAAGATTTTAGGGCCAATTTTGGATTCCGATTTCTTGAGTGCATATTGTTACGCTCGTCACACGTGGCTCCACGTAGATGACCCACTGGCAATGCGGACCCTACTCCTCATAAATCCACTGCTCACAAGGGCCCCTTGGCCTAGACTACTAAAGCCCACTTTACCCTCGCCAAAGCAGAACGAACCATGGCCCAAGGCCGAGGTGGTTCACTTTTGAGGTACTCTATGACTTTGACACCCAACTCTGAGGCCCTTTTATTTCGAGGCGCTTACCTACCGAGGCAGTCCTTGATCATAGAAGTCTGCATAATATAATCGGAGCCCCTTAAGGCAGACCTGCTTCTTGAAGATGTGCACTCAAGTGAATATGTTCAAAGAATGATTGATGGGACTTGCGCAGTGAGTTCAACAATGTGTTGTCTTGTCATAGGGTGGCTGCCACTTGGGTAATATTAAATACATCTTGTCATTGTGTCATAGAAAGTGGTTAGATGTGATTGGTTAGTTAACGTTATGAGGCTACATGCAATGTAATCTAACGACCTCAATCTCGAGTGTGTTACTATAAATAGATTGCCTTGAGCAACTAGGAAATGATGCTAAAGTTTATACAAGAAGAGCATAAACAGCTTACTCTCTACAAATTATTCTAAAATATATTTGAAGGCTGATAAAACACACTTTGTTCTTAATTGATTCATACTCGATCGGTTCTTATTCTACGATCGTCACCCCCCTTGACCGAGATCCGAACCTCATACATCTCGTGTCCTAAAGGCGCTTCTCCTACGCCCTATTCCTTGGACCTTCCCTGGGTCCTTGTGTGTTGGACTAAGCCTACGTGAACGCGAGTGGATCCGATATCTATTGTCCGAGTGGCCCTAATCGGAAACGAGGTCAACACATATTGTAGATTTGGTCATGTAGTTTATTCTTTTCTCTTTACTTTTAAAATATCAGTAATTTGGATATATAAAGGTTAAAAAGTAATTTTGTACTTTGGAATATGAGTAGCCGGTTTGATTTCCACTTTAAAATATGAGCCTATATACGCATAATTGTTTGGGTTTCTACTTTTATAGGGTGTTTGGTAGGAATTAAAGTTAAAATTTTTAGTAGATAATGATACAAGTTTTTGAAACGTATGGTTGAAAAGTTGTGGAACCCATGAAAAATGTGGTTAATATTGATTGTTTGACTTTAATTTAGATTAAAAATCAAATTTTAATCCGAACCAAACAGACTCTTAATATCAAGTATATTTTAGAGTAAGTTACAATCATAACTAATTTATATTTAGAGAGTATTTGGTGGGGACTAAAATTAGATTTTTTATTTAGATTAAAATCAAATTTTAATCATAACCAAACAAGCTCTTAATTAGATTTTTAACTTCAGCAATCTTCTTCCAGTTGATACCTAAATTCCAAAAATTTAGGCACAACACGTTGCCTATATCTAAAGAGACTCCATTTCATAAGAGTGACATGATCATGTAAGAGACTTTTATGCAAAGAGTTTCCATTTGTCATGACTTTTTAAAAGTCAATAGGAGTCTTTGAGACCGCAAAGATACTTTTGAACCCGTTTGACCAATTCTTTGAAAGCACTTCTAATAGTTAGAAGAGATTTCAAAGGAATATGGTCAGATT
Source organism: Osmanthus fragrans (assembly GCA_019395295.1). Lineage (NCBI taxonomy): Eukaryota > Viridiplantae > Streptophyta > Magnoliopsida > Lamiales > Oleaceae > Osmanthus > Osmanthus fragrans. Next base: position 17,046,020 of record CM033357.1, read on the forward strand.
CGACTTCCTTTAAAAGTACTTCCATAATTAGTTTCCTCCAAAATCTCTTCTATAGAAAGTAAAAGCAAAAATCATGACAAACGGGTTATATGGGCTAAAAGGAGTACTCTTTTACGGAATTGCAAACCATGCAGTCTCCATCGCCATATCACAACACATCTAAAAATTAGTTTTCAAACAAAAATTAAGGTAACTTCTTCCAAAAATCTCTTTTACAGGAAGTAAAAGCAAAAACAAAAACAAAAGTCATGCCAATCGAGTTATATGGGCTAAAAGGAGTACACTAACCATGCAGTCTCCATCACCATAGCACTACACATCTTAATGTTCATATAGAATGCATTGAAGGAGCGGACTCGAGATGAATTTTGATAAATCTTGTTTGTACATCGTGGGAGTGCATGGTAAAGATTTGGAGGATATCCTTGCATTAACTAACATTCCTAAGTGTACCATGCCATTTCGCTACTTGGGCATTCTACTAGTGGCGGAGAAATTGAAAGTAATTTCATATGATTCTTTAATCAACAAAATTTCAACTTATATTGGTGCATGGTCGAGTATTTCTCTATCATATACAGGGAGAATGGAGCTTGTGAGAGCCATTCCACAATGAGTGGAATGCTTTTGGCTATCTATTGTTTCCATTCTGGCTACGGTTTCTTCTAAAATCATTAGTTTGTGCCGTAATTTCCTATGGGCGTTGAAAAAACCTTTGGTGGCTTGTAATTACATTTGTTTGACAAAGCATGAAGGAGGGCTTGGTTTGAGAAACATAAAAGTTGGAATGTTGCTCTACTTTCCAAAAGACTTTGGAAAACATTCACAATAAAAAAGGATACTCTTTGGATTGGATGGGTAAATCAGGTTCACCTTCATGGATTGGACATGTGGGATTATATGGTGAAAAAAGATTACTCTCCGCTACTTAAAAAGCTGTTGAAAATCAAGGACAGAGTTATAGAACCTCAATGTACAGTGCAGGCTGGTGTTGATGCAAACCCGACTAAGAACAAGCTAGGGAACTCACGAACAAGATGAAACAAACCCAAGAAAGCTAGAAATTACGCCGCGCAAAAATCAACCCGACCCGTACCAAGAACCGAGATTCCATGCGAGAAATCCGACCCATTGATTACCCGAAACAAGATCCGTGAAGTGAAAACGCCACAAAAGGACTGCGATACCTTTTGATTAGTTCAAGATTATAAGTCTTAAGCCACCAAGAACATTGGAGGAGAAAACTCACAAAGTATATTAAAATCTCTCAATAATCAAAATCTTGCTTTTACAATGAAAATGAAATCCTATTTATATGGAAACATGGTAAAACCTAAAAGGCACGAAATTGGGTCCAAATTATGTAAAAATATGGTAATAAAATAAAGTTTTAATCAAATAAGGAAACTGGCGAAAAAGCAAGATTCTGTCTCGATTTTCTTCTATGCGGTCGCATAGAAGGATTCTATGCGATCGCATGGAAGACCTTCTTTCGGTCCTGGACATTTCTGCCGTATGCATACGGCCGCATGTCTTGGACCACCATGCGGTTGCATAGTGGCTAGTTTTGGCCTCCGTTTTCTCCCCTCAATTCGAACGTCTTTGAATGCCTTTCAACTCTCGACTCCAACATGAAAGTTGTTCGTTGGCTTGTCAACTTCAACCTTGCGTACTTCATGGCTCGAACCATCAATTGTGTGGCTTGTAGTGACTCCGTGAAGGCTCGACCCTGACTCCCTTCCCAACGTTCGTCCAATGTTCATTGATATGTTGCGCACTCTGGATCACATCAGGTGTGAACAGATTACATGGCTGGACGGAGGTTGGCAAATTCAGTACTACTACTGTCTACGAGTTTTCCAGGCTGAAAAGTGTTAAAGCAGTCTGGGCAACTGCTGTTTGGAACTGTTTAAGCACCCCAAAACATACGCTCATCCTTTGGCTGGGTGTTCTGGGCAAATTACAAACTAGGACAAATTACATCACTTGGAGCTGGACCGAAATTGCACTTTCTTTGGCCAAACGGAGGAAACAACACATCATCTATTTTTTTTTTCCTATTTTGTCAGCAAGGAAATATGGGAGTAGGTTTGTGGTTGGTTGTCTATTAAACGTAATATGTCTACTTTGTTGAGCTCACTAATGTTGATGAAAAAAGGCGAGGGAACAACTTGATAAAGCAAAGCTAAGCGTATAGCACTTGCAACAACCGTGCACTACATTTGGATGAGAAGGAATATAAGTATTTTTTAAAATCTTAGGCCACAAGTTGATTCTATTGTAAGATGGATTAAAATACACATATACAAAGTTATGTTCACTTTGTATCCGTATGTTTTAAGTCATTATGAATCATTAGCTTTGGGTTCTTAACTTTTATCGTTTGTACATAATTTCTTTTTGATTGATAGGGTGTGTCCGGAATACTTGTTGATTCTATTGTAAGATGGATTAAAACACATATATACAAAGTTATGTTCACTTTGTTAGGGTTTTAATTCATTATGAATCATTAGCTTTGGGTTCTTAACTTTCATCGTTTGTACATAATTTCTTTTCGATTGATAGGGTGTGTCCGGAATACTTGTAATTGTCTCATGAGTTTGTATGCCCAGTTATGCTTTGTTTACTTGTACCTGAAGTTTTAATCTATAAATTTTACATTTACCAATCAAAAAAAGAAGAATGCATTGAAGGCAAAACAAAAATTGTACAACGAAAAAGTATGTACTCCTGAAGTTGAGAAATGAAATCAACACAATGAAATTCACTAAAAGGACCTAAGTGCAAAAAATAAGTGACAACTTGACATGTTTTTGTTGAGTACTCACTTTCCTCCAAACTTTGGCTTTAACAAAAGCTTATTTAGCAGGAGGAGCTCGATAGTATGCAGGAACTGTTGCTGGGAAGAACATCTGCCTTACTCCTTCGGCCTTGATAATTGGGAAGATTATTCCTGATGCACTCTGATTTTAACAAAGCTCGAATGAGAGATGCAAATGGTAGGAGACAAAATAGAGAGACGAGGTAAATAACAGCGGCAAGAAGCATATACTTACCGAAATCAATCTAGCGCCAATCCATATACGTCCAGGCGAAGGAAAAGGCAACATCAAACGGCCAACACCATAAATTGCCACTGCAAAGAAATGGCAAACCAAGCTCAGTGGCCTGGGGTTCAACCCCGAGAGCAGAGACACTGGACCATCTGAGAAAACGCCTCCAAGGCTCAAATAATCAAAGCATGCCTGGCGCATTTCATTCCGTGCTTTATCAGGTGAAGCACTGAAGACCTTGTAAAGGGCACCTGCCAATGTGTTTATAGTGGATGCCACTGGCTGCAAATAAAATATTTGTGGTGAGAGTTTCCCAAGCTAGTAAGATCGATTTGAAGAGCATACTTGGTGAACGTGAAGTGAATGATTTTTAGCAAATACTGGGAGAGACACAACATTACGAAAGTTTCTACTATGCTAATAACTGTAAATTCTTTACCAAATAATTTGACAAAATATGTCATCAAAAGGCATGCATGTTAATTGTGGTAAACAAAAGTCCTCAATGTTATGGTGACTCACCTTCCGCAAGGTGTAGAAAGACTCGAGATATTTGCACAGCGTACTTGAATCATTCAAATCGTGCAGTGGCCTAAGAAGATTGCGTAGTACAACAATATCAGACAATGCTACGGTCATTCCTCCTCCTGTCAAGGGGTGGCGCATGTTAAATGCATCCCCCATAAGCAAAGCCCCTGGAGTTGGATGTGGAGCAGCTGGCATGCTTCTGTTTGGCATTGTCCTAATGTTTCCTCTCTCAATTGCGGAAATGAATGCATCACGCAGTTTGATAGGGACCTACAACAATCACGTGGAACGTCAGCAAGCAGAAAATCCACATAGCAGATCACTTGTGATCATGTCTAACACAAAGTACATGCTCAAAAAATATTTACCTGGGGAGCAACTACGGTTTTCAAATATTTTTCCATTTCGCCGTTTGATACAGATGGCACCTTTTGACCAGGAACATCAACCAGACATCGGATCTCAGTGCTGCTGATGGGGTAAAACAAGATTGGAGATGGATCTGCCAAAACTACATGCCCGTGGTTTGCAAAAGGAAGTTGACAATTCTCCAGCACCAGCCCAACAAAACAAGAAGGCACATCTACCTGAACAAAAGAATATGCCATTGTCAATCACTCTCTCAAGAAACCAAGAAACCGACTGTTCAAATACTAAAAACAATATTCAATCACTCATCTAAGGCCAACAAATAAGCAATGAATAATTCAAGTAGAGCAACTGAATATCAGAGAAATGAAAACTTTAGGTAATGGTTTATTACCTTTGGGTTGCAAAGGGAACGTCGCAAGTTGGAAAAGCAGCCATCACATACAATGGTTAGAGGTGCATAAGCTTTCAGGTCTTCAGCAGATTTTGTCTTGTATTGTACACCTCTAATAGTTCCCTTATCTTCGAGCAGAGATGTGACAGTACCTTGCTCCAATTGCACACTTTGAGATAACAAGACAAGTGATGACGATCAATTGGCATAGATACATGCATAAAAAGATACTATGAAATCTTCTATTAGTATATATATAATGCCCTACAATCAGCATCTGGAATAGGCATTGAACCTTTGGGATAAAAAGAAAAAGAAAGAAGCACAAAAATAACCTAACATGCTATCACAAAACAGGATGTTCTAGGGGCTATAGAGTGAAAAAGAAAACAGTACCCTGCTCCAATTGCACACTTTGGTATCACAAGACAAGTGATGACGATCAGTTGGCATAGACACATGCATAAAAAGAAACTATGAAACCAAACAGTACCTTTCTCCAATTGCACACTTTGAGATAACAAGACAAGTAATGACGATCAATTGGCATAGACACATGCATAAAAAGAAACTATGAAATCTTCTATTAGTATTTATAATGCCCTACAATCAGCATCTGGAATAGGCATTGAACCTTTGGTATAAAAAGAAAAAGAAAAAAGCACGAAAACAACCTAACATGCTATCACAAAAAGGATGTTCTAGGGGTGAGAGTGAAGCATACTTGGGGAGAGATGCAGCTTTTTCGCGCATCCTCTGTATGAAGCGTCCATTGTGAAAGCTCCTCCCAGATATGTCAGAGTGAAACTTTTCCAAAGGATAAGAAAGTCGCGTGGACTTCCCATCCTTGAATAAAGCATATCCAAACACCCTCTGGGAATCAATTTCCTCCACACAATCTGTTCACAAGACATCAAAGGTGCAAATACGATAAACTCCAGAAGGAATTGCAGATAGTTTAAACATGGATTGTCGATAAAAGATAAATTCCGTGTATGACAAGTACAGGCACTACATCAATTACCTTCCAGCCCTAACTCAATCAGTTTGAGGTATCCACCTGGTTGCAGCAGTTCTCCCACAATTCGATCGGGCTCAGTCAAATCTCTCTCAATTACTCGCACCCGACGCCCATCCTGTGATAAAACATACATTGCTTTCTAAGTTTATCTATGTATAAAGCCGAAACAAGTTTCGATGAGAAAATTAGAAACAAGTTATTCAGAATCTTATGCTTAAACATGTAATCTGAAAAACAAACATCATCAATCCAAAATTTATTAAATAATAAAAATACAAATGAATTCACTTTCAGCATTCATTTACAGGGAACATAAGAATTAAAAACTACGAACAAATTTTTGTGCTGCCATGGAACAAGAATCAAATATCATTTTTTAGAATCCAGTCTTGTGATACATACAAACACCTGGCCATACATCATATTGATATATCAAAAAAATATTCTAGATGCTGGATCCATCTATTTTTTTGATGAACGCAAATAAATAAAACCATAAAAAGTAAGTTGTATACCTTTCCAAGGGTGTGAGCCAGAGCCGCACCGGCGACGCCAGCACCAACAACGATGACGTCAAAATATTCTCCCCCTCCTTCCTTCGATCTGCATTCGCTGCCGTCAATGAAGGTGGTGGCGGCGGCGGTTTCTCCCGGCAAGTAACTCTTCCGGGTGCCACCAGTTTTTCTGAATATCAAAAACCCATAAAAAATGGCAAACCCAAAAAGGGCAGCCAAAACAGAACCCAAAACGTTCTGATCCACCATATTTCACCGCAATGCAGAAAGCCGAAGATTATTATTTATTCCCGGAGCGGCTGAAATATGACGTCGTCGTTCTTGCTCTTGCACTCTCTCTCTCTAACTCTGTAGAGAGAGAATATACTCTCTCCGTGAAGCGGTGCAAAAATGAATGGCTTCTGCGCGAGTGCTTAGCTGGCATTGCATACTTTATTTCTGAAAAAGGAAAAAAATTAACGTGTAACGGTCTGGGAGAGTTTTGAGGACAAACTGTTCATTTGATAGAATCCCACCACAAGGTCCGCAACACGAGCTTTATGTCCACCCTTTGACGACTACCCAAATGAATTCAAATCACTACTTCCTCTCGTCAATATAGGTTCCATTTGATTTTTATTCTTTGTAGAATGTCGCAACACGAGCTTTATGTCCACCCTTTGACGACTACCCAAATGAATTCAAATCACTACTTCCTCTCGTCAATATAGGTTCCATTTGATTTTTATTCTTTGTAGAATGAAAATGAAAAATATAATCATTATAAATCTCACTCAAGAGATAAAAAGTCAAAAATGATGAATAAATGTGATTGATAATGATCATATTTTTCATTTTTATGGAGAAAAAATAGATATCAAACGGGACATATAAGGATGAATTAATCTATTTTGATAGGAGAAAAATGACAGAATGATTGATAAATGTATATGTGACAAAAGTATATAAGTGAATAAAAAAGTTAACTGTGTTTTAAATTGTTCAATGATAGATGTTATGATTAATATCAAGAATTATGCCAACCATTATGTTACGTAGTATAATCTGTCTATGAATTTATAAATTGCAATTTAACTAATACTCCATCCGTCCTACAAAGATAGACTTATTTACATTTCACACACATTAGAAAAATATAATTAATATAGTTAAAAACATAAATTTTTCTTACATTTTTTTTAATATATCGATATATTAAATAATAATTTAAATATGAGTAGTTCATCCTTGTAAATAACAAAACATATTAAATAGAGATATATTAGAAAACAAAACAAAAAATTAATTATGATTTCAAAAGGAAACTGACTTGTAATTTGAGACAGATAAAAAAGTAAAACAATCATATTTTTATGTGATGGATGAGTAGATAAGTTGAAAGACGAAGCTCTGAAATATTATTAGTAACCGTTTAGAAATACTTTAGGAGGAAGAATGATGGGATCACGAAATTTGTAGAATATAATGAACCATAATTTTGAATTTATGATTGAAATTGAAAGTTAAACTTATTTACTTATAACGTTTCCAAAATTGAGACTAAGCTTCTGTTTGGGTTTTATTTTATTTTGCAAAAATTATACTTTTCAAGAGTTGAATATTTGATAAGTGGATAATATTTGTGGAACCTATAAAATGTGTGACTAAAATTAAATGTTTAGTTTTGAAAAATAAAATTTTAAGAAAAGAAATGAAATCTAATGGCATTTCTAACATTGGTAGTGTCATTATCGTATGAATGGATTAAGAACATTTTTAATAGATTATTTAAATATAGATATTCTATATTTTAAAATGATCAAAATCTTTTTGAAATTATGTTTTTATAAACCTTTTAATTTAACTTTTTAAATTATAGGGTTGAATTTGGCTCCAATATTTGGAGGACAAACCAATAACATTTTGTAATATTGTAGGGGTGTCAATTTTGTTCGTCAGTGTTCGTTGAAAACTCGCAAGTACACGGGATCGTTGACAAGTAATAATAAGTAAGTTAAGAGTTTATCGTCCCACGAGAAATAATGTTTAATGTCTAGTTCAATAATTCTTATCAAATTCGATGTACGTGACACAAAAGATGTGATTTTGTTGTTATTTATACTAATTATAATCTAAGAAAGAGATATAAATATTTTATCAAATATGTGAATGTTCGTATTGGATTCATGATTCCCCCTATTTCCATCTATTTCAATTATCAATAAATAATCTAGTTAATTTCATGCATTTTTGTCAACCAATAACGCTAGTATGTTAAATGTTCTTTTCCAAGATACAAAAACCTATGATTAACACGACCCGATTCTATTCCTAGTCCGAATTCATATGAAAATCATGTATTTAGTTTAAGTTATCTATATGATTGCATGTACGACAGACATTATTCATAATCCTAATGATACATGTTAATTTTGCCGCGTTCTAGACTCATTGTGAGTATTCCTACACCATAACAAGCAACTAACTACTCAATTGATGGCCAAACAATTCAATAGTGCAATGAGAATGCAAAATCAAACAATAAATCACAAGAAATAACTAGATTAAAGTCTTGAATTGAAATAAACAAAAATAGGGTTCCTCAATCATCCAATACAATAGAAAAACTAGCTAACCATCCTAATAATTAAAATATACAAGAAAGATGGAAAAATATCACTTGGAACAAGAAAAGATGGAAGAAAGCGGAGAAATCCACTTTCTTGAATGAAATCATGAAAGATGTTGAATAATCTTCAATAATCTTGCATAATTCGCCTTGGATTGATGATCAAGCATGTTCTCCGCCTCCAAAATATGTAGAATATCGAGATTTTAGGTCTAAAAGGAGCTTCCTACGTTCTGGACGTCTTCTGGTATAAATAGGGTGCCAAAATATCCTATGCCAAGAGTTTCCAAAAGAAAGAAAAGGAAAGAAAAAATCTTCGGGAATTGAACCATGCGTACGCATGGTATACTTTGTGTGTACGTACAATACAAGTGAAATGGCCTCAGGTGGGGAGAATTAGGATCTCGCGTACGCAAGGCTTGCAGGCCTGTGCCTACGCATAGTTATACATTTTTTCACTAGACAACTTTCCGTATTTTGATCATATCTTTCTCTTCCGATATCCAATTGAGATAATTCAAATTGGGTTCGAAATCTGACTCAAATATCTACAATTCCAATAGAAATAAGAATTTTCCAAATCGAATGTTTTCTATCCAAAACATGGGTCTCAAGTTGAGACTGAAAGTTCGAAGCATAACTTTTTCGACTGGAAGTTTATATGTGGTAGTACTTTGATGATATTTCACCCATTTTGCTTCTTTCCTCATCCAATCGATGTCTAACACTCTCAAATCTTCATCGTGATATTTGACATAACTTTTGAATATTTGCACTTTAGTCCCCAAGCTTTGGATTTCGCCTTCTCTTGCTATTTTTGCATTCTTTCGTCCAATTTTCCATTCAAACACGAGTTTTACCTAAGAAAAGCAATACAATACAATTTAGGTCTTATTTGGCCAAAAGAACAATACAATTCTATAGTTTAAAGCCCCAAATAAATGTGAAAAATACACCTATCTGTCAGTTCGAGCCATTGGTGGATCAATACGAAAAAGTTTGAGCCGACCTGGCTTGAGGCTCAAGCCGAGCCTGAGCCACACGAGCTGGTTCATGTCACGGGCCATTTTCAACTCCTTGATGAAAAAAAAGAAAAAAGAAAAAATGCAGGCAACATACATGTTGCTTGCAACAGGTTGTGTATGCTGCAAAATACAGGGTTTAGGGTTTAGGCAGCAAAAGCTCGATTCAGTTCATGTCAAAAAAGTTCGAACCATTTTTACTTGAGACGAACCAAAATCTCAAGTTTCGACTCGGCTCATTGACATCCTGAAATAATTGTTCTTAATAATTTTTGGGTTTTAGTACTCAACTTTGATTATCTATCTAATACGGAATATTTTATCCAATAAATGACTTTTTAAAATTTTATTTGAAAAAATGGGAAAAATAATAAATGCCTATTGAAAAAGTAAAATAAGAAATTGAAACAAAGATTTTGTTAGAGTATGTCAAAAAATTTTAATTTTTTTTTAAAAAATCTTTGCAGTTGTTTACACTACATCAAAAACAGCCTTTTGCAACGTGCAAAAAATGTTGCCATAGACTTTTTGCAACGTTCGGGCGTACGTTGTGGAAATTGATATTGCCATAGAGTCCCAACCTTTTTGCAACGTTCGTTGAACGTTGCTAAAAACCTCATTTTTAGCTTAACAATTCTTTTTTAATTTCAAATTTAAAAAAAAAAATTAAAAATTTGGTGAGGTTGTAAAACAAGCACACTCTTTTTGCAATGTTCAAGTGGACGTTGCGAACTTTCCACTTTTTGTAGCGTGCAATGAATGTTGCAAAAAGTAGCATTCACAACGTTCATTTGAACGTTGCAAACGAAGAACTTTTCTCAACATTCAATGAAGGTTGAAAAAAGTGAAATTTTTCGCAATGTGCAATGAACGTTGCAAAAAGTAGAATTCACAACGTTCATTTAAACGTTGCAAAAAGAGAACTTTTTGCAATGTTCAAAATGAAATTTTTTGCAACGTGCAACGAACGTTGCAAAAAGTAGCATTCGCAATGTTCATTTGAACGTTGCAAAATGAGAACTTTTTTCAACGTTCAATTAACGTTGTAAAAAGTAGCATTGACAACGTTGTTTTGAAGAATGTTGCCAAATCTTAATAAAGTTAACCAATTGCAACATTCATTTATTAGAATGATGTCATAGACTCATTTAACAACATTTATTGATTGAATTGTTGCCTTTTGCGTGTTGCAAAAGAGCTTTTTTGGTGTAGTGTTAAATGATTCTATTTACTACCTGATACAATGGACGAATTTACATGGATCTTATACGTCAGCTAACCCCATAGAAATATTTAATTTTTCCTTTCACTTTCTCACTCCAAACTTCCAATATCTAGGTTTGCAACCAAATAATTGCATTTTCCTATTCAGCTCATCTGCACGAATCGATGGTCGACCATGCTTTTTCTCCACCTCAATAATGGACTCCTCAAAGCCCTCAATCTACCGTTTGCATCATGCGATTGGAGAAATTTGATAATATAATTATGTATGTTGAGAACGACGTGTTTGAAAATATTGATAAAAATGTAGTTATACGATGATTTCAAAGAATTAAAATGCTTAGGCAATATTTATAGTAACGTATTAAATTATTTTCATTAATGTTATATTGCTTGAAAAAAATTCACTTTATTTTTATCTTACAATGAAGAATGTCTAGTTCTGTCACTGCCTAATACTATTGAAAATACATATCGATTGTTTGATTTTCTACAAGTGAACGAGATCGTGAACATGTAATATAATAGTGTGTAGAGTGTTGAACCCAAGAAAACTATATGTTTGATCACATTATAGCTATTAATACCTTTAATCGAATAACAAATTTAGTTGTGGTAAATCAATGTCTAATTTATCAGCTAACTTGAAAGCAAGTAAAAGTTTGTCAAATTCGTGAGATGTATTGCTAAGATTTAAAATCCCCCTTGTTAATCCATTTTTAGTTTAACAATTTCAATTGACAATTCGAAATCACTTGTTGGTGATGTTCCTATTTTAATTAAAAGCTTCTCTCGATAATAATTAAATCTAATCTTACACGTAACCTCCTTGTATTTGTATAAAAGATATGAACGTGCAAGAAAGAATTAAACAAACTAGAACATCTGTAGACACCATGTGGAGCATAAATGCATATCTATCATCTATCGAATCTCACAATACTTATCACTACGTGCTAATGATCTTACTATCTCTCTCGATGATAATAAAACTCACAAACAATTCAATTAATGACCAATTACTTGAAAAACAAACTAAACCTTGATAAACATCCAAGCATACAAAAAAAAATGTCAATAACTCATTCAACCAAAAATCTCATAACAAGGGTTCATCTCATCCTAGTAATGAAGCAATCTTGCTAATCATATTAAAATTACAAGAACACATTCTTAGTTTAATGAACATCACCCGGAAATTGAATAATTAGCGAGAAATCTTGAATTCTTGAATTACTTCGATGAATCCTTGATATCTCTTGAATTTTCCCTCCAATCATTGTGCAAATCTCCTGGTATAAAGTATGCTTAATAGTCTTCTTCCAATTCCTTGGTTCAAATCTTTCACAAAGATGAATTCGCTCTCTTCTTCAATATAATTCTCTCAAAATATTTTTGTTCTTGAGTCGTGTGTTGCATAAAAGAGGCTCTTCAATGTGTATGGGACGTTCTGATATTTATATGGCTCGAATCTAGGTCAAAGATATCGCCCAAAATTTTCCAAAGTTGAGTTTTAATTGTACAAGGAAACTTGAGATTTGGTCAAATTTTTATACCATACGACCGCATAGTTCTTTTGTATGCGACCCCAACACAATTTTTTTTCCTGCATAGCACTATGTGATCGTATGGTTTTGAGCTATGCAACCACATAGTTCAAAAAAAAAATTTCCCGTCGAACAACTTTCAATATTTTTGTCATATTTTTCTTTCCCGACATCCGATTGAAGTGATTAAAAGTGTATTGGAAAGATAAATGGTCATAATTCTTCCAGAGATATCATTTTTGAATTCGAATAGAGACTAAAAATTTGAAGCATAAATTTTTTCGTCTGAAAGTTGATATGTGATAATATTTCGACTATATTTTATCCCTTTAACTTCTTTCCTTATCCGATTGACCTCTAACACTCTCGATTTTTCATCGTAAGGTTTGACAAAACTTTTAAGTATTTGTACTTAGTCCTCAAACTTTGATTTTGCTTCATTTCAACTATTTTATCTTGTAATCTTGTTCCTTTATCTTCCAATTCTATCCAATTAAAACATTGACATCTTTGATCTTCATTTCATCGTCTGTCTCATCTATGAATTGTTTGCAACATGGTCCCCATCTTTTGGATTTCACCATTTTCTGGGTTTTCCTTTTGTTTCTTCCAATTTCTTATTCAACCATTGAGTTTTACCTATTTAATACAAAAATACAACAATTTAGATTAGATTTCACTAGATAAGCAACTAAATATGACTATTTAAGGTCGTGAATAAGTGTATAAAATACAATTATAGCATGCCCTAAAAGTAAACTATATAAAATGGATAGGATGAGAGAAAATTCAATACTATAATTTTTTTTTTTTAAAATTGTTTGAGTAAGCTTATCTAAATCTACAATTTTGTTACATGTACATCAAGTTTGACATTCTTATGGGTGGCAACTTTTTATACATTAATTTTAATAACACTTTAAACAATCAATGACACAGATTGTGACACATCACATAGTGTCAACTTCAATGTACACTTTGAATGTATAACTAGCATAATTGCTAAATCTTGGCAATGTGTGTGTGTGTGTGTGTGTGTGTATGTGCATGTTTTTTTTTTTGGGTTCTACATGAGCTTGAAAAGAGTCTTATCAAATAATATTGGAGAGAAATTGTTTTAGTTAATTAGTCTTTCTTATGTAGCCAATTTTTAGAAAATAAATCTGATGCCATGAGTTTTTGGTACCTCAATGTTAATATTTTGATAATCAAAAGGTGGAGAGGTTATAAAAGGCAAGGTGTAGGTGCACCATTAGAGAGAACTATGATGAGGAATCAGGAAAGAAGGTTAAAAATATGGATTTTGCTATACGTATACCCCAGTATGTCACTGCACCAAAACTGAGCTTTTGCAACACATAAACGGCAACATTCGGTAATTAAGTGTTGCAAAAGGGGTCTATTGCAACATTTTAATAAGTGAGTGTTGCAATTGGTTAGGAAAATTGAGCTTTAGCAACGTTTTGTAAATGAACGTTGCAAAAAGACACATTTTGCAACGTTTATCGAACGCTGCAAAAGGTTCAGCCTTTTGCAGCGTTCAAAAAATGTTGCAAAAACCAATACCTTTTGCAACGTTTTTCGAACGCTGCAAAAGGCAGCGTTCTATAAACGTTGCAAAACGTGTCTTTTTGCAACATTTTTTGAACTCTGCAAAATGCTGAACTTTTTGCAGCGTTCAATAAACGTTGCAAAAGGTGAGACGGGTTAGTGGGCTACGAAACTGGGCTCATGAACTTAAAAAAATATTAGGCCCAGTGAAAGTCCTACCGGTTTGCTATTGCAGATACAACTTTACGAGCGATTTGCCACATTTCACAACTCACACCGGCAACAAAACCATCTGGAGCGAAATTGGGCGATTCGATTTCGGGCGACTGAAGCGTGGAGGGTCACGACTCACTGGAGACAGTCACTAGAGTGGTGTGTGGAGAGTGGAGAGGAGAGCAAGTGAGCAACGCAGCTGGCTGGAACCTAGATTTGCATGTGAGCAGGGCCAGCAAGCAACGACTGTGGTTGTCATCTGACTTTGAGGCTTCGAAATCGGTAAGTGTGACTTCAGTAATTTGCTAATTTTCTGTACGAGAGTCTAGTGCGACTGTGGCTGACTTCACGCCTGCTTGTGCTACCTGTCTATGTATTGCTAGTTGCTACTTGCTGAATTAGGGATTTATCATTGTTGAAAGGGTATGAATTACAATTAGGGCTGTGTAAATTAGGGATTTATGTAAAGGTATGAGTTAGGGTGCGTGTTGCTGAATTATGGAATGTGTGTTGCCAGGCTGTGGCTGTGTGTTGTGTTGAATTCGGGCGACAAAATCCTTTGGCAGAGCGAAATTGGGCGATTGGAGCCTGGAGGGTCATGACTCACTGGAGTGGAGTGTGGAGACTGGAGAGGAGAGCAAGTGAGCAACGCAGCTTGCTGGAACCTAGAATTGCATGTGAGCAGCGCCAGCAAGCAAGGACTGTGGTCTGTCATCTGACTTGAGGCTTCGAAATCGGTAAGTGTGACTAACTTTAGTAACTTGCTAATTTTCTGTGCGAGAGTCTAGTGCGACTGTGGCTAACTTCATGCCTGCTAGTGCTGCTTGTCTGTGTGTGTGAATGAAACACTAGCTTTTTGTAATTTCCTGACTCTAGTGCGACTGTGGCTGATTATCATTTCCTGAAACACTAACTCTTTAATAATTAGTATTGTGAGTGACAATGATTTGTGGTTAGACTATCAGCCAATGTAGTTGAGCTCGATATAGTTAATTTTAGGCTTCAATTGACTTCCAGAGTCCTGCATTCTGGATCCCTTTTTTCGTCTTGGTAATTTAATTCAGTCAGATGCTATTTGGATGCATATTTTCAAACCTCTGTTTGATTGTGAACTCCATATTAGTTTCTAAGAGTCGAGTTTTTGTCTAAGCTTATACATAATTTTTTTAGCTCAGTCGAATGAGCTGACAGGATATTTGTACGTTTTTCACTCTTTTCTTTCTTACTAGTTGTTGCCCGTACGATGTACGGGTTATGTTATTTTGTAGGAAGTGTTAGCATGTTAAATGCGTGAAATTATGTTTTATTTTGAGGTGTGAGATAAGATAGAAAAAAATTTTGTTTTCAACATATAAATACATTTTTTGATTCATTTCTGTTAAAGCAGTAGGGAAAATAATGTGCTATTTATAGAATGAGTGAAAAGATAATAACTTGTTCAATGTGAATAGCTACATATTTGTACCTTATATTATGTATGTATACAATAAGAAAAATAACTACATATTACAACTGTATAATCAATAGACAAATTATGTTGTAGACCGAATATACAAAATATAAAAAAAAATGAAGATTTCAATGAATATGAAGCCAACGATTTTGAAACATTATTCATTTATTTTATAAATATATCCAAATTAAAATGATTAAAAGTACAAGATAAAGGGGAAAAAATTCTGAATGTTTATGGCTCATTACGGGATATCAAACGATATCATTTTCAAGTACTCACGGCCAATCGTTGCAAATGTTACGGCACTTCAAAGTAGGTCGTTTCAAACTAATATTTCAAACTAATATTTCGAGAATTTTGATAACAATCTAACTTTAAAAATTCAAACGAAGTCGAAATATTATATTCTTAATATCAAACGAAGTCTAAATGATATAGAAGATTTATCAATTTGACCAGCGTACAATCATTTATAAATTTTTAAAGTTAGCTTGTTATCTAAATTCTCAAAATATTACTTTGAAACGACTTACTTTGATGGCGTAACATGTGCCACGATTGGCCATTTCGCACACATTAACGTCGTGAAATGATAGCCGTAAGTACTTTAAAATGATATTAAGAATGTAATATTTCGACTTCGTTTGATATTCCCTAATGAGCCCGAAAATGAAGCAAAAACATAAGTTTTATTAAAAAGATAAGTTACACACGTCTTTTTCAACACACACGTTTGACTTTCGTTTAACTATTTTTTATATTCATTTAGATCATTTGATATATCTATGATATAGTTCTCGAAATGAGTTTCAAGATGATATAGAAGATTTATCGATTCGACCAGTGTACAATCGTCTAAGAATTTTTAAAGTTAGCTTGTTATCGAAATTCTCGAAATATTACTTCTACTTTGACGCGCCGTAACATTTGCTACGATTCACCGTTTCGCACACCATCAACGTCGTGAAATAATAGACCGTGTGTACTTCAAAATAATATTAAAAATGTAATATTTCGACTTCGTTTGATGTTCCGTAATGAGCCTGACAATGAAGACAAAAATATAAGTAATATATTCAAAAAACGAGTTATACGTCTTTTTTAACACACGTGTTTGACGTCCGTTTAACTATTTTCGATATTTATTTACATCATTTGATATATCTGCGATATAGTTCTCGAAATGAGTTTCGAAAGGATATGGAAGATTTATGGATTCGGCTAGCGTAGAATCATCGAAGAATTTGTAAAGTTAGTTTGTTTTCGAAATTTTCGAAATATTAGTTTGAAACGGCGTACTTTGACGTAACGTAACTTTCGCTACGATTAGCCGTTTCACACACCATCAACGTCATGAAATATTAGGCCGTGAGTTCTTCAAAATGATATTAAGAATGTAATATTTCGACTTCGTTTGATATCCCGAATTAAGCCCGCAAATGAAGGCGAAAACATAAGTTTTTAAGGAGAAAAAAAAAACAACTCCTAACCTCGCACAGTGCGAGACATGCATCGGCATGTCTCGCCACTGCCTCGCACAGTGCGACACAATTTTTTTTTCTTGTTTTTTTTTTTTTTATAACACTCACATTATTTTTTTTTTTAAGAAATATATAGCAAAAAAACCACATGACACCGTTTTAATTTGGTAGTTTCTACAGTAAAATTTTTCCCACTCTTTTTATATATGTAGGAAATGATGTAAACTTTCATATCTTGATTCGTGTTTAACTGGTCATTAATCTGAGGAAGCGTGGCTATAAATATGTTGTGGAATTGTGCTTGTACATTTTATGGAAGCTTAATAAGTAACTTGTTATTGGAGATATGCACAAGTACTGTTTACTCGGATAAGAAACATATGTAGTAAAATTGTTTTTGTGAAGATAAAAAATCTGAAAATTTAAAAGGAATATACTATTTAATGATGGTTGTATTTCAAAATAAGATAAAAAAGGTAATGACGAGCAACAATCGAAGAGTATTAACTCAAAATTGTTCTTCTTTTGAAGAATTAGAATAGACAATAAATATAAACTTGTTTCAAAGATAATTGACCTGTTCACAAGATAACTTCGGTACTTTGATTAAGTAGGTTTTGTTGGATTTCCTTAACTTGGAACTTCTTTAACTCCTTGATAATATGGACTAAATCAGATTTATTTATTAATGGTTGCTTCTTCTGGCATATTGTGCATTGCAAGTAACAATGCAAATTCACTTTTTGAAGTTAATTGATGCCAATTATATGCATTCTTTTTTACCGTGGGTAGATTACTTAATATGCTTGTTTCTGTTGTGCAAAATTACCATAATGGTCAAATTGATATAAAAAGACCCTAGGTAGCCACAATCATCAACTAATTATTATATTAATAAATAATCTCATTATTTAGGCGTTGATGGTCAACGATCAACGATTGCCCCTAACTCACTTAAATTTTTGGATCTGCCACTGCCTATAATGGAGAAAGAGTGGCTGCACTTATTAAGGTTATCATCTGAAACTAATCTTATAAATCTAGTTATCTCCAATAAAAAAAATAAAATTATAATGATCATAAAGTTTAATTTGTAAATTTTCAGAGATGGAGCACAGAATTTTGTTGAATGAGTTCGTGACATTTGCAATTCAGAAATGATATCATGCCCTTGCGTTAATTTTAGGAATCTAATGCATCATCATTATGATACAGTCCATGAACATTTGGTTATTAAAGGTATGGATCCTACATATACTGTTTGGGTATTTCATGGAGAGCAACCAAGTCAATCAAATTTGGTCGAGGTAGAAATGCCTAAGTCGAGTAGGATGTTTAAGGATTTCTATGCACAACAAGATGTAGATCCTGAAAACCATCCAGATGGAAGAGACAAAGAGATTGAAAATTTGGTTAATGATGCTGAAACTCCTTTATATCCTGGTTGCAAGGCATTTACAAAGATGTCAGCTTCGGTTGCTATGTTTAAGCATAAAGCTTCGCATGACTTATCGGACAATGGTTTCGATGAACTTATAAATCTTGTTCAAGACATGTTGCCAGAGAATAATACACTTCCAAACTCATTTTATGAGATGAAAAAACTTGTCAATATATTTGATCTTGGCTACGAAAAGATACATGCTTGCCTCAACGATTGTTGTCTATATAGAAAGGAGCTTGAGCATGCTGAATTATGTCCAAAATGTGGTTGCTCGAGATGGAAAATGAACCAATGGACTAAAAAAATTCAGAAAAATATCCCAGCAAAGGTCTTGCGTTATTTTCCTATAATACCACGGCTTAAGAGGATGTTTGGAATATATGAGATGTCAACACAACTTAGATGGCACTCAAGTAATAAAAGTTCAGACGGTAAGATTAGGCATCCGGTTGATTCATTGAGTTGGGAAATTATTAACAGAAGGTGGCCACATTTTGCATCTGATCCTCGAAATATTAGATTAGGTCTTGCTACTGATGAATTTAATCCTTTCAAAGATATTAGCTCTACATACAGTTTTTGGCCAGTAATCTTAACTATATATAACTTGTCTCCCTCAATTTGCATGTCAAAGGAAAGTTTGATGTTGTTTTTATTGATCTCGGGTCCGAAACAACCAGTTAATGACATAGATGTTTATTTGGCACCACTTGTAGACGACTTATTTGGCACCATTTTACAGAATCTAGAGGACAGGAATTCAAATGCTATTACTCCTTAGGTTATTGTGTCATACATTATTAAATGTTTATTCAATATATATTTAGTTTGTAGCATTCTAATAAATATACTTAAAAAATATTTTTTCTGTACTACGAATTTGTAGTCAAACCAAGCAAGTACTGTACCTATGGCAAATGCAAAATATCAACTGTTGCATTGGTACATGTTTGAAGAGGAAGAAGTCGTAGCAGAAGGGAAGATTGCATCAACAGACCCAAGTGCAAAGGTGCATCACCTGCCACTTGGTCGAAATTGTTGAAAGGTTTGGGTTGAGGAAGTATATATGAAGAATTTGAAGTTATACCAACCTAAAGATGAATTTCAGACTCTTAGTGATGCCATGGGAAGTACTGTTGCTTGGCCGAAGAGCAGTATTAAACTTCTTTGATTAAGGTATGTTTGATCTTTTAGTGACACATTAGTGGTCTGGAGGTCTCGAGATATTTGTTAATAATTTCTTGCTTGGCTATGTATTTTGCTTCGTTTGAAAGGTGACATTTAAGAAATTTTTCAACTGTCAGATGTGTGCACTAATAATTAGTAGTTTGATTAAAATTTAATGTTAATGAACCATGGTTAAGTTAATCTTGATAAATTAATGAACTTTAGAATTGTAAAACTCTGGCATCTTAATGAACTTTAGAATTCCAATTAACAGTATTCCTCCAGATGCTCCATCAATGTTAAGAAGGAACTGAGGGAGAGCAATCCCCATTTGAAGCCCCTGAAAAGAAAGAGGTAAACACTCTCCCGTTCAGTTTCACCTTCTTGAAATTAGAAGAAAGCAAGAGACAGCTCCTCTTGCCCATTGTAATGGAAGTGTGCTACCTGCCTGCTGTCGGGATGGCCATATTTCTCGAAGTTCTCGCGTGATACTGGATCTGTTAGAGCCTGATAAGCCTTTGAAATATAATCCACAAAATACTTGTGTGCCTCTGCAGCAAAGAGTTTACAAGTTATTTAGCAAGTCAAATGGCATCCACCTGGATTTATTAACAAAGAAAATGCATGCTCTCACAAAACAACTCCAACCTGGATCAGAATTATCAGGATGGTATAAGATGGAAAGTCTCCTATATGCCTTCTTTATTTCTGAATCTGAAGCTCCAGTTTCCACTCCAAGTATGCTGAATGGTTCAAAAATTTGGATCTGGGAATAAACAAGCTTATTTAATTTTCAAAAGGAGCAGATCAAATAATCAAAAACCTCAGACAAACTAAAAAATTGTGGCTTTCAGGCTGATTTTTTCCTTAAACTATTTATACACTTGACATCCTAAACATATCTCCTGCATGGTCTAACGGCAACTACTAAGAATCCAGTTTATTTAAAGGATTCAAGTAGCTGACCTTAAATATCTAGGGAAGAAGGCTAAATTTGTTGACTTTGTTAGCTTGCTCCCACGCTCTTGGATTATATGAGCATGCTATAGGTGGTTATTGAGTAGAGAGAATGATAAGCATTACATCGTAGAAAACATGGAAAATGCTATAGAACAGATTCTTTAGACGAGTTGGATGATTTAAAAGTTTTTTTTTGGAATCGTTTAGGGAAAAAGCAATATGGTTGTCGTTGTCTTTGCGGAATATAATTAAAAATAAACTAGGAAATGAAAGAATGAGTTGAATAGTAGGCCGACGTAGGCTTTTTAAATTGGAATTAGGTAAATTATATTGTTTAATATAATTAGTTAAACTCAATTGTTAGAAAGACAAGAATGACTTGTTTGTTATGATTAAAAAGGTTAAAGTAAGCCATAGGTCAACAATATTACTGCTATATTATGACAACATAAAATTTTGTAGGTAACAAACTAGTTAGAATCCGTTGGTAAACTATTAGGGTAGATGAGAACTGCGGAATTAATTAATTTTGAACTAAAGTCGTTAAGCAATAGTCTCATAGCTTGTCAATTAGTTTGTAAAAAAAAAAAATATTATGTTCAAAAAATTGATATTGGAACTGGACATTAATTTGTTGCTTGAGCAACGAGTGACACGATTGGATAATGTTGTTGAAGTTATATCGAATTGTCAAAAGGAACTTCATTGCAAGATGTATGAATTCTTTAAAAATTTAGATGTAAAATTTCGATCTTTATCGATCAACTAAGGTACAAATTTACAACTGAAAATTTACGAGTTTCATTTTACAATGCCAATCTTGTTAAAAGAAATAGTACAAATATTTATATATTGGTTAATATTTTCATCTTAGTTTAAAATGGTTTAGACGCTTAGCATATCCTCACAAGATGGTAGATCGTTAGAGCTTAGTGAGCTCTAAACCTAATTAAAAATTGGAGCTCCATCTTAAAATGTCAATTTTATTAAAAAAAGTAGTTCAAATCTTTATATGTTGATTAATATTTTCATCTTTACTTTATATTGAATTCTACCCTTAACAAATTTTAGTGGAAAAATAAATTTATTGATATTGTTGTTGAACTAAGAAATAAACACCGCAAACTTTACTCGTGTCTAACAAAGTGAGGGCAACACGCAAAGGGCATGAAAGTCTGAGAAGTTTGCTCCAAATGGGTGAGCCTCTCCCTCTATTCATACTGTCTCCAGACTGGCAAGTAAGCACATTTTTTGATGAATAAAGCCTGATACTTTGTAATAAAATTAGTTACAAGGTAACCAATAAGAGTTCGCCATCTATCATTTTCCTCGAACGACCAAAATACCCCAAATCTTGGAGAAAAAATAATAAATACCTCTTTATTTGAAGAAGAAATCATACAATTCAAATATCTTCTTCCTGAACAGCCATTTCATCTCTATCTCTAATTTGAGCATCAAAACTAGTGAGATTTAGAGGTGAAAACTTGGTTAGGTGAGAGGATTTGTTAATCCAATTTCTATGGTTAAACATTAGCACCGTCTGTGGGAAACTTGAATAAAGTAGATCATAAATTTCAACGCTCTGGCTGAGAAATACATGAGATCTAAGGAATTGAAACAAACAAGGAAAAGTCAAGTTGTAGCTGAAATGCCAAACAATGAAATGCATGAGTAAATTTGACAGTGGAGACTATTCGGAAGATGAACAAAGATCTAAAAGACTAATGATAGGGATGTCAATGAGCCGAGCCGAGCAAAATTAAGTCGGGCTTTTTTTGGCCTCAGCCAGCAAAAAAATTGAGACTCGACCTGAGCTTTCGGCTTAGGCTTTGTCGAGCCGGGCCGATTTTTTATATAACACATAGGCATCACGCAGTTGCCTTTTTCCATTTGTTTTTTATGAGCCAGCCCGACGAGCTACATGGGCCAGCTTGGGCTCGACTCGTTGACATCCCTTGACGAGCTGATCCGTGTAGCTCGTGGGCCAGCTGGGGCTCGGCGTCCCAAAATGGGACTCAGCTCGAGCCTCGAGCAGGGTCGATTTTTGCATTTTTCGAGTCGAGACACGGGCGGCTCGAACCGGCCAACTAAATTGCTATCCCTAATTAATGACGAAGTGCAATGCTCTATTGTACAAAGATATAGCCTAGAAAGTAAACATCTAGGAAAAGGTAAGCTTACAGGTAATACGCAGTCCTTAACATCTTCAATTACATTTATTGAATTTAGAATTGAAATTTCAAGATTCGAAGATGAAGTTGTCATGATCTAGGCAGTAATAGCTGGTGAATGTTTTCGCCGCATACTCTTGGACAATGAAAGTACAAAAAATGTGAGCAGTCGATCGAATGCAAAAAAGTAACATTTGGATCCCTGTATTGAATCCTCACCGCTTCACTGGAGGAGGCCAGTCCTTCACGGATAGGCCACTCTGTTAGTAACGATAGGAGATGAGCCCCAGCCATCCAAGGATATATGACTTTTGATATTGTCAAGGGTAATTTCGCATACGATAAAATCCTTAGACAACTTGTCCTAAAGCGACGAATATAGTCATCTCCCTCCATCATTTGTATGTGAGGTGTTCCATGAATAAATGCGAAATATCTTTAAAGTACAATCAAGGAATACTTCACAGAACTATAAAAGCAATAAAAAAGAATGCCTGAGAACTCCTAAGAATATCATTGTTATAGTTGAAATGAGTAACCTTGGGGATAAACTAGAAATTGATGACTCTATCAACCCCCACATAACTGAGTGTCCATCAGAAGCGATAACGGTCGAAGAGCTAGAAAGTTTTTCTATTCGCTCAAAAAATGCGAAAGAAGCTCTAAAAATCGCCAAAAAATTAAGCAAACCTATAAAAGGTTTGCAAAAAAACTTCCTAGCCTCGAACTTAGATTTGTTCACCTAGAAACATTTAGACATGATAAGGATCAATCCTAAAATTACCTATCATTCCTTGAAGCTCAACCCTAAGGTCAAGCCCAAGATACAAAGGCATTGACCAATGAACACGAAAAGTACGAGGCACTAAAAAGCAAGATAGATAAGCTACTAGAGAATGGCTTTATTCGCAAAGCTCGCTAGATGGTTTGGGTGTACAATCGTGTTCAAGTACCAAAGAGCAACAAAAAATGGAAAACCTGCCAAGATTTTACGAACTTGAATAAAACATGTCCTAAAGACAACTTCCTGCTCGAAAGGCTCTTCACAGAACCAAAAGACATGTGCTTGAGGAAGAAAGAGAGGGCTAAAAGAGATTTGATGAACGATAGGAGCGGAAGTATGTGCCTCAAGAGATCCAAAGTGTCAATAAATTGATTCTTTCGAATGGTGTAAAAAGGAGATAGAGTCACGATTGGGAGTCAGAGGATCCATAGTGCATACAGCCTCCCAGACTTAATATTCATCATTTTTGAAAGTGGGGAGAAGGGATCTCTTTGGAAAGAATATGAGTGGTCTCATCCACATTCACTTCTAACTAAGAAGTTGAGGGACAAGACTGAATGTATAGTTTACCAGTCGAAAGTGGTTACGATTTTGAACTAAATTAGCTTGACGTGGATAAGAGAAAGAATTTCATTGCCTATAAGAGAAGTGAGTCAATAGTGCTTACTCACTCCACTCATTGGTCAATAGGTTGGTTGGTGAGAATCGTGACTTAATTTGGATTGAAAATCGATTTCTATTCAACTATCCCAAAATGGGTACTAATGGGTCGTGTGAATTCAATAATAGATGTCTGTTGGCATTTACTTGCTCTGTTAGTGTCAGACTTTTGGTACAAAAAAGATGACGTAGTCAGGGCGCAGAAGAGTACGTCTTTCTATATGCCCAATAATGGCTCTTTCCTCGAAGGGCCTCTTAATAGAAGTTAGGGACCTGAATCCGCGACCTCATGGAGGTGCTTTTCCTAATAAGCTAAATGTACCCCTGCTATACCTATCAAGTGCAATTCTAAAGTGAATTGCCAGAGGATGAAATATACGAGAAATTACTGAAGCTCTTCCGTTAAAAAAAAAAAGGAATTGGAGAGGCCAGATTCCATTTTTTCGCTGATTTATCTCCAATTTCGCAAGAAAACTTCTGGTTTATGAGAGAGGGCCAAAATACTTTGATTTATTATGTTTTTGCAACCACGATTCTACCTTACACGTAGCAAACCTTTAGAAATGCACGCGTCAAGAAAGACAGTACCATACGAGGTAGCATAGATCGGTAGGGTAAGAGAAAAAAGCGAAGACGGAAAGAAAGGCAAGTCTTTAACTCGAGTAAAATGCCCCACCCTTTATTGGTACTTTTTAGGGAAAAAACTATGAACTGTAGCTAAAAAACTCCAGAAATCTACTACTATTTTAGAATGCCCTCCATTTTAGACTATAGAGGTGTATAAGCATCCTGATTGGTCGTCCTTCTTGTATTGTAAACGAGAAGAAATGAGCTGTTAACGCTTCGCTCATGTGTGAGAAGTCAAATCCAATAACTAATTGAAAATGAAGAGAATTATTGATTGTGTCAGTGGTTGATAAAGGAATCCTTGATCGCTCATGTTCATGATTCGGTCTGATCATAGAAAAGAATCTCTTCAAGTGAATCAGCCTATCTTCTGTATAGGGCTTACACAACAGTTGGACCTTTTGAGAGAATTATAGAACCTGGGAAAGAATCTGATTGGTCAATAAAAATCGATTTCAATGTTATTTTTTTTTCTGATACTACTTGGACAAAAATAAACGAATTGGCTTAGACAAATATTTTTTGTCGAAGAAAGGTTCACATCAAACTAGTTCTAGTTGATGAGAGTTGCTTCGAAAGTAAAGTTAAATTCATTTGGGGGTATTCTCACACGGGAAGGAACTGACTTTTTCTAACTCGGAATGAATTGGATTCTAGGTAAAAAAAAAAGAAAAAGAGTTATTTGCAACTTTTTATTTTTTCTACAATTAGATCTTAGGTCATCAAAGAAAACTCCATCTTATTTACTTTGATTCTTACAACTAACTAAAAGAAATTTCTTTCTTTCGAAATCGTTTGATTTATGAGATGAATTGAATCTGTTAGTTCAATTTGTTGTAATTGTTGTTGAATTGAGTTGCGTGGAGGAAAATTTTCCAATCGGTTCATTGTCTACAATAAAATCAATATCAAATGAGCGACTCGAGCGATCATATGGAAGCGAAATTGATTGCAAAAAAGGAAAAATCGGCCACATTAAAATTAGCTTCTGGTGAGGTTCGTTTGATATCAAAAAACTGCTCAGCAAGAAAGATGATGAAGAGTTGACCGAAATGGGCACTAAATACTTTCGAGAGATCTCCTCCAAATAATTGGTATGGCTATCGAAATCGTGAGCATTAGTATGTAGGTTCCAGATCCAAGTGGTAGTATCAAGTCCTTTAGCTATTGTTCTTGAGAAATGACTCGATTTGGCCCATTCCTTGAAAGTTAGTAATTTCTATTTTTTCCTTCCTTTTCTTCGTTTCGAATCGAAAATAAAAGAATTGAGTAAATAAAAAATCCAAGCTTTTCATCATCCTGACATCGAGCTATTTTTTCGCAGGACATCCCCTACAGTATCGTCACCACAGTAGAGTTTAACAACCAAGTTCGATATGTATTGGTGTGGTTCCTATTAGTTGGTGGATGCAACTGTGAGATATGAGCTGTTAAACTTCATGGAAGCATATTTGGGATACAATTAGATCCCCGTGTATAGGTTTGATGAGGAACATACCTCATTTGTGATAGATCATAGACTATACTTCTACAAAGTAATTTTTGGACTCATAAATACAGGGGCTACATATCAAAGGCTAGTGAACAAAATATTCACAAAAAAAAAAAAAAAAAACATTGGAAGTATATATTGACTACATGCGTGTAAAAAACCCTCAGGCAGGAGACCGTTTGAAACATTTGGAAGAGGCTTTCAATATATTACAAAAATAAAGAATAAAACTCAATCAGCTAAAACGCATATTTGGAGTAAAATACGAAAAGTTCATTAGTTATATCACAATTAGTGAGGTATTGAAGTGAACCTGATAGAATTCAGGTCCTTATAAAAATGTGATCCCCATCTAAACCAAAAGAGGTACAAAGCATAACAGGAAAGATAGTCACCCTAAATAGGTTTGTATCTCAATCAATGGACAAATGTTTTCCTTTCTTCCAAATGCTGAAAGGAGGAAAGAAGTTTGAATGTAGCAACGAAAATGGGAAAGCTACTATAAGGTGTTGGTTAGCTCGATAAAACAATGGTTGCATCCTCGTAGAAGCAATAAGATTGCTTCAGTGCTTCGACAAGTTCGAACTTACCCAAATTCTTAAAAATGAAAATGCACATTCAAATGCTTTGTCAAAGCTGGTAAGTTTAAAAGACTCGGAGCTATTTAAAATAGTCCCCGTAGAACTGTTACAAAAATCATCGGTTGGCCAAAAAAGGGAGAAAATCCTATGGATACAAGATAAAACTTCGTGGATACGAGACATAATTTCTTATTTGAAAGATGGAGTACTCTTTGAAGATAAAAAAGCAGTATAAAAACTGTGAATAAGAGTCATTAGATACACATTGCAAGGTGATATCTTATTTAAACAAAGATATGCACTCTCTCTACTTAGATGCATAAGTGAAGATGAGGATATATACGTAATGAAGGAAATCCATGATGGTATATGTGATAACCATGCTAATAGACACTCTCTAGCACAAATGACCTTGAAACAAGGATATTATTAGCCTAATATGAGAAATGATGCAATGAACTTTAGTGGGAAATGTGTAAAGTATCAAAGGTTAGAACCTATTCCACGATAGCCTGTACAAGAGTTGATAACCAGTACTATGCCCCTTGGCCCTTTGCCTAATAGAGAATAGACTTCGTTGGACCACTACTTAGGAAAAGATTCAATATGAGATTCACAATAGTGACAATGGATTATTTCACCAAGTGGGTAGAAGCTAAACCATTTGTAAATATTACTAAGGCTAACACTTGTAAATTCATAAGAAAAATATTATATGTTGGTTTGGAATACCCACCTTAATAATTATAGACAACGAAACACAATTCCAAGGGAAAGAGTTGAAAGCAATGTGTGATGTTGGGTATTCACAGACACTTTTCCACTCCATATTATTCTAAGGCCAATAGACAAGTGGAAGGTGTTAGTAAAACATTAAAAAATATCCTAAAGAGAAAGCTCGATTTGGCGAAGGGCTATAGGTCGATGAATTACCACAAATCTTATGGTCATATCAAACCACCGCCAAAACCGCTATTGGAGAAACCCTTTTCTCCCTAGCCTACAGAATGTAGGCCATTGTACTGATGGAAATTGGTGTTAGTTCAGGAAGAAAAATAGGATATGATAAGGAACTAAATGAAGGGTCCACGAACATGAGCCTAGACCTCTTAGAGGAAAAGCGAGATGATTCTCAAGTTAAGCTCGTAGCATACCAAAAAAGAATGGAAAGATATTGCAACTCATATGTTCGCAACAGAAATTTCAATGTGGGGGGCCTTAGTCCTAAAGAAAGCATATGTTGCAAACAAAGAAATGAGTTTTAGCTTACTTGGTCAAAATGGGAATGACCATATACAATAATCAAAATTGTAGGAGCAGGAACATATAAGCAGGGAAAAGATTATAGCATGACTAATTAGGACAATTCTAAAGCCTTGTCCTGTTGCATAAGGAAGTGATATAAGGCCTAAAGTGATTCATCAGGAAAATAAAGTGGAATCGAGAAGGGTTATGAAAAATCAATGACAACATTTAAAGAGATCCCAGACAAGATAAAAGGCTTTCACCCATGATCAACAATAAGCAAAGTGTCAAAATACATCTTCAATGACTAGAAAATATGGAGACAAGTCACACCGTGGCGCATATATATAGTGTTAAATGAAGGCTATCACAGCCATAGAATCTCAACGGACTTTTCATCTGAAATGTCACGCAATCTTAGGGTGCGTTCTCTTCGTGTTTCTATTTTGTGTTTTGAGTTTTGAAATTTGTTTTGTGTTTTGTGTTTTCAGTGTCTGTTTTGAGATTACTGAAAATGCGTTCTCTTTGTCATTTTGAAAAACAGTTTCTCAAAACAGAAAACACAAAACGCGTTCTCTTTGCACTTTTTTAGAATATTATTTGATAATATTTTATTCAAGAAATCTAATTATTTAATTAACTTTAATTGTTTAATGTTAATATATTATTAAATATATTAAAAACCTGAAATTTCTTTGAAATTTCTATTATCTTTGAATCAAGAAATATTTTTTCCATATACTAAAATAACATATAAATTTGTGAAAAAATTTATTAATATTATTTTATTCTGGAAATCTGATTATTCAATTTATTTTAATAGTTTAATGTTAATATATTATTAAATATATTATAAACCTGAAATTTCTTTGAATTTTTAAATATCTTTAAATTATGAAATATTTTTTTCATATATTAAAATAACATATAAATTTGCGAAATTTTTTATTAATATTATTTTATTCTACAAATCTGATACACCTACATATTATTATTTTAAAAGTGGAGCATAGAAAAAGCAAACCATTCTTCTGATTTAAGCATTATGATGAAAACGAGCACAAGAAGTTCACTTTAAGTACTTGTGATCCAAACAACTCAAACATCATGGGTAGTGCTGAAGAGTGTTCCAAATAAAAGCAACATCACATCAAAATCCTTGCGACTAAACATGATTCCAGGTTAAAATGCACACAATTGTTCCATAAAACTTCAATATGTAATAACTCTAAAGGGTAATTTGATCCACTCCATATATGTGCTATGCAAACACACTAAAACTTAATCATGAAATTTTGTCTACTATCCTCTAAATAAAATGCACATGCCTCTTGACCACAACACTAGGAATTTACAAGCTTATTAATCAAACACTTCAAGCTGTAAAATATACTTTTTACAACCATAGTAGCATCAGATTTCGAATGAGGGTAGCACATAGGGCTCAAGTGAGACTCACTTCTCCACTTGCATGCACGGCCTTCACTTGCTTATCATACTCGTCTTCCTTTTCCTCCTCCTCTAGTTCTTCCTCTTCCTCTTTGTCCTCGTCCTCTTCACCTCCCCAACCAAAGCCTCCAATTGAACGGGAGGTCGGAGCGGGAGTCTTGGCCTCTTCCACAATTTTCATGATCTCCCCACACCTTGAAGGGAATAGGTAGGGTTTTCTTTCCGATAGTATGCTGCTTGAGCTACATCAGTTAATTCCCTTGGCAAATTCTTCAGAAACCATGGGTGTGTCTTAATATCTTTGATTGAGATCCTCTGCACCAAGAAAATCATATTGTAATCTGAAACCCAATTACGAAATCTTAAACGGAACATTACAAAGCCCACTTGTGATGTTGACAATCAATATTTAAATTAAGAAAGTGGCTCAGCTTGTGTCACAAATTAAAACAGATGAATGATAAAACATTCTCAATAATCTAAAATATCAGCAATTATTTAAAAAATGGCACAACAAAAAGTGAAAGGGATAATCAAAATCCTATTATGACATTGAAATGCTTTCTACACTTTCTACAAATAGTAGGTAGAAAATACAAACACGTTAATCATGGATTTGAAAACAATTCAAACTTCACATTCCAAAGCACTATATAAAATTCATAAGTCAGAGTAGGCTGCAAGACTTCCAATTTGAATATAACATAGAACGATTTGAAACTCACAAAGACGGTGTGTAGGTCAAACTCAACAAGTGAAGATGACAAATCGCATATAAATTTATAATTGTACTATCAATCCATACCCATCTTGAATTATTTCAATAAAATGAAGCTTGAGATCAAATGGCTAGATGCAGCACCATCTCGAAGTTGGACATCAGTGAAGTAAAATACCAAGGCGTCTAGAACCTATTATAGTGTTTGAAAGAGTTGACTTTCTACTAGTTGGTTTATTCCTCTCACATACCCGAAAAACAAAACGAAAGAAAGAAAACAGATCTTTGATATCATATGCAATGCAAACTGCCACTTATTTTTGCCAATATGAATAAATAAGTGCAATAACAGTACTTAGACTTCAAGCCACACATGAAGACACGTATACACATAGAAGCAAAACATATCACCAGCCTATTATGATATCATCATTGCGACACATACAGATAGACTATATATGATGCAGATCAATAAAATTCGTACAAGAACCCAGGCTCTACAGTGGAAGGGTTGAGGCAGGTGCAAAAAGGTGGACATCTGTGATATGAAACTATTTGACAATTGTAAACAATTAAAATCTATATAACCACACAATTCGAGTGAGTAGAACATGCTCAAGCAAGAGGGTGTGACTTCCTCTAAAAGCATTTCTGGAATAAGAGCTCTTGTAGAAATTAATTTCCAAATAAAATTAAGGTAACTTTCTCAGGAAACTCTTCTACAAGAAGTAAAAGCAAAAGCCAAAATGGCCTGAAAGTTCAAAAAAGGAGAAAATGGAGACAGTTATACAATTTAATGAATAGTCTCAAAAGGGAAACTCTTTTAAGATTCTTCAAACCTTCAGTTAAAAATAGGACTGAGGGTCTGAAGTTCTTACTTTTTTATGCATAAAGATCTCAAATAATATTACCAAACCTTTTATTTTGTTCATTACATTTTTTCTCATAACAGCATTGTGACACCTAACACACAAAGCACGTATATATTTAAAAGAAACAAATGACACTAGTGCTTGCACATAAGAATCGAACTTTTAATATCTAATATAATTTTTTTATACGAAGACGTCATTGTCTCCAAATATATAAGCTATAATATGGTATATATGATGATCAAGATATTCCATCACAATACGAGGCTACATTAGTAATTCATTATGATAGCCTATTTTGTTGTATAACGATGAATATTAAACATGACTACAATATAGTAGTTCCGACATGATTATATCAAGTACCTGTAGTATCTGGTTAAGTGCTTTTGCTAGAGCTGGTTTGAGGTCCCCAGGATGCAATTCCCCACTTTTATAATCAGATGATAGTTCCTCAAAACTCTTGAAGGTCCTGAGATAAGAAATAGCAAATATAAAACATACAGCATATTAAAGAATTCCATTCAGAAAATAGTGTGACCAACACATGGTAGTATATCATGGCAGAGAAACATATTTAAAATGATAATAGAGCAAGTTATTCATTGAGACCTTGTTTATGAATAAAAATGAAAAGTAAAATATTTAGACAATGTTTATTTATCTCAACATAATTATATGACTAAAATCATTTTTCAATGTCATTTGTTATAGTTATTTCCAAGTGTTTTCTTTATTCTTCTGATGTCACCAACTTCATAGGTTTCTTTTATGTACCGCAACCTATTTCTCCATTTTCTTGATTCAGCACTTCACAGCCAATTAAAGGGTATCAAGTTTCAGTAAAATAATAAATTACAAGCTCAGTGAAAATTCTTTTACACAAACTTGTTCAACAAGACTTCACAAATCAATGTCTTGATACTAAATGTCATGACAACAACTCCAAATGATAGAAGAACACAAATACACAGTATCCATAAATCACAGTATGCATTTATGTAAGTGCATATTTGCTAGTGTTCTTACGGTGGTAACAAATTCATTTTAACTATCTTTACTCTCATCCTAACATCAAAAATTTCGGTTAAAGTAATACACATTTTGTGATAATTATGTGGAAGTTATTTTAAGCTGTGATTTTTCAAAACTCATAATGGATGCAATGATGAATGAAAAGAAGTCAATTCACATACGAGAAAACAACCAGAGTCATAATCCTGTCGTCTACCACATAAATAGCAAACACACAGCACCAAACACAAAGCACCAAACACAAGTCTCTTCCCCAATTGAAAAATAGTCTCCATACTTCAATTCCAGCCTTCTCCCCACAAATCTTCTTTCCCAGGCTCGTGTTTAAGATGATAAGAGCACGGATTCTACTCTATGTTCTCCTCCTATGGCTTATCTTGGTAACATTTCAACAACATGAAGCTATTGGTTTTAATTATAAAAAGATAACACCACATATATCCAACAAACATCAATTTGCCGACAAGAGGGACAGGGGAAGATGACCAGACCAATAAAAATCCATCAACATCCAATGCCCAAAAATCCCCAACAGCCGACAGAAAATCCCCAAAAATTCAAGAAGTAGAGAAAAAACCCTAAATTTATTTATATTCATCTCGCCTTTCATGTCTGTGTTTGTAATTCTTCAACAATCGAGCACATAATCATCGATTACAAATGAAAGACAACCGGCAAGATGAATAAAACATATCGTAGCCGTTAAATTGCAGTCACTTCAGCGTCAACGAGGTCAGATTTCAGCACACGGAGACACAGACAGGCAGCTCGGGGGAAACGACACCTTCAGATTTATACCACGGCGGCCGGTGGAAGACGGCAGTAGAAGGGGGAGAGAGAGCGAGAGCGAGAGCAGAGCGACGAGAGAGAGAGACAGAGAGAGAGAGAGAGATGAAAGGGAGAGTGAGAGTGAGATGTGAGCGTTTGATTTTTAGGTTGAGTGTTTCGCGTGTTTTGTGATTATGCTTGAAAAGGCCCAAAATAGAAAAATACCGTTTTGTGTTTTGTGTGAATTTTTTTTTTTGTTTTGCGAAACTCGTTTTCGAAAACGGGAAAGAGAACGCGTTTTCGTCGTTTTGAAAAACAGAAAATAGAAAACGGTCTCAAAACGACAAAGAGAACGCACCCTTAGCCATTGAATATGAAAATACACAAAATAAACGGTAATGAGTGAGCGTATAAGCGCAAGAGTGGGATAGAGAAAGTCAAAGGAACATTTCTAGGAATCATGCTTGGATTGGCATTAAAAGACTTAAAAAAAACTTTCCACCTAGCATGAACATTAATTATTGAATAAATAAATGGGCAAATCATCAGAGAAGTTCGCGAACCCAAAATACTTTACAATTAAATCTTAGATTTACTATAAATAATAAAATCGGACTTTAAGGACTATTTATTGAATCAAGAAATACACTCCGTGAACTTTGCCTCCGTCTAGCGAAATGAAGGCAACACACGAAGGGAATGAAGGCCTAAGAAGTTTGCTCCAAGTGGGTGAGCCTCTTCTTCCATCCAAGC
Organism: Osmanthus fragrans; assembly: GCA_019395295.1. Lineage (NCBI taxonomy): Eukaryota > Viridiplantae > Streptophyta > Magnoliopsida > Lamiales > Oleaceae > Osmanthus > Osmanthus fragrans. The sequence continues at coordinate 17,079,734 of CM033357.1, forward strand.
TATCTCCAGACAGGCAAGTAAGCGCACGTGATCGGATGAGTAAAGCATGACACTTGTAACGAAACCAGTTACAAGGTAACCAATAAGGATCCACAATCTATTATTTTCCTAAATGAACAAAATATACCAAAACTTGGAGGGAAATCTATAAATATCGCATCATTTTGATGAATAAATGATGCAATTGAAATATCTCCCTCCCAAATAGCCATTTCATCTCTACCTCTAGTTTGAACTTCAAAACTAGTGAGATTTAGAAGTGAAAATCACGACTAAGTGAGAATTTGTTGATCCGATTTCTATTGTCAACCGTTGTAGTCTAACAATCCAACGTCATACCTTAGCTCTTTCAGCAACAAAATATGATCAAATTGTTAGGAGCTAGGGTTGGAGGAGATTAATGAGGTCAGAATTGTTGCAAATAGCAAAAAAAAACTCTTCAAAGTACTTTTAATATATTTTAGAATTAATATGATGATTTGTTTCTAGGGAAATTGAGTTCTACTCAACCTTTGTGAACGATTGCTCATATAGAAAAGGATGAAACTCCTCAAGTAGTCCATATTACCAGATTTGAGGGGTATTCTTGCTTTCAATAAAATCTTTTGTATTTGGACATCCTATCGCTTCTTACTCACCGATTAAGTCCGAATTCTACAATAGAGCTAATAGTCCAATTTATACTAGATTCAAACTTCTTAATGCTTATTAAGGGAAATTACGCTTACTTCTTGTTAAGAACAAGTAGCTTTGGTGTTTGCTGTGAGTTTTTACTATCGTCCCATTTTACCAAGGCTTTTGCCTTCAAAATTATCCAATACATGCCTAGCTCACTTGATCGTAAAACAAAATAAAAAATGTGATATCAACTATATATATATCACAACTATCATTTTTGTAGAAATAGGATGAACCAATGAAACGTCTTTATCAAACATTTAATGCCTATTCATATTTGATCTCCAATTGAAAGCAAAGAAAAAAGAGCGTAAATGTATTCTTAAAGACCACTCTCGTGGATAAGGGCATCTTTAAGAGTGAAGGAATGATTTGTACATGTATTTTAGTCACTTAATAATTTCAAATGCAATATTAATTTTTATATTATTTTAAAATTGTTAGTGGTGTGTTGTTGTTCATTGTATTTTAATTATTGAAAGAAATAGTGTGGATATGAAGTCAATTACTAACCCTTAGTATTAGAAAGATATTCTTTTTATTTTTCAATTTAGTAGCAAGGAATAAATATAATGTCACTTGAAGAATTATTTCTACATATTCGTTCCTCAAAATATTGAAGTTATAAGTCTAGGTATCTTGGAATAAACTTATCGATTTTTTATATCTTACTTTATTTTTTGTTAAAGACGAATTATGTGTTTTAACATTCTTGCTACAAAGACAAGTAAAAAGAAACAAAAATAAGAAAAAGGATAATCACAAATGCCAAAGTGTAATTCAATAATTAATGAAAAGGAAACCGGGGGGGGGGGGGGGGGGGGGGGGGGCAAATGCATTGGATATGGGAATCAAAAGATTGCATGGGGTACAATTTGGGGGTGAACATGACAACTCGACTATACCGACAACACTGCTTAGCTAGAAAACAATATTGGTCTCTCCACAACTAAAGCTATTCAATCGTCATATTGTAGGAGTAGCTGTCAATTAGCATTATCCGTCAAGAGATTGTGATGCTAGTGCGCCAATGTGTTTGATAAAATTTTGGTCAATAATTTATCAGCTTTTCAAACAGTCAAACTTCAAGTTTTACTGCACATTTCATGACAACAACAATTTTATCAACTTTTCAATCACTTCATCAATTTTTATTAAATTATGCTAAAGTTTTATTAAAAAAAAAAAAAAATTGTCAGTCTTCAAAACCATACGGAAAAAAGAAAAAAGAAAAAATTGAAAAATGGATGTAACGTAAGACACAATTTATAACAAAGGTGGTGTAGGATGAAGGGATTGCAGCGAGTCGGGCGAGCCGAGCCGGTCCGGCTCTCGAGCCTAAGGTCCAAGTCCGGGCTCGGGAGAACCGGGCTGTTTTCCGGGCCGAGCCGAGTCAAAGTTCTTTGAAAATTTTGAGGTTCGGCCCGGGATTTTTACGAGCCGAACCGGGCCGAGCACGGACCGGCCCGAATTTTATTATTTTTTAATTTTTTTCTTTTAAAAATTCATTATTAATATATTTTTTTATATTTTTTTATCGTGGATCGAAAAGTCCGTGACACGAGTTGGCCCGCGTGGCTCGCGGCCCGGATCGGCCCGAGCCTTGGTTCGGTGTCCCGAGCCACGAGCCGGGCTCAGATTGGGCTTTTCACGGGTCGAGTCCGGACGGCCCGAGCCGTCGAGCCATTTTACCACCCCTAGGATGAAGTAAGGTTAGGTCCTATATTTCTATTTTTTTTTTCGATTTTAAGTAAGGTTTTGAAAAAAAAAAAAAATAATAATAGTAACACGTTTGCTGCCTAGCATGGCCATATGGCATATAGCATAGTGTGTATCTATAAGATATGATATATCAAAATTCACTGGCTAGAGAGAGGAGTCAGTTTTTCTAGAGAGTTTTCAATCTGGATTCTAGGGTTCCAAGATTGTGTCATCATGATTGTGTAATCTGTATGTTTTCTTGGAATAAAGTGTTAGGAAAAATATAAAAGGAAATTAGAAATACTGTTGAAATTATAATAATAAAATAATGAAAAGAAATATTACAATAAACAGAATAACAATAAAAAAGAGAAATTACAGTTGTTAACATAGTAGCAATATTGGAAGGAATCGAGGTATGTGTTGCACACAGTTTTTTCAAAACAGATTCATCCTCCACTCTGGTGCAAGAGGATTAATGGCGTTTGTTTATCAAGATACAACAGTTGAAAGTAGTTGACTAGCACATTTTTACTATTTTAAGCGAACTGAGAATGTTGGCATTTGTTTATCAAGATACAACAATTGAAAGTAGTTGACTAGCACCTTTTTACTATTTTAAGTGAACTGAGAATGCTCACACTTCTATCATCGAGTTAGAATAAAAATTATCTAAGTTACTAAGAACAAGATTATAATGCCTCGACCTGTATGGACCGAGATGTTACTAGAACAGTTATACTTTAGTCGTAGACTTAAAATTTATATAAAAATTTAGGGTGCATTTGATTGCAATGGTGAAATTTGGGTGAAAAGAAAACGAATTGTAGGGAATTGAATTGCCTAAAATTTGTTTTATAAGGAATTGTAATTAATGGTGTTTGATTGGTATAATTTTTCATTTAATCCGTTTGACTTTGTTTTTCATGCAAATTGTTACATTTTGGGATAATTTTTTTTTACAATATGTATTAAAATTTGTTTGGATTGCCAAAAAGTTAAAAAAAAAAATAATAATAATAAAAATAAAAATTTGAAATTTTTTTTGTGTTCGTTTGACTTTATTTTTCATGCAAATTGTCAATTAAATGAATAAATATTTTTACCATTGGATTTAGAATATGTTTCTATTGCCAAAAAGTTTTTAAAAAAAAAAGGCAAAAAAAAAAAAAGGATGAAAAATTACTTTTCCACCAAAATCATAGGAAAATAAAAGGTGAAAAATGTCCTTTAAATGATTGTACCTAGAATTTGGGTGGAAATAAATTCCATGGAATTGTTTGGCAATCAAACATCAAAATTAAGCATGAAATTGAATTGATTTTCCTTTTCCAACAATTTTCTAGACTATCAAACATAGCCTTAGTTTAATTAGTTATACCTTTCGCGGATTGCAAAATGATTTACTTTAAAATTTGCTTAAGTATTATATTTATATATATGTGTGTTTTTTAATATCAACACAATTTAATACTAAAAGAAACAAAATTAAAAGTCTTTAGAATGATTTCCATGCACATACCCATTATTGACGTGAACATTCTAGGTAGTAAATAGAAATGTTTTTTGCTTTTTCTTTCTCAAGCGACAAATGTCAAAATAAATTCATTTACATAGTTGTCGATCTCAAAACATCACAAAATTTTAATAAAAGGTAGGAAACTTATAATATAAATTATCCAAAAACCGGCTTCTTTCGACAACATATGAGGTACTAAATTTTTTTCCAAAATCCTGCAGGGACTTGGTTTGGAAGATAAAACAACGCATTTTACTTAAAATAACATACAAAATTCTACGGACATCGGATTGAAAAGATTTCAAATTTATTTAGTAGTTAACCCATTAGGCTATCAAACCCCATTGATTTTGTTCAAAACTTTTGAGCAACGATTGAGTTACGAATTTTTGAAGTCAAGGACATAAGCTGAAATTTTAAAAATAGCAACACTAATGCTTTGTATGATTCCCATTTTTTTCGAAAAATATTTTTTCTCTCTTCTTTTCAACTAAACATTCTTCATTAAAAAAATATTACACGTAAATAAAAAATATTTCCTTATTTTTCAACCACACATTCTCAATCAATCTACTATTCTAAAATGCAATTTTTCATAAAAATGGGGCTCAAACACCCTCTAAGTCTTATCCCTCGCATTTTTGTGATGAGCAGGAATATGTACGTTAATTTCTATAAAATATAACAACTTTTAAACACAACCAAATTGAAAAAATCTTCTTAGAATAGTATTACAAATGATGTTTATAGAAATCTATTTATTTAAAGAATACCACGTAAAAGTTTCATAATCGAATAAAAACTAATGTCAATGATTTCTCCATAGCACATTGCATCTTCATCTACCATTATCCATGCCCCAAGTATCAACTGTTGCATGTAGATGGATTTCTGCAAAAATTCAATTTCTATAGAATTATCAAAACCCATAGAGCTAGAGAATGATCATTCAAACTATAGTAGTGCCGAAATATCGTACAAGGAGGTATCAGTTTATTCATACTTTTAACAAAAAAATCATAACTTGAAAACGAAATAACCACTTCCACCTCTACCTACCTTAATTTTTCTTGAAATATAAATGAACAAAATGTGTAAAAGTCTTTTTTCTTCACACCCTTGCAATTCCTTTAAGCTTAATTAACATAAAAGGTATTTTGGAGAGAAAATAATAATAAATTTGGATTTGATGAGAGGTGTAATGAAATAGTGATTTTCCTCTTCTTGTTACCTCCATTTTTAGTGAAAAACTAAACGGGAGGGTTATATTATCATTAATTTTGTTTAATTGAGTCTTTAACTAAGAATTTAAAGAGTTTTAAGCCATAAAAATAATTCTTATAAAAAAATTTATAAAACATTTACATAATGAAAAATAGAGGAAAATAAACTATTCATATGATTTGCAACATATCTCTATGAATGCCCACTAATAAAACAATTATTTCATCCAATTAACTTGATATAATTGTTCGTAATGTGCAAAATGAGAAGTTTTTAACTCAAGTTTTTAATAAAAATATCTGCATGGTTTTTCGAACCTGGGTTGCCTATGTGAAATATCATGCAAATGACCATTGTAGTAACTCAGTTATTCATTAAATCTTTGTAATCAAATTTACTTAACATTAATGTCTTGAATTGTTGGGCTTTTAAATAACTTATAACTTGGGCTTTCATTACCTTAAATGTGCCGATCTTCCATAGCTTGTTTCTTAAAGGGAAAAATTCATAAACCAGGTTTTAACTATAACCAATTCAAAATTCAAGCATAAGGTTTTAAAATGCAAAAATCAGATGTCCATTAATTAGTTAAAAATATTTTATTAATTAATTATTTTAAGGTTACAATTATACGATTCATGATCACAGTTACATAGTTAAAGGTCACAACTAATTTACTGGTCACATATTATCAAATTAATTGGTCACAGATTATTTCGAGGTCACAAATCAAAAATTTTACAGGTTACAGATTATGTCGAGGTCACAAATAAAAAAAAATAAAAGTCTTGGTCACAAATAAAAAAATTATAGGTCACAATTTATTTATTGATCACATATTTTTAAATTGTTGATCACAAATTAATTTTTTAGTCACAGATTATTGAATTTTATGATCACAGCCCAATCCCAACCCCGATCTCGACCCCGATGCTTGGTCACAAAACACCGACCCACAACTGTCGCCTACAGCACACCACCACAACCACCAACAAAAAATGTTCACCACCGTCGTCGTCGTCGCCTGCACCACACCACCGACAACCACCAACAAACATCCTTACCTTACCCCACCTCGTCCCACCCCAAACCATCGCCACCAACATTATCGCGACCGCTACCTCTACCACACCACCACCACAAAACAGCCACCACACAACCGCCTCCTGCACCACAACCATCGACCACCACCTCGCCGCCGACACCACCACCACCACCACCACCAGTTCCACTACCAAGTACCAACAAGAACAACCAAAATCACCTCCAACAACCACCGCACCCACCACCACCATATCCAACCACAATATCACCACCACCAACTAGAACAAAACGACCACCACCACATCATAACTCATACAAATCAGCACACATACACCACAGATCGACCACTTCCACCACCTGTACCATTAACCATCTCCACCGCCGCAACTGCACCAACAACCATCACCACCGCCCATATCGTACCACCACAATCGGCTTCCACACATAGAAATCAGCACACATCTTCTGCTCGTGGCGATGCAGTTGCACCGTCAACGACCATCGTCTACGCACAGCACAACCTGCCAATGTCATGCCTCACCATTGTGAGTGTTGACTCCGATGCTCACAATGACGCTCAGATCTATGTCGTGAAGGTTTCGTAGTAGCCACGGCACCGACGCTCGTCACGGTGAGGCTAGCAGCGCTCAAATCTTGCAATAGCCAGTGTTGGTAGAGAGAATGAAGGTAGAGATGAATAAAGTAGAGATAGAGGTAATGGAGAGAAATGACGGAAGAGAAAATGAATTCGGGTTTATAATATCTAATTAGTACCTGATTTTTTATTAAATAAACTTTACACCTAAATTTTGAATTTGACATTTTAAGTACCTGGTTTTATGTAATTTCCTCTTTCTTAAATAGGCTACATAAACTAACTTAAGAATATAAAATTTGGAACGTTACATCCTTCACACCTTAAAAAAATTTTGTCTTTGAAATTACCTTAAATTAAACAAACAGGGACAAATATTTGGCTTTATTTCTTTTTCTCATTCCCAAGTAGTTTCTTCTACTCCATGATTACTCCAGCGTACTTTGATCAGTTGAATCTTGATAAGCATTTTGTTTAACGTGAATTATACCGCAAGTGTACGGTGTCAAGTTTTGTAATATAATGATGAAGTGAAGGATGTCGAACCCACAGGGATTGTAATTTAATTCCACTAAGTACTATAATTGTGTAACTTTTATTTTATCTAGACGATTGATTGATTGTTTGAATGAATGATTGTTTTAAACTAAACAAATGTGAATGGGATAAAATGTGAATTAGATGGAAGTAAAATCTCGAAGAAGTTATCAAATTAGAAAAGCCTAGGGCATGATTTTCATCGCACATTCGACAATGTTTCTCAACCTATCTTGTTAATTCAATCAAGTGTTCCGTAATTTATAGGCAAGAACCTCAAAAGTGATTCTATTCCCCTCTCTCGAGCGATAAATAGAATCTAATTCTATAATTTAATCCTAATATCTCTATTTCGAATTAAAAGTATAGAAATTACACATGCATGGTTCTAAATCCAAATACGCCTCAAAGATTCGTATATTCTCTCGAACTCTACGAAACCTAAGTTATGTTGTTCTAGATCACACCTAAATTTCCCTTTCTCGAGCGTCAAAATTCAGGCATCAAATCATCCAATTATTAATCAGATAATTGAATGCATTAAACACAACAACATAAATAAATCAATAGAAAATCCGAAAGAGCTAACAAAATAAGCGTCAAAACATGTCTCAAGTCGATTACAATCAAACCCTAGATCTAGAAAATTAGCTCATAATTAAATCAATAAGATCCATATGATTTATAATAGAAAACATGGAGTAAAGAGAGAAAACACTCATTGAAGATATTTTCCCTCGATGCTTCACGATCTCTTTCTTTGATTCTTCAAGTTTTGATGTTCTTCTTCTTCGAAAACATTTCCAGCCGTCCAGATTCTTTCCAAGCAGTCCAAAGAAATTTTCAGCAATGTTCTATGATATTCATGTGTTCTCTTGGCTGCCCGACCTCTAAAATTAGGTCTAGATGTTTCCTTTTATATGTGGTCGAGTTTTTGGAGAGTTTTTAGCATAATTGAGCCGAAAAGATGTTAAAACCAGCGTAAATCTGAAGCCCGTAACTGGGCGCCTTGGCGCCGAGATTGCTGTTCGGGTATAAAAGGCAGACTCCGCTTCCTTCAGTATTTCTATCATAACATTCTCGTTCGTTGTCCAATTGAGATGATTCAAGATGAGTAGGAAAGATAACGCAAAGGGCTAAAACTTTGATTCAGACATCCCTATCAAATTCAATTGTTTGCTATGTCAAACATGGGTCTCAATATGAGGCTGCAAATCCGGGGCAAAACGTTTTCGGTTGGAAATTGATGTGTGATCATACTTTGACTATACTGGATCCCTTTGACTTCTTTCTTCATTAAATTGATTCCTAGCACTCTCGGATCTTCATCGTGAGGTCCAACACAACTTTTGAGTATTTACACTTTAGTCCCTGAACTTTGGATCTCTTACAATTTAGCTATTTTTCTCCAAATTTGCCAACTTTTCCTACTTTCTGCAATTTCATCAACCTATACCACAACATCAAAGCACACATTAAAACGTTCTAAAACACTCTCAAAACATTAAATTAAGTGGCATAAATATCATGAGTGTGGAACACTCATCAAATACCCCCAAACTTAATGTTTTGCTTGTCCTCGAGCAAACATCAAATTAAAGAAAATCACTAACAAACACACAAACAAACAAAATTAAAACAAACAAGATCAATTAAACAATTTTCGTTAGATATCTTGCCTTCGTAGCTCGGGATTGACAACATGCATTAATTTCATAAATCACTTCAAAATTATAATCCTCACTTATTCAATGCAAAACGGATGTGTGTGTGTGTGTGTATGAAGAGTTGAGTACAACGTTGAGCTATCATAGGCTGATTCACTCCCGACCTTAAAAGTCAATTATTCACTTACGTTGCTGTCACAGTACGTCATTTCTCCATTCACAGCCGAGGCGAAGAAGAGGACATTTGTTGACAGGACGTTTCCCAATCTCTTCCGGGAGGTGGTGATACGAACCCGGTTAGCACGAACGCTATCAAACTCACTGTAGAATAAATCGGATCCCAAGAACGTCCAAATACGACCAAAGTTTAGGATTTAACCTCTAAATGTTGAACCAAGCAACCAAGGGTATATTAAACTAACGACCTCTTGATCACAAAGCCTCGAAATCTCACTCGGATTTGTTTTGGATTTTGAGCCCAACAAAATGAAATAAGAAACCCGAAGATAACGACGATGTAATGAACTCCTTGCTTACAAATTGAAGAACCCACGACCCGATATTTTGAACGCCACAAAGATTATTCATCTTTGATAAGTTTGATAAAATTGTTCATGGAAGAACAAAGAAAAAGAAACCTTTCAATTTTTCATATAATAATCAACTTGTTCAACATAATGAATTAAAATAACTACTTATAATAAACCCTAGAATATGGTAAAAACGAAATATTAAGAGTCCTAAAATAGTAGAAGTTGCCAAAATTAACGATTGGAATGAAATATGGAAATTCGCGAACATTAAATAAACTGCTTCTGTTTTTATTCTATGCGACTGCATAGAAGGTTTCTATGCGATTGCATAGAATAACTTCTGGCTGCCTGAAATGTCTCTGCCTCCTTCAATGCGGTCGCATGCTTGAAGTTCTATGCGGCCGCATAGAACTTAGTTTCACCGCCGGACAGTTTTTAGTATTTTGGTCATAACTTTCTCTACAGATGTCCGATTGAAGTAATTCAAAGTGCATTGGAATGACTACTTAAAGGGATACAACTTTGATTTAGAAATAAACCTCCAATTAGATCATTTACCATGTCAAAAATAGGTTTCAATATAAGACTGAAAATAATTGCATAACTTTCGTGTTGATCCAATTGATTTCTGACCCACGACCCCTTCACCAAACTTGGTCTTTCTCTTGTTGACTTCGACATTTTGGACTCCAAAGCTCGGTTAAGTGATTGCCTATCTCTGATCATATCAGGTGGACCCCACGAAATGGAGAGCGTTCGAGCTGGCATGGAGATTAATGAAGTCCGAGTACGTATGTATGATTTTAGTAAAGTATGATACGCTAACTCATCTATTATGTTATTAACAATTTATATGTTTCTTTGTTCAGAGCCAGCCTGATGTGATCTAGAGTGCATAACAAATCAATGAACATTGGGCGAATGTTGGGAAGGGGCCAAAGCCGGGTTCGATCCTTCACGGAGTCACTACAAGCCACACAATTGATGGTTCAAGCCATGGAGCGCACAAGGTTGAAGTTGACAAGCCAACAAACAAGTTTCATATTGGAGTTGGGATCGAAAATATTTGGAAGGCATTCGAATCAAGAAGCCAAAATAGAAGACAGCCGGAAAGCAAACCGGGAAGTCATGCGGCCGCATGGAGCACTCCCATCATGCGACCGCATGAAGCACGGCAGAGACAGTCAGGCCGCAAAACAGCTCCACTATGTGGCCGCATTGAACTTCACTATGCAACTGCATAGTAAAAATTCGGGACGAGAATTTTGATTTTTCGCGAGTTTCCTTATTTGATTAAAACTATTTTATTACCATATTTTTGCATATTTTGGACCCAATTTCGTGCCTTTTAGAGTTTAACATGTTTTTGTATAAATAGGATTTCCTTTTCATTGTAAAAGCTAGATTTTGATTATTGAGAGATTTTTAATACAATGTGAGTTTTCTCCTCCAATGTTCTTGGTGGCTTAAGACTTATAATCTTGAACTTATCAGAAGGTATCGCAGTCCTTTTGTGGTGTTCCCACTTCACGGTTCTTGTTCCGGATAATCAACGGGTCAGATTTCTAGTGTGGAATCTCGGTTCTTGGTACGGGTTGGGTTGATCTTTGCGCGGCATGATTTCTAACTTTCTTGGATTTGTTTCATTTTGTTAGTGAGTTCCCAAACTTGTTCTTGGTCGGATTCACATCAAGTGGTATCAGAGCATAAATCTAGAATTTAGGTCATCTATATTTAATTTTTGTTTTTTTAGCAAAGAAAAAAAATCGTACTGTTCACGTCATTTAAAAAAAAAATTATTTTATTGTTAAAAAAAATCCAAAAAAATGGAGAACAAAATTACAAAATAAAGAAAGTATAGTCTCTATATTCGTGAACGTTTAGAGGCAATTCAAATATTGAAGTTTGAGTCTTTGGTTGTCTTCTCTTGTTTGGATTGAATCCATTACTTAGTTCGAATAAAGTTGGTTGATTATCCGAGACTTGTACTTGCAGTGGTGATTGCTACGGGGATTGCACTCTAATTGATTGAGGTCGATTATTTCTTGAACTATTGAGAAAGAAGGATGAGCTGTAAAAGGCAAGAGTGGTGAGCTCAATATCGAGTAAAAGCCAATTCGAGTGATACACGAGTGCAAACACGTGAGAAAATTTACCTGCTTCTTGTTCTTCTATTTTATTCAATTTCTGTGATTTAAGTAGTTGCAAAGTTTCTTTATTTACATGGATAAAAATATGAATAAATGTGAGGAAGAGACGGTGCCTAAGGGGTTTTATATGGAGCTTATGAATAGTACGCAGGCTATGAACCATAGATTTGATCAATTGAATGTGGAGGTTGAGCGTATTAGTGGTAATATAGCTAGGCATGAAACTTTGATTGGGAGTCATCAACGAGGGATGCCCCCAAAGGGTTCCTCGTGGGGGTAGAGGAGATAGGAGAGGAAGGAATCTTATGGCTGAATTTGATGAAGAATTCGATGTGGTGAGTGTAGGGAGTGATGAATATTATTTGGAAGGTGATCTGGGGAGAATGAGGAATAGAGGAGATAGGCTTGATCGAGGGGTTGATAGAAATTTGGAAAGCATCAAACTGAATATTCCAGCTTTCCAGGGTAGGAGTGATCCTGAGGTTTATTTAGATTGGGAGAAAAGGTTGGAATTGGTGTTTGATTAGATGACAACTAATCGTAGGAGGAATTTAGATAGGCCAATTGAGACATGGGGAGAGTTGAAAGCTTGTATGAGAAAGCGGTTTGTACCGGGATCTTCGTCTTAAATTACAAACTCTTTCTCAGGGATCTAGGAGTGTAGAGGATTATTTTAAGGAGATGGATGTAGCAATGATTAGAGCAAACATAGAGGAGGATCGGGAGGCTACCATAGCTAGGTTTCTGAATGGGCTAAATACAGATATTGCTAACATAATAGAGTTGCAGCACTATGTGGAATTAGATGACTTAGTACATGTGGCTATGAAAGTGGAGAGACCAATTGGGCGAAAGGGAGTAGCTAGGCTTACTGCAGAACCCAAATGGAGTGGTGGTGATAGGAATGATCGGGCTGTGACTAGAGAAAAGGTTAAGTTGCCTAAGGTTAAGGAGGAGGTGAATAAAAATAAAGCAAATATCGAGTCTCAAACCGGTAGATCGAGAGATATTAGGTGTTTTAAGTGTTTGGGTGCGCGACATATTGCTTCACAATGTCCAAACCGACGGGTGATGATTCTTAGGGAGAATGGAGAGATTAAGTCGGATGATGGGAGTGCGAGCGATAGTATGCCTGGGTTGGAGGATGTTAATGGTGAGACTTGGGTGGAGTACCCGGTAGCGGAATCATTAGAGGTAATGCGTGCTCTTACTACACAAGTGAAGGTGGATGAAGAAGAGTAACAACGGGAAAATTTGTTCCACATTAGGTGTCATGTTAAAGATAAGGTATGCAGTTTGCTAATAGATGGCGGGAGTTGTACAAATGTGGTTAGCTCAACCCTTGTAGGGGAGTTGGCTTTACCTTTTATAAGGCATCCACAACCCTATAAATTGGAGTGGCTGAATAATTGTGGAGAGGTTCGGGTTACTAGAAGAGTATTGGTGAACTTTAGCATTGGGCGATATAGTAATGAAGTGTTATGTGATGTGGTCCCAATGTATGCGGGGCATCTCTTGTTAGGTAGGCCATGGCAGTACGATAGAAATATGGAGCATGATGGATTCACAAACAGATACAACTTTGTGAAGAGTGGAAGAACTATTACACTTGTTCCTTTGACACCACAGCAGGTCCATGAGGATCAATTGAAAATGAAAAGTGAGCAAGAGAACAAAAATAAAGAGCGAAAAAAGGAGAGCATGAGAGAAAATTCAGAGAGAGTGTGTGATCGGGGGATAAAACTATTTACTTGCCTATGATATTAAATTAGACAACGGAGGCAAATAATTAACTAAAGAGAGTGTATAATCGGGGGATAATTCTTTACCGCGAGAATGATTTTCCAATCCAATTTTATAAAATATTTTCATTCAAATGATTAACAACAATTCGAGAATAATCACAAGCTCGACTATCTCAAACTCTCCTTAGTTTTTAGTTGAATAAAATAAGCTCTTTACCCAACCCTAATCATCAAACAACCTAGGATAAGATCGCTAGATTAAATTTAACGAAAGCATTCACACAAGAAAGTCGAATTGAATTAAGCAGAAACACACAAGCTCGATTTGCTAACTTAAGTGATAATCTACCTACATTCGATTGAACATTCCTCATAATCCATCAAAATGTAGTTGCTACTAGGTTTTGGTTAAATTAGCGATTACGTACTAAAAATCCCAAAATCGCATATATTGCAACAACTCAATCATCTAGTGTACATCTAAATAATCAAGAATAACAATTTCGATATTTAACACAATGAATTAAACACATCAATCAAGAAAATATTAAAGCACAAATCGATAGAAAATCATTTCTAGGGTTGGAAATAACCCCCAATCACATATTCATTTAGCTATTCATAGAACATTTACAAAAACCCAACAAAATAATAAAATAAATGGAAGAAAACGAGATTAAAGAGAAGAAGATCTTATTGATAAAGAGAGGAATGGATAAACTCTTCAATGCCAATGAAATCTTCCTCTTCTTCTTCCTAAAATCCTCAATGTTGTAGAAGGAAAGCACCCATATTTTCTCGTGTTGGGTCAGCTCCCCTCTTGATTTCTTCTCCTAGAAATGAGCCCCAAGGGAGAAGGATTGGAATCGGGTTGGAGTAAAATGGGCTGAGAAATAAATCAAAAATCGGGTATTCGCGCTACCCGGGAAACCCTCCAGAATTGTACCATGCGTACGCATGGCTTTGACCGTGCGTATGCATGGTACAAGCCATTAAGCTTCTGGGGCCAAATCACACAAACGTGCGTACGCACGCCCTGTAGGCTATGCATACGCATAGCTTAAGCCTCAGTTGGTTTTGCAAGGTTTTTCCACCCCTCTTCAAGCCACCATTCAACCACCATTTCTTCATGGTTTAGATCGCCGAATCTTGGAATATTTCATCTTCAATTCTTTTGGCTCAATTCACGCTTGAAATCCTTCCAAATCATCCAACAACCCAGGTATTAACCTAAATAACAAAAGTAACAAAATAAGATATAAACCAACATGTGAAAACTAACAACTAAATAAGCTTAATGGCCTAAATGAGTGCGAAATCCGCACTGATCACACCCCCAAACTTAAATCTTTGTTAGTCCTCGAACAAAATAATAAAAACAAGCACGTAAACACACAAATAGAAACTAAACAATAATACTATAATAACAAAAACTTCAAAAGTTAGAAAGCTTATCGTTTTGCCTCAATTTTCACATATGCTAATAACTCATGAAATGCACACAAAAATGCTACAACAAACATTTTTAAACTTATACCATGTTTGACTCGTGTGTGTGTGTGTATAGTCATTCCAACTCATCACAATACACAAGTTTGCGGTATTTTCCGACCCTCAAAATGGTCAAATTTTCTTATCTCGCTCGTGGGATTGCGCACTCCCCCAAACTTGATATTTTCACTATAGCCCCAAGTGTAAAAAACATAAGGTTGCTCTCAAATCACTCAATATTTCCCTCTCAAATTTGGTTGGATCGAACCGGTAAATTAGACCATCTAGTCATGTATTAATTCACAAATATTTTAGTGCTCCGACTACAAACTTACGTTACACAAATCACGCAAAATCACCAATCTTTCTACAATAGCAACTAAGGATATAGCATCCATTTTCTTCGCTCATTTTTTTTTTTCCAATGTAGGTAGTTTACGTTCTGGTCCCTAAGGGTAGCCTTCTTCATTGGTAGATCGTCTCCTACACATTGCGGTGCATAGGGTCAGATTACTCAATGTTGACTCACACTCCTTAAGGTAGGCAACTTTTTCCTACAGAATTTTTTTTTCTTTCTTTTCGATTGGGGTAGAAACAACATCTAACTTTCATTTGAAGTTCAAGAGCACTCCACAATATCAATCATTTGAGCAAGGAATTAATACACTTTTAAACAATTTCCTTCACTGGCTTAATCACCCCCAAACTTATTCTCTCATAGGTAGTGATCAAAGAATTGTTGTCAATATGGTCATTTAAGTTCACTAAACAACCTCAAGTGCCACCAACAAGTGCGTGTGATGAAATTTATGAGTCAAATGCTTGATAAATAGTCAAACATGGGATAAGTGGATGAAAATTACAACATATAGCAATCATGTCCACATTCCATAAACTAAAGCAATGTAACAACTAAAAGCAAAGCCGGCAAGGCTATCCAACCAAACAAGCATAAATCATCAAAAACAAATTTAATTTGTGCATAGCCCTTAAGAATAAAACAAGAGAGAGTAAGGGAAAGGGGTTCAAGTACTCCCCTAAGTTGGTTGTGAAGTGTTGTGCGGATCCTTGCAACTATCTCGGGTAGTTTCTTCTCATCTCGCAAATCCACATACTTCAAATGCTTGGGAAAAAAGTATGAATTCAAAGCGATTACGTACTAAAAATCCCAAAATAGCATATATTGCAACAACTCAATCATCTAGTGTACATCTAAATAATCAAGAATAACAATATCGACATTTAACACAATGGATTAAACACATCAATCAAGAGAACGTTAAAGCACAAATCGATAGAAAATCATTTCTAAGGTTAGAAATAACCCCCAATCACATATTCATTTAGCTATTCATAGAACATTTACAAAAACCCAACAAAATAATAAAATACATGGAAGAAAACAAGATTAAAGAAAAGAAGATCTTATTGATAAAGAGAGGAATAGATAAACTTTTCAATGCCAATGGAATCTTCCTCTTCTTTTTCCCAAAATCCTCAATGTTGTAGAAGAAGAGCACCCATATTTTCTCGTGTTTGGTCAGCTCCCCTCTTGATTTCTTCCCTTAGAAATGAGCCCCAAGACTTGTATTTATGTTGTGGAGAAGGATTGGAGTAAAATGGGCCGAGAAATAAATCAAAAATCGGGTATTCACGCTACCCGAGAAACCCTCCAGAATTGTACTATGCGTACGCATGGTACAAGCCATTTCGCTTCAGGAGCCAAATCACAAAAATGTGCGTACGCACGCCCTATAGGCTATGCGTACGCATAGCTTAAGCTTAAGCTGGTTTTACAAAGTTTTTCCACCCCTCTTCAAGCCACCATCCAACCACCATTTCTTCATGGTTTAGATCGTCGAATCTTAGAATATTTCATCTTCAATTCTTTTGGCTCAATTCACGCTTGAAATCCTTCCAAATCATCCAACAACCCGGGTATTAACCTAAATAACAAAAGTAACAAAATAAGGTATAAACCAACATGTGAAAATTAACAACTAAATAAGTTTAACGACCTAAACGAGTGCGAAATCTGCACTGATCAATATGCACTTGCTACGTTGTGAGATTCAAGCATGTCATGCAGAGTTAATTGTATATAACAAGCAACTAGAGTGCATTATGGGTGATGGGATGCATGTTTGTTGTTTTAATTACAGTGTTATCACATGTCTCACGTTGGATTTCTAGAATGTGCTGAGATTAAATTTATTGTCTAATAATTTCATACCGTATGTCAGTTTGGCAGGTGTCTCTAATTCACTGATATTGTTCAATTTAATCTTTTCATCTGTTGGTGTTAATATTGGATTTAGTGAGACACGGGTGATCATGCGTGTGAAGTGGATACGAAGTCGAAGGCGGTCCAGGCTCTATCCTAAGAGAGATGGCCACTTCCACATCATTGCTATAAGCAAGTCCATGGATACAACTTGGTCCTTGGGGGTAAGTATGTGATCGTTGATATTTTTGACATTTCTAATGTTGCTTCGTTTGGTGCAGGTTCAGATTTGAGGTCGAATCCTTTCGAAGAGAGAGGGGATGATGTGATCCGGAGTGCGCAACAAATCAATGAACATTGGCTGAACGTTGGGAAGGGGCCAAAGTCGGGTTCGAGCCTTCACGGAGTCACTACAAGCCACACAATTGATGGTTAGAGCCATGGAGAGCGTAAGGTTAAAGTTGACAAGCCAACGAACAAGTTTCATGTTGGAGTCGGGACCGAAAAGATTTGGAAGGCATTCGAATCAAGAGGCCAAAACAGAAGACAGTCGGGAAGCCATGCAGCCACATAGGCTTCCCACAATGTGACCGCATAGAGCATGGCAGAGGCAGTCAGGCCAAAAGACAGCTCTACTATGCGGCCGCATTAAACTTCACTATGCGACCGCATAGTGAAAATTCGGGACAAGAATTTTAATTTTTGGCGAGTTTCCTTATTTGATTAAAACTCTATTTTATTATCATATTTTGGACCCAATTTCGTGCCTTTTAGGGTTTACCATGTTTTCATATAAATATGATTTCTTTTTCATTGTAAAAGCTAGACTTTAATTATTGAGAGATTTTTAATACACTTTGTGAGTTTTCTCCTCTAATGTTCTTGGTGGCTTAAGACTATAATCTTGAACTTATAAAAAGGTGTCGCAGTCCTTTTGTGGTGTTCTCATTTCACGGTTCTTGTTCCGGGTAATCAACGAGTCAAATTTCTCGCGTGAAATCTCGGTTCTTGATACGGGTCAAACAATAGGTCGGGTTGATTTTTGCGCGATGTGATTTCTAGCTTTTTTAGGTTTGTTTCATCTTGTTCGTGAATTTCCAAGCTTGTTCTTGGTCGGGTTCACATCACAGCCGTACGGTCACTGGAAGGACGATCTAGGACACCTACGACTGGTTCCATGACATCGCCACTTCGGAATTTTGGCTCGTCGACGATGTAAGTGAAGTAGTAATAGTGTTATGTATTATGTGTGCATAATTTTACAATTATTAGATGAAGTAACTCTTTTTTTTCCTGATGCAGCCCATCGACCTCACCATGGATCTATTGCGCGATCGAGTTAACAGACATCCGAAATCATTTCACATCCCTGGCCGAGTCATTTTGAATATGGAGTTCATACAGGTCATTGACATTGAGTATGCGTAGCTCCAAAAAATGGGTAACAAGTACATAGTGCCCCGATTATATGGCCGATTGGATCTTAGGGATGTCGTCGAGTGTCGGGGTGAAGTCATGGGCTGGTTGTACACATATGTACATTTTAGTCTGTGCGAACTATCACTACATAGCAGTGGAGATCATCTTCGCTCACTCGACTGTGTATGTGTATGACCCCGATCATTCGTGTCTAACATAAGGTTAGCTCGAGCAAAGACTGGAGTCAGTAGCTGTGATCGTTCCCTTGATGGCTAGATTAGTCGAGATTACCCTGTAGGACAAACTAACCATCATGCGGAACATGACGATGGCGAAACAAACATAGTTTTTATATACATGGTACAGAACTAATGCATTATTGTGCAATTGCATGGATGATTGTGGCCTATACATAATAAAGTATATCGTGTTTTTTTTAGTATGGCACATAAGGTTGATTCCATCAACCAATCATGGATACAAAATTGGAGGAATAAATTAGAAGCTGATTTATGGATATTTAATTGCGATCCGTAAATACTGTACAAGTACATTATTTTTTATTTATAAAGTAATTGTAACTATTGTAAACATCATTTTTTAATTTATTTAATTGATTCTTTATTTTGCGAAATAGATGTAAACATTGTAACACAGTTCTTAATTTTATATAATTATGAATAATTATAAATATATGAAAATGTATATACATTATAAATTGTAATTTTAACACTCGACTGATTTTCCTTTTTTTCAATTTTTAACAAAAACGTAAGATAATAGATGAAAATATAGTAGCATAAATGCAAATATTATTCATGTAATACATTGATCTAATTGTCATTTAGAGGAATCTGACTAGTACACGTTTGACGAGTATGCCCAATGGCTCTGCACCTGCCGCACCTACGCAGTCGAGGAAACTCTCCGATAGATGGTATTCTAGACGTACGTGGAAGGCCAGGGCCACACGGTTCAACTTCTGGTGGCAACAACTATGAAGATGCAGAATGTTGTCGGGAATTTCCCACTCAACTTCATTCGACAGAGGAAATATAGTCTCCGCATACGCTGATCTCCAAATAATCAGCCGTGTAATAAGGAGAACATAATGTTCTCTTCGCAAAGCCTCAATACATAGCCACCGCATGAAAAACTCTCCAACTGAAATCGACTGCAAGTGCATGTGTTATCAGTCAAGTCAACCATGTATGCTGTATTATGTGCACGTTTCATAGAGAAACACGACTCATCCAGTGGTTCAACATTCAACTTTCTCGCAATATCTGCAGCTTTGAAGAGTTTCTCCTCTTGAGCCAGTGCTAGCACGCTTGAACAATTATGTGATTTCGCACATCGATCATGAAACCACTGTTGCAGCTTGTTACGAATGTTCTCAATTATTGCGAGGATGGGTAACTCTCGATCCTTCTTAAATAATGCGTTGAGAGACTCCGCGTTGTTCGACATCATCATATTGTATCGACGGCCTGAAAAATGTGAGCGAGCCTAATATCCAATCCCCATTTTTGTTAGATACTCTCATGCTTGCAATGATTTACTTCCTATTTCTGCCATGAACATGTTACACTCTTCAACATTGTAAGCTCCGATCACTATTCTAAACAATGAAACGATGCATTTGCCCCAATACCTGGTCTTCAAGTTGACTTGTATATGGTACATGCAATAATTATGATGACCCTCGGGAAAAACTTCAGCGATACCATTTATTATAGATTGGCCCCGATCAGTTACAAATATAAGGTCCTCGACTTTTCTGATTACTTCCCTCAGCTTTGTGAAAAACCAATGCATCAACAAATGATTTTCGCATACCATTTCGAAATTTGGATATTGGCATCTTGACATATAGTAATAATCAACTTGCCTTCGTATCTAGATTTCAGAGTTGTGTCATCGACTAGAATTATGGGTCGCATACCATTTCGAAATTCTCGAATGCATTGTCCAAGAGCCATGAAAAAAAGTTGAAGCAATTATCGCCTTCCGTCTCAATAAAATATGCCGAGTCAAGATTAGTTTTCTTCATGTTATGGCAATACTTGGCCAATTTAGCATAGCTTTTCTCCGCCAGGCCCATTAAATCCTCCCATGCGCATTCTTTGGCCTTCCAGGCCTTCTAGTAGCTTAAGACCACTCCGTACTCTCGACGGACGCCATTAATAATGTCAGAATGTGTGTAGATCGTCTGTGGGTCCTGATACTTGTGCATTATCTGTCGACCAATAAACTAAGTTCGGGCTTATCTGTGATCACTTCGACGAATTCTCACTTCACAAGTATGTTCCCATGTATATGTACGAACTACAAAGCACTCGTTCGTGTCCATCTTCGTCGCTCTCAAACGTCAACTGAAATTGTTGTCGACGTAAACGATCGTCAACAACGACTTGTTTGATTTTTTCACTTTGAACTTAAAGTTGTATTTCATTCCAAGTAGGTGCACAACTTCCTGCAAATCTTTCTTTGTTTCAAACAATTGATCGACATACATATCATCATCATCGGGAACTACACGCGAAGAGTTAGAGGACAGTCCACTCATTCCAACCCCTGAGGTCCCACCCTGCTCATGTCTCTGACGGGATACAATAATCAAATCCTCTTTTGTAAATTTATTCTCATTCTCATTGTCGTGAACTACGAAGAGAATTCCGTGCGTAACGGTGAGATCACGATGACGAATGTCTATCTCTAGAATAACCACATCATCCTCACGAGCTATCTCCACTGTATCCCAAAAATCATTACCATTGTGATCCCCTCCATCCGAATCTTCGTGTTCACCTTCGACAGCATCCTTCCTCACTAAAGTCACGTAAAGAGGAGTCGTGTGCTTTTGGTTCATAAAGAATAGATAATTCACTTCACCATCAGAAAAATCCTTATATGTGAAATCGAAATTGATTCATGCTTCGTTGAATATAAATTTCAATTTCATATCATATTTAGATGAATCAACATTCAATTTGTTCTGTAGATCATTATACAATTTTGCATATGATGTACTTGATGTTATGGCAGTCGCGATACTACCACGTATTTCGCTCGTATATTTTCATACCCATCGTTCTCTTTCATCTAATCCGAAATCACCAAAATAACAAACCAGGAGTACAATCGTATTTGCATGAAGAAACATAATTTTTAATTATAAGATAAAAATAAGTGGCAATATCAACAAAAAAAAATAGTCGCTAACATTCTAAAAATAGCCGGCTTTAACAGCCGGTAACAACTGACAAAACAGTTGACTTTTTTTGTGTGGTTCGACTATTTTTCGTCAGATCCATTTCGTTTGAAAGATACAGATGAATTTTTCTCTTATTCATTCTTAAAAAAAGTATAGATCTATTGAAATTTTTTATCTACGTTAACATTATATGTCGAAATAAATTTTATCGATTAAGAAGTATACTAATTTGACGAAAACGAAATTAAATATGCGTAAATATACATACTGATTCGAAGTGATTGATATAAAAAATATTTCAGCCTTTAATGTTCGATCGATTTTCTAGATTTTAAGGTTGTGGCAGATAAAAGTTGAAAGAATTTTTATCTGTGTTGGAATAAATAGATAAGAAAAGTCAGCTGATTTTGAAATTTTATGTAGAAAGTGTTTGATTTTTATTTGCTAACTAAATGGTAGTATTATCTTTAAAGAAAATAATATTTTATAATTGTTTTATATACTTAAGGATGTTTTTGTCTTTTATCATCAAAGAGACCATTGTGAAAAATTACGCTTTTGAAAAGTCAAAGTGCAATTTATTCAGGTTGTTATTAAAAGTACCCCAAATTAGAGCTATCCTATGTGCAGTCTTAATCTTGCAAAATGACAGTTATCTCCTTGTTTAGTTAGAGCTATCTGAGAGATCCAATAGACTCTTGTAGTCTAAGAGGTTCGACACCCAAAATATTTTTTTGTAGTCAACTATTGTTCTAATCACTAAACGAAGTTTAGTATCAACTTAGAATTAAGATAGTCCGAAGGTGTACTCGTCATCATCATGCACAAAATAGAAAGCACTGGCATATATTATAGGCTGAAGTTGCACTTAAGGTCATTGATTGTTCACTACACTTCTAACTATGACACTACATTTTTATTTGTTAAAATCAGGCAACTATTCTTTAATTTTTGAGTAATTAGGTCACTATTTTTAAGTTTGATCAAAGAGCCCAACGGCATTTCTGTCAAACCTAACGATGTGCTAACGTGTCAATTCATTTCCCACATTAGCTCATCTAGAAAAATTGTAACAGAGGTCATTGAATTTTTAACATACTTGCAACTAGGTCCCTGAACTTCAATTTAGGTGCAATCAATTCATTGTTCTACAATTAATGAGTAATCGGGATAGTCCGTTTGAGTTCAGTCGATGAGACTAACAGTATTAGTGTTTAAGAATAATTGATTTAGTTATTGAATCGATTTGATTGAATGACACCAAACATGAATGAAGAATATAAACACATAACACTGCATCGTCTTTTGTGGGCATTCCTTTTCAAAACAAATTTGCTATATATGTTTCCAAGGTATTAACATTCCATAGTATATACGTTATACCATTAGATTGATCAATAGTGCACCGCGAGCTAATGTCAGGAGAAAAATGCACATATGCATCCACCATCAACCTATAACACAATAAAAGAAAAAATAAATAAATAAAAAATTGGGCAAATGCTCCGTAATCTATAATAATAATAATAATAAAATTGAAAATATTTATGAATAAGAACATCAAATATCTTGACTTTCTTGCACAAAAAATTGAAAACTGGATTACTGTATGTCTGTAGTGTTAAAATTTTGATCTTTATCCGCAATGACACATTGATGTTACAATTGATTCAAAATCCATCTCCATTTGAGTGATCATATAGAGGAAATGCTACATTATTTTCATCATTTTCTCCCCCAATCGGAGTGAGCTAATTTCTCATAAATTAAATTATAAAGCCATTATTGCACAAAATTGAAGTTTAGTGGCCTAGTTGCAAGTATGGGAAGTTCATTAACCTATTTGTAGGTATGGAGAAAGTTTAGTGACCTCCAATGCAATTTTAGATGAGTTGACTTGAAAAATTGGCTAACAAGTTAGCACGACGTTAGTTTTGATGGTTATGTCAGCAAACTCATTGACGAAATCAAAACGGGTTATTTGAATTCTTGTAAATTAAAGTAAAGTGGTCATTGCAACAAATCGAAGTTCAATGACATGATTGCAAGTGTGGTAAAGTTCTATGACCTTCGGTGCAATTCACCCTATACCCTATCAATTGGTTTACTTCTGGCATCACAAATGCATTCCAGTTAAGCACAACAATAGCTTACTCATTAGAAAGAGAGGCATGAGTACAGCTCCATATTATGAATATTAAAAACAGTAAATTTGGATTTTTCCAGTAAAGTTTCTTATTATTGTGACATACTATGCACCGCTCGTGCAGTAGCAATGTTTTTCTTTGATTTCTGTCTTACATTAATTAGCTTTATTTTCCATAACCCAACTGTCAACAACAAAATATGTAATGATTAATTTGACTAATTAGCTCAAAGTATAAAGATCTTGGAATCAAATTTTTGCATGTAATTGACAGAAATATCTTTGTGCTTTTCAATATTTCCAACCAAGTTGGGATCTTTTTGACCACAGACTGTATTGGCCCTTTTAACGTAGAAAAAATTACACACCTCACAGTATTTGATTTGTACGATTCTATCTTTTTCATTGTCCCATCATGATTTTCCCTTCTTTTTATTGAATTTTGATAAACAAATATACGTCTCCTATCATAAATATTACCAAATGTTGCCATCAACTTCAAACTATGTTATAGTGACAAGAATACTTAGGTCCGTTCGTTTGATAAACATGAATTTCATGAAAAATATTACAATCGTGAAAAAATGAATTTCACTTTAGTCATTTGATACGAAAGTGAAAATGAAATTCGAATTTCAAGGTACAATCACTTTATACTAAATTTTCTTTATTTTCATGAAAAACGAATTCCTATAGGTTTGGTGGGTTTTTTACTTTTCAACTAATATAGAATTGCAATTCATTTCCACCTTTGATGATTGTAAATGTGAAAAATGGGTGGAAAGAAAATGATTTACAAAGAATTGATTTGTCTAGAATTCGTTTGTCTGTGAATTGTAATTAATTGTGTTTGATTAGTATAAATTTTCACCTGGAAAATATCGAAAGTTTGATGTCTGTTTAGCTTTGTTTATCATGAAAATTGTTCATTAAAGTGATAAATTTTTCACCATTGAATCTAAAATTTGTTCCAACTGTCAAAAAAAAAAATTAACAAAATTTTTTTTAACATACCGATTATCATTCGTTTGACTTTATTTTTCATGTAAATTGTCTATTAAAAAGATAATTTTTTTTCTACCATTGAATTTAGAATTTTTTTTATTGCCACAAAAAAAAAAAAAAAAAAAAAAAAAAAAAAAAAAAACCCACCAAAGTGGTGGAAAGATATTTGCACCAAAAACAAAGAAAATGTGCACGTGTGAGGTAAATCAAGAAAATATTTTTCATGACAAATTTGACAAATCAAACAGCCAAAAGTAGGAAGATGGAAAATATTTTCCTAGTTACATGACAAATTTTGCAAATTAAACAGGGCCATAGATTCATTTAAATGTTTTTTTTTCTTTTCTTTCTACACTTATTTGTTAACTTTACTTGTTTACGTAGAGATTATTTTAATAAAAAAAGGCACTACTTTCATTTTGTATGACCATATTTAACTTTCATGTTTAGAAACCCAATATCCATGTCAAAATTTAATAACGATGGTTACTAGCTATGTGTTTATGGATTGCATTTAAGCAAGCATGCATCATTTTCTTTTCTTTTCAAGTATTGTCAAGTGCAACCGAATTCTCTTAATCAAACATGCCACGGTGTTTAAAAAAACTAATTAATCTTGATTCTTGACTATCATCCTTTTGAACCGTCGACAGTGTATTAAGAAAAAAAAAATTAAGTGCATTATGGCCGACTAATTAATATTTTTCTATTAATTTTGGTGACCAGCTATCAACTAATGAAGTTATTGATAAGAATAGAACAATAACATCATTATTATGGAGAAAAGTTAAATACAGAAAGAGGTGGCCACTTGCCACTTAATGGGCCATATTACTTTTGGATCATACTAACTCCACGTCAATCACTTAGGTAATACGAGGCATTTCAATGGATTTCGCACTTATAATTGAAATGGGATTTAATTTTTACTGTTAATAAACACTTCTAACTTATGATTATAGAATGCACGTCTAAATTTTACTTTATTTGGTTAAAAATAAAAAAAATTAAATTCCAGCTATTCCAGCATCGTTGCCACTATCCACCTTGTCGTCTCGTAATGAAAATTAACAGAATTCCATCTTTCTTCATTTTCTGCACAAAATCAGAGATTGAATACTTGATTTATCCTCCGATGGACTTCAAATTGAAAAACATTTAAAGGTGAGAATTTAATTTCTTTTCTAATCAAGTTAGTATGATTTTTCTACGAACACTAATGAAATGCGCTTAATTTCATTGTTTGAAAAATAAAAAACGAGAATTGCACCACTTAAATTTTCAGTTAGATTTCAACTATACAACCTTCGAAGGTGCTATTTAAGTGTCAAATCTATGAATTCATCCTCTCAGGACGGAAACCATGATTGTGAAAATTAATATTACCCGACTTTCACGTGAGATTTAAACATCCAAAATGATTGTTTACATCACGTCGGGTACCTAGAATTTACATATTTAAATAAGTTAGGCACATTTAAATAAGTTAGGCACTGTTAATGTTGAATTGTGACTTAAATTCTAATGAAGATTGGAGTTGTATTTGAAGCAGTTTAGGAGAAAAATGAATTATGGACGGGGACAAAACATAGCCGCATTTTTGCTAGCGAGCGCCTAGAACAGAGACGATGTCGCCTGCTCTTCGCTCTCCTGTTGCTCGAGCGATAGACCATCGCTCGCTTCTCGTTCGACGTCGCTCGAGCGACGGTGTTATCCGGGATTATGTGTTTTAAAGCATTTTGATCTCCTATTCATTTACAACTTGATTTTATGGTTACATATAAATACAATTCGGCGTGTATTATCTTAATAAGAGAGAACAACATATATATATACAACATATTGGAGAGCTTAAATTTTAGTTTAGTGCATTGAGATCTTGCTGTAAACACATATCACTATTGATTATAGTGAAATTATCCTCATCGGCCAGTTGTTTTTTCCTGTCTTGGATTTTTCACTTAAATCTTGGTGTTCATTGTTTGATTGTTTATTTCATTATTGTCATAATCTTTCGGTCGGTTTCATAACAAGTGGTATCAGATCGAAAACTTGATTATTCCGCATGGCAACGATGATAAATGATCTTCTATTATTGAATCGCAACACAAGGTTTACTCTATGGCAAGTGAAGATGCGAGCAGTACTTGCGCAGATGGATTTGAAGGAAGTCTTGCTTGGTTTTGAAATGATGCTTGCAACCTAGACGCAAGAAGAAAAGAAGCGTAGGGATCGGAAAGCCCAAACCCAAATTTATCTACATCTTTTAAATCAAATTTTTTAGGATGTTCTTAAGGAGAAAAATGTCACTGCATTGTGGTTGAAGTTGGAGCAACTTTGTATGACAAAGAGCTTGATCAGCAAGCTACACTTGAAGCAGCGCCTATATTCTCACCGGATGTCTAAGGGAGCGTCATTAGATGATCACTTAACCATGTTCAAAGATATCGTGGCTGATTTGGAAACATTGAAGGTTAAGTATGATTAGGAAGACTTGACGTTAATGTTGTTGTGTTCTTTGCCGCCATCATATGTGACTTTTAGAGATATTATTCTCTATAGTCGAGATACTCTCACTGTTGAAGATGTGTATGATGCCTTAATGTCCAAGGAAAAGATAAGACATCTTGCTAGAGGATTTGGGAGTCAGGCGGAACACTTGGTTGTTCGTGGGAGAAAACGGGATAGTAGTTCTGGTAGAAATATGAGGGACAGATCGAAATATAGACATGCAGAAAAGGTGCGTCATTATTGTAAGAAGAAGGGACATATCAGGGCTGACTGTTATTCATTGAAAAACAGAAATAAGGTTGCGGGAGCTAATAAAAGAAGAAAGCAACCAATTAAAACAACAGAAGCTGATGTTGTAGAAGATGAGCAAAGTGAAGGAAAACTTCTTGTAATTTCTGACATGCGTTTCAACCCTTGTGAGGAATGGGTCCTTGATTCGGCAAGTATGTCCTAACAAGGACTTGTTTTCAACATATGAAGGAGTTTTGAGAGGTGCAGTGATTATGGGGAACAACGCACCTAACAAAATTGCTGGAGTTGGTACAGTCAGAATAAAAATGTTTGATGGTGTTATCAGAGCACTAACTGATGTCAAGCATGTTTCAGAATTGAAGCGAAATATCATCTATTTGAGTACACTTGACTCAAATGGGCATAAATACGTTGGTAAATGTGGAGTTTTGAAGGTGAGTTGGGAAGCTCTTGTTGTCATGAAGGGATATAAAAACTCTACGTAGTTGTACATTTTTCAGGGTTCCACAGTTATAGGGGATGTAATAGTTGTCACTACTTCTTTGACTAATGAGGACGTTACAAAACTTTGGTATATGTGCTTTGGGCATATAAGTGAAATGGAATGGTAGAATTGAGTAAAAGATGGCTTCTTGATGGGTAGAAGACCAACAAATGAAATTTTGTGAGAATTGTATCTTTAGAAAACACAAAAGAGTCGGATTCACTACTGGTAGACACAACACGAAGGGGACACTTGAATATATTCATTCAGATCTCTGGGGACCGGCCAAGATACCTACAAGAGGAGGTGCTTATTACTTGTTGACAGGAAAGTTTGGGTATTTTTCTTAAAACAAAAGATTGATGTATTTAGGACCTTCAAAGAATGAAAAACAATGATTGAAAAGCATACTGGAATGCATATTAACGTCTACGCATAGATAATGGGTTGGAGTTTTGTTCTGGTGAATTCAATAGCTTCTATAGAGCTGAAGGCATCTTGAGATACTTAACAGTGCCTGGAACTTCTCAACAAAATGGTGTGGCAGAACGGATGAATAGAACCTTGATGGGAAAAGTTCGGTGTATGCTTTCAAATACTGGGTTGTCTAAGAATTTTGGGGCTGAAACTGCTACCACAACTTGTTTTCTAATTAATCGTTTTCTCCCTATTACCATAGGGAAAAAGACACCAAAAGAGGTATGGTTTGGTAAATCTTCTTCCTATACTGATTTAAAGATTTTTGGATATCCTATTTATGTTCATGTGAATAATGGGAAGTTGGAGCCTAGGTCTAGAAAATGTGTCTTTCTTGGGTTTAAATCAGGTGTGAAGGGGTATAAACTGTGGTGTCCGGAGGAAAAAATAAAGTTGTGATTAGTAGAGATGTAATATTTGACGAACTTGTTATGGTTCATGGCATGCCTTGTAAATACTCTAAAAAAATTAAGGAGTCTCAACTCAGGTGAAATTGGAAATTAATCCAGAGGAACAATCGGAGAGTACATAACAGACTAGCTCAGTATTATCAGGCAATAATATTTTCCCTACACCATCACCAGCACCACAGTATTCTATTGTAAATGATAGACATCGTAGACAGATTAAACCTCCACAGAAATATGGGAAAATAGACTTGGTTGCATATGCTTTGAATGTGACTGAAGAAATTGATTCCACTGAAGAACATGTTACATATACAGAGGCAATCAGTTACAACAATTCTAACATACGGTTGATTGCTATGCAAGAGGAGATGAAGTCTCTAAACATAAATTGTACTTGGGACCTGGTGAAACTACCTAAAGATAAAAGAGCTGTTCATTGCAAATGAGTGTTCAAAAAGAAAGAATGAACATCAGAAATTGAAGATGCTAGGTATAAGGCCAGATTGGTAGCAAAAGGCTACAATCAGATTTCAAGTGTTGACTTCATAGATGTGTTTTCACCGATTGTAAAGCATAGTTCGATTCAGGCTTTGCTTGTGATTGTTGCAAACAATGACTTGAAACTTGAACAGATGGACGTCAAGACAGCATTTTTGCATGGAGAACTCGAGGAGAGCATTTACATGCAACAACCA
This sequence comes from Osmanthus fragrans, assembly GCA_019395295.1. Taxonomy (NCBI): domain Eukaryota; kingdom Viridiplantae; phylum Streptophyta; class Magnoliopsida; order Lamiales; family Oleaceae; genus Osmanthus; species Osmanthus fragrans. The sequence continues at coordinate 17,109,458 of CM033357.1, forward strand.
GAGGGGTTTATAGTTTCAGAAAATAAAGACTATGTGTGCTTATTGAAGAAATTATTGTATGGATTAAAGCAGTTACCAAAGCAGTGGTACAAACAGTTTGATTCATTCAAGACTGCTCATAGCTTCAACAGAAATAATTATGACAGTTGTGTGTACTTCAGAAAAAGAGATGATAGATCAGTAATATATTTGCTATTATATGTCGATGACATGCTTATTGCAGCCAAGGATAAAGCAGTGGTCAGAAAGGTTAAATGTCAAGGGTACAACAAAGAAATTCTTGGTATGCAAATCTAGAGGGATAGAAAAGATGGCAGATTGTATTTGAGTTAGAAGGGGGTACATAGAGAATGTGTTTCAAATGTTCAATATGCTGAAAGCTAAAGCTATTAGCACTTCCTTGGCTGTCCACTTTAAATTATCAGCTAAATTATATCCTCAATCAAATAAAAACATTGACTACATGTCTCGGGTTCCTTATTCTAGTGCGGTTGGTTCGTTGATGTATACTATGATTTGTATAAGATCAGACTTGACAAATCAGTCAATGCAGGAAATCATGGCAATGAACATTGGAAAGAAGTGTAGTGGATACTCAGATACTTAAAAGGCTCAAATAATGCTTGTTTACATTTTGAAAGAAATTCAGATGGAGTCATTGGGTGTGTGGATTCAGATTATGCAGGAGATCTTGATAAAAAAAAAAAAAAAGATTACTCACATGGTATGTGTTTACTCTTGGAGGATGTTTCATGAGCTGGAAAGCTACATTGCAAAATACAGTAGCTTTATCTATAGCAGAGGCAGAATATATGGCAATTACAGAAACATGTAAGGAAGCTACGTGGTTAAGGGGATTAATTGGTGAAATCAGTGAAGACTTGCATATTTTTACAGTGTTTTGTGATAGTCAGAGTGCTATTTTTCTGACCAAGGATCAAATGTTTCACGAGAGGACTAAGCACATTGATGTGAGGTACCATTTTGTGCATGAAGTGATTGTTCGTAGTGATATTGTAGTGAGCAAGGTTCAACTAAGGATAATCCTGCTGACATAATGACAAAACATTTCCCTATTGCTAAGTTTGAGCATTGCTTGAACTTGTTGTTTGTCATTGATTTAGTCCATTGGGACTTGTTTGGAAGAGGTAGAGTGGTGTTTACTTGGAGTTCCTTGTAGTGGAATTTGGTTCAAGGTGGAAATTTGTTGAAATGTGACCCAAATTCTAATGAAGATTGGAGTTGTATTTGAAGTAGTTTAGGAGAAAAATGAATTATCGACCGGGACAAAATATAGCCGCATTTTCGCTAGCTGGCCTCTCAAGCGTCTGGAACTGAGACGATGTTGCCCGCTCTTAGCACGCCTGTCACTCGCTTCTCGCTCGACGTCGCTCGAACGACAGTGTTATCCGGGGCTATGTGTTTTAACGCCTTTTGGTCTCATATTCATCTACAACTTAGTTTTAGGATTTCATATAAATACAATTCGACGTGTATTATCTTCATAAAAGACAACAACATATATACAACCTACTGGAGAGCTTAGATCTTAGTTGAGTGCATTGAGATCTTGCTGTAAACACATATTGTTATTGATTGTAGTGAAATTATCCTATCCGCCAGTAGCTTTTTCCCATCTTGGGTTTTCCACTTAAATCTTGGTATTCATTATTTGATTGTTTATTTCATTATTGTCATAATCTTTTGGTCAGTTGCATATTCGCTCCGTGAACCCTACTGCATGCCTCGCGAAGTACTTAATTATATACAAAGGAAAGGAAAACATGAAGGGTTCGCATAACTAGACTCAAGCCTTTCTTTCGTTCAGGCTAACTACAGGCTGTCAACAGAGCCGTAAAGCATGACACTCGTGAACTGAATCAATTATCAGGAAGCCAATAAAAAGCCACCATCTGTAATTCCTCTAAGATAAACAAATTACCCTAGAACTAGAAGAAAATATATAAATACCCCCTCATTTAAAGAAGAATGCATGTAATTCAAATATCTATCTCAAATAACTATTTTACTTCTTGTTTTTGTTTGAGCATCTAAATTAATGAGTTTAGAAAGTGAAAATTGTAACTAGCCAAGTAGAATTGCGATGCAATTGGAAGCCTCCATGCCCAGAAAAAGGTGGAACAAACAAAGACGCACAATCTCACAAGGTATGAAGATCACACGTGGTACAGAGTCTCAAGCACCTAGGGAGCCCTAACTTAAAATTCTCTGAGCCTGAAGATGATTATAAACAACTCCCTCGCTTTCAATTGTATTTTGATAATAATGTAGGGAATCAAATCTCCCTAAATGTGATACGTCAGGGATGCGAGCCGAAATAACTCGCGATGGCCTTATCTATCTTTTGAAAATAAACTTCGTAAATATCCCATTTAAAAATGCTTTGATCCAATACAAAGTCAACACCCTAGGAACTTTATTGCAGAATATCTTAGTTGATATCGCCAAAATATAAGGATTTGATTCCCAAGAAACAAATCATCTAGGTAAAAAACTAGAAAATGAGAGAGAAGTGCATGCTTGAAATCCTAATTTAGGAAAGCAAATATTCGATGCTATGAATGGAGGGATGAAAAACATGTCTATCAGTAAAGATAATTTAACAAGTATTAGGGGAAATATGAGCAATGAAAGTAAATGAAAAAAATATTGTACCTAAGATGAGTTCGTGGAAAGAAGGATTGACAGTAAAAGGAGAGGCCAGTCCCACCAAGAAATGACTATCATGTCCCAGATGGGCAAAAGCGAGTTTAACTCCACCAAATTATAAATGAAAAGAAAAACGTCTGAAGAAAACTCTTCCTTACACCCGCAATACTCCTTAATAAAAATGACTCAACCTTACGAATCCATCCGTTCGGGATAAGTTGAGTGGGGACAATACTAAAAGAAGAAATGACGATGTGAAAGTAACGGTGGAAAAATGAAATCTAAACCCCATACCCATCGAACTCTTATAAATAGCTATACAATCATAGGGAGGACAATCCGCATTCGAAACTGTCTAGGATAAACCAATTCTAAATTTCAAGGACACCAAATATTTTCTCAGCAATATTTACGATCCCGACTTTCACCCAAATATTTCTCAGTAATATTTAAATATATCTTTAAGGCTTCTAAAGTATTTCTACTACTAGCAATCGAAGTCTTGCGAGCTGCATCAGCCCTAGGTTGGAAACTCCCACATTGGTCAGAAGGTTTTGGGATTGCCTCAGACGAAGAAGGATTCGTTAAGGGATGCGACTGCGCCGCAAGATACTAAGAGACCTCTAAAGAAAAAGGCGTGTCATGAGACGATTCCCCAAGACGAACCTTCAATCTCGAATACTTGAGAAATATTTTGAGAATCACAATTGGAAGACATGGCAAGAAAAAGGGTATGCAATCGCTAATAGAGACGAATAACAAAAGAAGAAAGAAACCTACAAAAAAATAACAAATTTAAAGGTTCTTAAAAAAATGTGAATCGTTAGATTGTGTCTCTAGATTAATCGTAGCCGACCAAAATACATAAGCATAGTCATTGAGTATCAAGAGGCGCCTGATTAAGAATAATAATAATAAAGTTCTCGTTTAAGCGCATCTAATGTGCCCATTAATTACGCACAGGCCACCAGTCTAGAAATACCCAAAAAGACCTTGCAGCACACACAAATAATTACGGTAATCCCCTCAAAATGATCTACATCACCCACCATTACCAAAGAAAAATATGTGAGTAATAATGGATTATCAATGCATTAAAAAAAAAACAAGTCCTAGAATTATTATGAATATTAAAATCAGATTTGAGGAAAATCCGCTCCTCATTTGCCCTATTGCATGCCTCGTGAAGTATGTAATCATATGCAAAGGAAACGAAAATATAAAGGGTTCCAATAATAAGACGCAAGCCTTTCTTTCGTCCTGACTGATTACAAACTGTCAACACCCACGTTACATAAAGCATGATACTCGCGAACTAAATCAATTACCAAGAAGCCAACAAGAAACCGCAACCTATCATTCCTCTAAGGTGACCAAATTACCCCAAAATTTGGAGAGAAGTCTATAAATACCCCCTCAATTGAAGAAGGCAACATGTAATTCAAATATATCCCTCTCAAATAACTATTTTACTTCTTATTCTTGTTTGATTAACCAAATTAGTGAATTTAGAGTGAAAACTATAGTTAGGTGAGTAAAATTTGTTTATCTAATTTTCATCATACGCCCGATACCTCACTTTAAAAGGTTAGAGAACCAAAACATACTAAAAAGTTAGGGAACCTGTCTATTTTTACTTCAAAAAATCTACTAAGAACACACACAGACACACGTGTTCTGTATGTTTTTGCTATTAGGTAAAATGATTATTTAGTACAAGTGACATTTCAGGACATAAAATTACTTTTAGATCCAAGATAACATCAAGTAGAGGAAGAAAAAGCATGGGAAATTTTAAGCACATAAAATAGGGGACAAAAGTATAAACAATCATATGGTGCCCCATAAATTTTCAAAAGCAAACCAACTAAAGCACAATAAGAATCTCCTCCACTCATGTTGAATTATGGGAGCGAATGTCAGTTACTTTTGGGGAAAGCTCAGAGGAGAAAAAAGAGAATTATGATGATTGTGTAGTTTAGATTTAGGTACAAAATATTGATGGAGTAGTCAAAAGCATTAGCCTTTTGCATTATTAGAAATTAAAAGAAAAGATATAAAAGCAGTTTCAAGTATAGAGAGTGTACTTAAATCATGAGGCCCTCCATAACCATTCCCTCCATTTTGCAAAATCTTGATATCCCAATACATTTTACAGAAAGATAACTGGATCCCACCTTTGTCCCTCCATTAATTTCCAATGTTACACATTTGCTTTTGGTTTTTCTTGATCATGCAAAAAAACAATAATAACAATAATAAGCAACAACATGACGAAGAATTCAAGTATCATTCCAGGCAGCAAAAGCTGGCAACTGTGCATTTGAAAGTGGAAGAGGCCTCAGTTGGGTAGTAGCGTGCATCCAGGTATTAATGTAAGTCGAGGCAGAGGCGGAGGGGCCATCATACTTGTTGGTGAGGGTAGTAGGCTTTGCAAAGAGGATGGAAGCACCTGTTTTATCTGGACTTGCTTCCCTTGAGCTGCTTAAGCTGGTAACCAAAGATGATGGGTTCGAGAAGTGTTGTGCTCCAAGGTTGATAGGTTTCTCCATAACCGGCTCGCTAACGATTCCAATCAGATCCTGCAGCCCTACTGAGAAAGAAGGGTTTTGATAATTTCCTGAATGCATAGTTTTCTCATTCATTAATTCCAAAGAATCATTTTGTTGATGACTGGGGGATTGGTATAGAACCATTTTCCAATCAGGTACATTCTCCAGTCGAGCAAATCCCTCCGGTTTCTGTGCTAATGTGTTGTATTCAATGGCCTCAGGCTGCGGCTCCCTCTCTTTATTTCGCCTAGCTAGCTCTCCAGTAGGCAGCGTACTGCTCGCAATAATTTTCTCTACGTTATATCTTGATATGTCAAAGTTTGTCACAGCATTTACTCCCCGGAACTTGATTGCAGCAATATCGTAAGCTTCAGCTGCTTCCTCTTGAGTACCTAAGTTGAAGAAAAAAAATGATATACCCGGCCTCATTTAGTACACAATATCCATTCTAAGAGACCTGATCTCCTGCCTCCAATGGACTTAATAAAAAATTTCGGCTGCTGAAGTGGCAAAATTAAACCTTATTTATGGTTCTCTAATTAGAAAGCATAAAGTTTAATCAAGAATTTAGATAAAATGACTTGTAACTTATGTGTGAACAGCCTTAGATAAAAATCAACCATCAGTCAAACTTATGTGCGAACAGCCTTATAAAAAAGCATGTTATAATTTGCAGACAACTTTAAATAAATGAATAAAACACATACTGAAACTGTAAGACAATAAAAATCCACTGATGAAAACTCACTGAAAGTTCCAAGATAGAGGTCCTTGTTCCCAGCAACCCGGCCAATCCGAGCTTGCCATCGGCCGTGCTGATGATGCCTGTAAGCAGAAAACCCGAGATTTAAGGTTATGCAACTTGAAATTCGTAAAAGGCTCTTTATTCTTAATATTAAGAATAATAGAATATTATCTAGTAAAAGGTATATTCAGTTGGACCTCGTTACTCCTCTGTACATTGAAGCTCCCCTTGAAAACCCACTACTTTTCCTGGAAAACAAAAGCTGTAAGTGAGAATTCTGCGAGAAAAATATTAGGAATCAAAACCCATTAGCCAGATTAAGTTTCTTATTTTTTGATTAATAAACCTTCTCAAGTGTGCGACATATTCCTGTCTACTCATGTTCTTCATCCCCTCAAGCTCTTGCCTGTAGTTCTCCAACTGCACAACAGTAACAAAACTGTAATTTTGTTGAGTGAAAACATCAAAAGAAAACTGAACCGACCCCCGAGGAAAAAATAATACATACCGGGAAATTAATATGAGTCGCGGGTCCCCAGTACTTAAGGGCAGCAAGATCATATGCTCTTGCAGCCTTCTCTTCCATATCATAACCACCTAGAACGAGATTATCACAAGTAAATAATTCATAATCTACATTAAATAGCTTTACACACTTTCAGAAAACAATAATCTTACCCAGATAAACTGAGATTTATACGATTTGATGGAAACAGCATATGATCCACAACAATAATGGAATATGTCAAAGAAAAATCAAACCAAAAGTTAGACCATGAAATGTAGCTAGAACCCATAATACGTCCAAAAGAATATTATTGTAGATTCTTAGCTAACCTTGCCTCCCTTTTCTAGTCTGCCCCTCCTTCTTGCAACTGTTATCCCACAGATGAGCTTCATACCTACCAGTCCACCTATGTCTGAAAAAAATAGTACAAAAACGTCCCATCAAATCAAAGAGAAAACAGGCCAAAAACCATGAAAATTTTCTAAACAACCCAACCAAAATGTTGTAAATTTTCGTCTAGCAAGAAAATTGTGAAAGTAATGATACAGTGAAAACTAGAGAAAGAGTGGACTAACCTAGTTACACCTCTATACTGAGATGTTCTTTGACCAAACGTGTCAATAGATTTCCGATGAACAGTTTGCTTTTGCGCAACTTTTTCAGATCCTCTCTTCTTGGTTCCCAAGGTTATACAGTGAGTCTCAGTGGGTGAGATTTGCCTTGAAGCAGTGACACAACTAGACTGAGAATTAGGACTCATGGACAAGCTCAAAGACTGCAAATCCCCACAAGTATTAGAACCCGGAGCACCTCTATCTTCAACCATACTACCATTTACCTGCTGCTCTAAGGGATGGTGATCCACCCATCTTTTCAGACATTGAAATTCATCTTCAGTTGTCGGAGGAACATGTGCGTTACAGTCTACAAGTTGAGTTTCCTTGGGCTGTTCCTCATCTGCTCTCTGGTACATACCATTACACTGTAGTTCAGAATAATACTGATGGTTTTGCTGCTGCCTAATGGACTCTTGGTTGTAGAATATGCTGTCTAGGCTTAAAGCCATCGTTTCTCCATGACTAGCCATTGTTGCACCACCCAAGAAATCTTCCAGTTTAGGAGAGGAATTTGGTACCATAGCTACATGAAAGGAGCACAAAGGAGAGTCAAAGATTAAATAATAAGTTAACAAAATGACTAAAAATGGATGACATAATAAGAACCTAACCAACCTTGTGCGTGGGATCTAGAGAATGCTTCCATAATGCAAAGTGAACCATCAGATTTAAGAGGCATTACTGACAAAGGAGAGTGAAAGCCCCCCATTTCACCTACTCCGTAACAGACTGTTGAAGTATTTAGGTGAAGAGGTGAAAAATAGAAGTTGCTTGATGGAACTGCTGTGGTAGTAGGAGGAGCATCAGTATTATGATTGAACTGAGGATGAGGATCTGAAGAAGAAGAACCCTCCATATTCATGGGTGAGAGAGTAAAACCCAACCAGTTATTGTTACTTCCATTGCTATTATCATTCATGGACTTCATCTTCTACAGATTCAATTTCTCTCTTTCTCTCTCCTCTTTTGTTGCCTGTTCTCAGAGCAAGTCAATCATTGAGAGCAAATAAAGTAATTATTTCTCTAATATGATTCTTCATCTGAAAAACCAAATCTTCTTTGTAGTTTTGTTGCAGAAATTTCATAAGAACAAGAAAAACATTGGCTAACAAAAACTCGTCTCTCTCTTCAAAAGAACAAAACGCGTCCTTTTAATCTCTATATAAACAAAAAGACCGAATTTTCATAAACAAATGCTGGGAAGTGGGTAGCATTCCATGGGGATCTGTGTACATCCATATCTTTGGAGTGTCTAGGATGGAGGAGCCTTTTGATAATTTTTTTCTTGTAAAATTTCCTTAGCCCAACTCTTGGAACCCTACCTTAAACCCAGAAGATGACATGAAGCCAATACCCCAAACGCACTTGTATATATAAAATACTTTGCAAATATGGTAAGAAGAACCTGACCTGTTATTGTCCAAATAACCAAGAATATTAAAAATATGGCAAAGTGTGCATTTTTTTTTCTTTTCTTTTGTCTCTTTCTTTCTTTTTCTATTGTGGGTTTAGGCGAAGCTGACTAAAAATAAATAAAAATAAAAAAATTCCAAAAATGTTTCTTATAAGTACTAAAATAATTAATAGATATATCTTAATTAAATTCTGTAAATGCACCTTATAAGTTTAGGAAAAAAATATTACAATTTTTTGTTTATTTTTCTTTCTCTGTTCTTTCAATTTCTTTTGTAGGTTTTGTCTTGGCTTGCTATCGAAAAAGATCTCAACATGTCACTAAAATTATTATTAAGCATATGTTTTGCCTTCATTTTTAAAAAAAATTCATTTTCAATCATATATTTCAAATTAATTTTTTATTTTTTTAATCACACATACTTCAAAAAATAACTATTTTAAAATATATTTTCTCATCAAAATGTGGCTCAAACGGGATGTTTCTTATGCCCCGTTTGATCCATATTTTTATTTTCATTCTCATTTTCATTCTTCTACTCATTTTCAATCATACATTTTTCACTAAAATAATATTTTTTATCACATTAATAACTTTTCCTTCTTTTTCAACCATACATTTATCATCATATCACTATTTCAAAATTCATTTTTCTCAAATAATCTCTATCAAACATACTCTTAATTAAGTTGCTTATAAGTATCTTATAAATTTATGCAAACATTATTTTGTGAATCTAGTGGAGATGTAAAGAACCAATGGGATAAAAGGGTGGTCAGAGGATTGCCTTTTTTTTTTTTTACGGTCACAGAGGCTTGGATAGATTTGACGGGCGGAGACATCCAGTCACTTCATGCAGTACAGCTTTTCTGTACAATATATCCAGCTGCATCTCTCTCTCTCTCTCTCTCCAATTTCAAAGTTTGGCACTGAGAAATTATACTCTCTTTCCATATACCAGCTAAATTCCAATTTTCAATCGGTTCAAATTTCGCTCAATTTGGTCAAATTTTTAATAATTTTTTATAAAAATAATAGTTAATTTCAATTTAAATTCAAATTCAAAATTCTAACCCCTACCAAATATTTATGCACATTTAGAGTGTGTTTGATATTAATTTTAATGAGAATAGAATTTTTAGAATAGTGATTGATGAAAAAATGTGTGGTGAAAAAATAATGAAAAATAAGAATGAGAATGAGAATTGATGAGGGCTAAACGGGCTCTTAGGTAAAGTTTGATTCTCATTTTAGGAAAAAAAAAAAAAAAAAGGTATTTTAAATAATTGATTGATGGAGAATGTGTGATTAAAAATTAAGAATTTTTTTTTTATTTTCGTGTAATATTATTTTATTAAAAAATGTATGATTGAAAAGAATAAAGAAAAAAAATGAAATCAAATGGGGACTTAGTAGTTCTTATTTGAATTTCATTAAAATATCTTTATAATATGAAGTTACGTATTAACAACGAATTCACAATTATTATCAATATATTATACAGACATTTGATAAGGCTCATTACTTCTATTCATTTGATTTTCTTTATAATGAAGTCCAAACAAACACTTTAATAGAATTTATTTTTAAAAATAGCACTTTTAGAGTATGCATTTTTAATTGTAAGGACTGTTAAAATGAAAAAAATTATTTTAGAGGGGAGTTTTGAAAAAAAAAAAAAAAGTCGCTTTTGGTATTCTTTTAACACGATATATATGTCACGAGTTTAGATATTTTTGTATTATTTTCTCAGTTCAAGATATGTTTTGTGTTTAAGCTATCTACTATTGTATATGAGATTAAATTATATATACTAACTCATGTATAAAATGAGTTACTCACAATTCACATGACATATGGGTTCCGTGTGAATAAAATATTTCTACAATGTGGTCCTCACTCTCTATTGTGAGTAGTAAGAGAGTTAGTAAAAAAATGTGAGTAAGTATAGCATTGTTCTTGTATATGTAAGCACGGAATCTGAACAAGCTAGATTAATACGGCATATTAAGATTTACATAAAGTAGAGTTTTTTTTAGAGAATGTATAGTTAAAAAGTAAATAAAAAATTATAGATTACGTACAAAATTATTTTATTGAGATAATGTGTTATTGAAAATGAGTTTTAATTTTTTTTTACCAAACAGGGCTAAATTATCTTTTTGAAAGTTTAAATTGACAAAAACAATTATTTTAAATCATTTATTCTACAAAAACGCTCCAACTAAGAATTCACTTTTTCTCAATAATTCGTAACGTGTATTAGTTGTGTGGATTAATATGTTTGTATAGAGATTTTGTACTCCCAATTTCTCTCTTCTTCTTCTCCGAACCTCTTTCTTACATAAATGTTAAACATATTTACGTTAAATATATATATATATATATATATATATATATATATATATATATATATATATATATATATCTTTGAAGAGCAAGTGCTCCAAAACTTTTTTCTAAGGCTAACAGTGTTGTAGTCAACACCTCCTCACGACAAAAAAGTGGGAGTGGGTCTCTATTTGCTCCCAATATTCCAGAAATGATGAGAAAAGGGCCCTATAAAATAGCAATGCATTTGGTGAAACAAGATTTTTTTATTCAACACCTTTACAATAATTTACAATAAATCAACTAAATGATCAAACGACCCCTTTATATAATTTATAACATGAAAACAATCATATAGCACTACTATTCCAAAAATAATGGGTTTTGTATTGCTGTTGCTGAGAGTGATGTTCCAAGGGTTATCCAATGTTTCCACTCGGATTTTAGTTTTGCTCGCAATTAGCTTGCCTCTATTGCTATTTCAGTCCCTATGTCTTACCACTTGGTGAATTGTATTTCAATTTTTCTCTCACCATTTGTGTGCGGAGGCTTTTATTTATGAAACTTAGTCCCTGTTTGGGCTCTATTAAAATTAATTTTTGAAGAAAAAATAGTGATTTTTTTGAAAATGTGAATAAAAAAATAAGTAAAAGTTTTGAATTAGAGTAATATAATGCATTTTGGAAGAAAATGAAGCCAATAACAAGGGCATACTGTTGACTAACAAAATATATTTATATATAGCAGTGTGTATGTTAGTGGTGGTGCTATTCCTTCCAGGCTTTCTGCAAGAGAATGTCCTTTTCGGGTAGCCAATAAATGAAGGGTTTTTGTCAAATATTATTATTATAAAAACTAAATAAAAAAAGTAAATAAAATAAAAACATGTATCCCTTTCTGTATTCGAAAACAGATAATTTTCATGAACTAATCAAAGAATATATATAAGAAGAGGCAGACGTTTGATGATATACAAGTAATTATGATGGATCCTTTATTCGTGCGGGTGTTGCATGCAGAAGTGGATTCATGGAGACAGATTTTCAAATGTAAATGATTTGGTTTGAATCTTTGATAGTAAGAAAGGCTTTAGTTTTGGGGGGAAGTAAATACTCTTTTGATTATATAGTAATGATGAGTGAATCCACCAAGCACTCCCACACAAATAATGCCTTTCCCTGTCAGATTAAATCATACATAGATGCCACGATAAAGGAGTCACTTCCACTCTTAATTAATATATAGGAGCCTATTGTGTGTTGCATTTTCTTCCCTAACTTTGTCACAACGCATTTAATCATTAATCTTTCACTTTCGTTACTCTCATATTTCAAAAGTAGTCACAGCTACAATAGTAATAACAGCGACAAAGACAATAACAGAGACGGTAACCTAATTTTATTTGCCAAAGGTTGGTAATGGGCTAGTATTTTCCAGTAGGTTTACAGATTCCGAGTTAATATTAAGGATGGCAATGAGATCGAATGCTTATGCCCATAAACGGTTTGGGTTCGATTTTAACCAAGCTCAAGCTTGAGTTTGACCTAGGGAGCTAAGCTCAAGCTCAAGCTCAAACTCTGATAGCTAGTCCGTGAGCTTCACGAGTAGACTTTTAAGCTAGCACACATGGTATGATAACGGGACAAGGCGAGACAGAGTTTGTCATTACCATCCCCATCCCCCGTAAGATATTTTTGGGAAGTGGGGTGGTCAATTTCTTGATTTGTTCGCGGTATCCTTGTTTAAAGAATTTTTTTGGAAGCTAGAAAATATAAAGATGAATAGCATAGAAATTTAAGTGAAAAACTCTCAAATCGGAGAAAAATGATAAGTTTCCATAGACAGACACAGACTTCCAGCGTATGAAAATTTTGTACAATTATATTGAATCTCTCACATACCCCCAAATTCCCAAACATGCCCCCAAAATCAAATCGAGTGAGACTACAAAATATCATCAAGCCTCACATGCATGACCATCTAAAACTTTGCGATAAATAAACTACTATATGACACAAAAGAGAGCCTTTTTATTTCTATTCGATGCAGAATTCAAAATAGTCAAAGTACAAATGAAAAAAAAAGAACCAAAAAAAATATATATTATATTTGGGATAGACAAACACAATCCTATTTTTATTGTATGATACTAAATCAAAATCCTAACAATCTCAACATTGACTTTAAATTGTATTAAGGTCTTCCATGTCGCCTCCAAATCGAAAAATATACCTCCACAACAGTCCCATATCTTACTCCCTCTTGGGTTATTTCGAAGAAATTTTTCTTTACAGCCACAATTCATAAAATAAAGAATTACCATACTCCACTACAAACTAGTGTTCTAAAAGGCGTAATGCGTGACGATGCGTGGAGGCCAAGTTAAGGGCAATGCGAGTTTAGGCGAGGTTTATACGTAAAAAAGCGTTATCTTATTTTAATATTATTTTAATTTTCAATCAATCAAAAAATCATTTAATAATTAAAAATAATATTTACTAAACATTTAAAACAGATTTATAGGAACTTTATATATTTTTCAAAATTTTCAACAAAATGATAAGTTTCAAATTTAAATACAAAATAGTAAATAAATAGCATAAGAACTTAAATCTTATCCAACTCTTTAAACATTTTAATTTATTTTGACAACAATAAATTTTGAACAATAATCCACAATTTTAATATATAATAATTTTTTTTTTAAAAAAAAGAGTTTTGGAACAATAATAGGTACCAAAATTAAATAAACAAATACTCCAAAGTATTATAACAATAATATATTTATTTTAGCATTACTAATTCAAAGTATTATAATCTATGTTTGTTAATTAGATGCATTATAATATAATTTATTTTAAAACTTCAAAAATTGAAATAATTTATTTATGTTGAAAAACTGAAATTTACTAATTGCTGGTAGTCTTTCTTAAAATAAGTTCATTTGTTTGTTTGGCAATTGGTAGTCTTTGTTAATTGCTGGTAGTCTTTGTTCAAATAAGTCCCACATCGAAAGTTGAATGGAAATGTCGAGAGAGAAATGTCTTTAAAAGCAAGTGCTTGGCAAATAGGAGAATTGTAGTGTGGGCATGTGGCTACAATGTGTAGGCCCATTAAAATAGTTAAGTTAAATTTTTTAATAAAATGAGAAAGAGAATACATTTAAACGGTTTGTTGACCGGATTTTTCACTTCTAGTTATTTAATAAGTTCGGTTTTTTAAAGAATTCTAAAAAAAAAAAAATTAAAAAAAGTGCACCTAGGCGCGCATAATTGCGCCTTAGCGGTCAACAATTGTCGTTGACCGCCAAATAAGGTGCCAAGCCACCAAGCCATTGTCACGCATTGCGCTTTGACGCGCTATTTAGAACACTGTTACAAACACTTAGAATTATCAAATTTTATGAATTTTATTGGCTCATGTCAAACAAACTTACAAAAAATTTAAGGTGCAACCATCGTGTTTAGCTTTCCTGAAAGTTCATCCTTCATCAATATAAATTCCACAACAAAATCTTCATCAATATAAATTCATCATGTATCATGGCAACTTACTAGCTAAAATCATTCTATAAGGATAACCTTGTCTTTCTTGAGAAAAGAGACACATTGTTAGAGACAACTTCTATATCTATATTTATTGACTCGAGCACTATGATGAGAATGTAAAATGACATATTTTTCCTACCTTAATGCTTATGCTTTTATAATTATTTGGTGCCTAAATGTATTCATTATTCTTTTAGTTTGATTTAGGATGCAAATGGATGAATATGACGAAATTTAGAAGAAACAAGAGAAAAATGACTAAAATGAAAGAAATATAAAAGTTCAGGGACCAAAGTGCAAACAGCCAAAAGATGACCCGAAAGACAAAATGAGAAACAAGACAAGAAGTCGAGAAACGTGAAAACGAAGTTTGAGGACTAAACGCAACGACTATAAAAGATATCAATGCTATGTAGTCGTATATGGTATTTTAGAGATTTTGAAGGCTGAAATTGCATTAACTATGCAACCACATTGGTTTGTACTATGTGGTTGCATAGTACGTTTTTGGCGTGAAAATCCTAATTTTCGAAATTGATTCAAACTCTTATGGAAATAAATTGAAAAACGTCTTTCAAAACCCTAGGACACGCCTTTCTTTCCCTCCTCCTCTCTCTTTTACTGCTTCAATTTTCATGTGTAGCTAAACTTTTGTAATTGGTCGAAGGAATCTGAAGCCTCGAAATCAATAAGGATGTGAGATCTAAATTGTGTTCATCGTTCAATTATGTTTTGAGTATCAGATGTTCTTCTATATATATTTTCATAATTGTTGTGTTTAATTACTATGAGACCTACTAGTTTATTACATGTGCAATCTACTGTTGTGTTAGATATCAAATCTGTAATTGTTTGATCCGTCTAACTTGTAAATAAACTAAGTTTTGATAGTTTGCTGTATCAGAAATTGTTAATTCTTGGGAAAAATGCTTGACTAAATTAAATACAACCGTTTGTGCTTGTGTTTTTTAGTTTCATCGATCTCTCTAATTCTTAATGTTGTTACCAAATTAAACATTTAGCGCTTGTCTTGGATTGTTTAGTAATTAGTCGTAAAATTCTGATGGTAGATGTTAACTTAAATCAAGGTTTGTTCTTTTGATTAATTTCGATACTTTAATTTGAATTGTTCGTAGTGCTTGATTTAAAAAATTATTTTCGTTATACTCAAAATCCCCCCGTCCTTGTTTACGTAGCATAAAACTAAGCTAGATACTCTCCATGGGAACAATCCTTACTTGCACTACTATATTTTATTTTTGGTTGTTGGCGATAGCACACTGCAATAGCCAAACATTATCTACCTTTTAGACGTTTTTTCTTGAGCTGTCTAGAGTGTCCATGATATCAATGATCAGAACAAGAAGGGCAAAGCACGAGTCTTTACACTCACTCAGAATGATGTAGAGGAGAACTCAAATATAATAGCAGATATTTTACTCATATCTAATACACCTGCTTATGTATTGTTTGATTCGGGAGCTACTCACTCTTTTGTATCAATGTCTTTCATTGCTAAAGCTAGTATTACTTGTGATAAGTCAGAGAGTATGCTAGAAGTTAGTGATAAGTGTGCGTTTACACACTTATTAGGCACTTATTGGGTTATAATTATTGATGAAATTGAGCATATTCTATGCATAATTGTGTATTATTTGATTTTATAGGCAAAAATCCCGACCAGACGAAGAAACGAGCTCAAGAGGAGCAAAATGACTAAATGTGTACAATTTTGTGAAGTTGAGGACTGAATTGCACTTGACCAAAAGATGGAGGACTTTGACTGCAATTTAGTAAGGGCCTAAATGATATAAATTTCAAAATCTGGGGACTGAAATGGACTAATCCAAAAATGAGAGATCAAAGTGCACGACGACCAGAATGTTCAAGGACCTGAGTAGCAAAAAATGATTGAACCATGCGACCGCATGAATTTTGCCTATGTGGTCACGAAGTGGCCACAGAATACTTAAGTACCATTTTAAGGTTCTTCTATGCGACCGCATAGAAATAGCCTATGCGGTCGCATAGAAGGAATTTTTAGAGGCGGTGAATTTTGCATTTTTCTCGAGTTTTGGTCAACATTTTGATTTGTTTATTACCTAAACTTATATATATCTAATATTATATATTATATATATTATAATTAATAGCATTAGTGGAGAGAAACTTAATGAAAAATTATGGGAATAGAGGATAAATGATAGAATTCATTCATTTTGGAGTTATCACTTATCAACTGCTCTCTTCAACCTCCTTCCTCTCTCTCTCTCTCTCACGAAAAAGCTCTCTGGTTTTGATTTCCTTTCTTAATTTTGCTTTGTTTTTATTTTGTTTTGTAGGATAATTGAAGGGGTTGAAGGTGGTGAACAAAGAGAATCCATCAAAGGAGAATTTGGAGAACAAATGGAAGATTTCAAAATTGTTATACAAGGGTTTTATCTATCCTTTTGACTTTATTCCTTTAGTTTTCATGTTTATATTGTAATGGAACAAAATTCTCTTTGTTACACTGCTTTTATTATGAGCTAAATAGTTTTATGTTGGAATTTATATAGTAACTTAACCAAAAGTTTCATTAGTATGTTGTTTTGAATGGTAAGATGCATGTGTTACTAAGTTTTAGATGTTTTAATTATTGTGTTTTATTGACTATCATGTACTTGATCAATATATGATATGGTTAAATGGTTGGTGCAATTATTGAGAAATTGTTGTACTAGATAGATCAAGATAATTAAAACCCTAGGTTTGTATAGTTTCGACTATACTCGTTTAGGTGTTATAGGAATATACATCTACCCTAGGTGACCCTTAGAGTATTCTCACAATAATTTAATGCAATTGGTTAAGTTGTATCCACATAGAGATATAGTGGATAGCTTAATCAATTAGGGTTAATTTCGCTCAAAAGAGGTTGTTAACTAAAATTGGAGAATCGAGTGTAATCTGACACTTTGGTAACACTGCCATCTTTATTTTAACGATTTTAATACTAATGAAACAATGGTTAAGTGAAAGCATAAATTCCAATATTTTCCAAATCAAAAACCATTTTCATAATTTATTTTGTCTTTTTAAAATTTAAATCGAGTCTTTTGTTTTATTTTCTCGTTTTTAAAATCAAGTTTTAAATATGTGTGTCAACATCGTTAATTTGAAACACTTAACTTGTAATTGGATACTACTAGATCCGTACGCTTGGGGCATTCGTATTCGGCTCGATCAGTTAGCATTCCCTCGGGCAAAATATTGAACACTGATAAGTTAGCTAAGTCGGTGAATCTTGAAATTAGGGGAAAACATTAAAAGCTAATTTTATATGATAGAGATGAAAGACTTTGATGCGATTTTAGGCAAGGATTGGTTGGGATGTAATTATGCAACCATTCGTTGTAAGGAAAGAGAAGTGTCTTTTTAGAAACCCAGAGAAGAACAATTTTCTTTCTCTGGAATAAAGACAAAACCTCATCTCCAACTAGTATCGGCCTTACAAACTGAGAAATTGTTGAGAAAAGAAACATATCAAGGGTTTTTAGTTAACGTCTCTGGAGAAAAGCAAGAGATGATAAAGATGGAGGACGTACCAGTGGTACAATAATTTATAAATGTATTTTCAGAAGATTTACCTAGTATTCCACCAAATAGGCAGGTAGAATTCACAATAGATCTGGTTCCTAGAGCGCCACTGGTATCAAAAGCCCCAATAGAATGACTCCAAAAGAACTGCAGGAGTTGAAAATCTAGTTACAAAAACTGTTGGATAATGGCTTTGTACGACCAAGTGTATCTCCATGGGGTGCACCAATGTTGTTTGTAAAGAAGAAAGATGGAAGTATGAGGATGTATATCAACTATCGAGAGTTTAACCGTTTGACCATCAAGAATGGGTATCCCCTCCCGAGAATTGAGGATTTGTTTGACCAATTGAAAGGGGCTAAGGTATTTTCCAAGATCGACTTGCGATCTGGATATCATCAATTGAAGGTTAACCAATGCTCCGACAGTGTTCATGGATTTAATGAATTGTGTATTTCATCAGTATTTAGACCAATTTGTTTAGTTTTCATTGATGACATTTTGATATACTCAAAGAGTAAGGATCAACATAAGGAACATCTCAGAATAGCATTAGAAATACTACGCAAGGAAAAGTTATACGCCAAATTTAAAAAGTGTGAATTTTGGCTTGAGCGAGTTGGATTCCTCAGTCATGTAGTTACTGCCCAAGGGATTGAAGTAAATCCAGTAAAATTGGAAGTGGTAACTAATTGGAGGGTACCGACTAATGCTGGTGAAGTTCGAAGCTTTCTGGGATTGACAGGGTACTATTAGAGACCTCGAGATACATTTTGGTGGAGGAATATGAAAAGAAGTATATGACAATTTGTGGAAAATGCATAGTTTGTCAACAAGTTAAAGCAGAACATCAAAGACCGGCAGGGTTGCTAAATCCATTGGACATACCTGAATGGAAGTGAGAGAATATCGCAATGGACTTTGTGGTAGGATTTTCGAAGTCAGCAAGAGGACACAATGCTATATGGCTAATAGTGGATCGGCTAACAAAGTCAGCTCATTTTCTTCCGGTAAAAATGACATTTAGCGCAGTTGTA
The DNA here is from genome assembly GCA_019395295.1 of Osmanthus fragrans. NCBI lineage: Eukaryota > Viridiplantae > Streptophyta > Magnoliopsida > Lamiales > Oleaceae > Osmanthus > Osmanthus fragrans. The sequence continues at coordinate 17,128,459 of CM033357.1, forward strand.
CATTAGAGAGATTGTAAGATTGCATGGTGTTCTTGTGTCCATTGTATCTGATAGAGATCCAAGATTTACGTCAAAATTTTGGAAGAGCTTACAAGGAGCTATGTGAACGAAATTGAATTTCAGTACGGCGTATCACCCTCAATCCGATGGTCTATCTGAAAGGACAATCCAAATTTTGGAATATATGCTAAGGACTTGTGTTTTGGATCTAGGAGGCAGTTTGAAATCGTATCTACCTTTGGTGGAATTTGCATATAATAATAGTTTCCAAGCAACTATTGGAATAGCACCATGTGAAGCTTTCTATGGTAGAAGATGTAGGTCACCCGTTCATTGGGATGAAGTCATAAAAAAAAAGAGTTTTGGGACCAGAGATCATCGAAAGGACAGTTGAAACAGTTGATAAGATCCGTACTAGGATAAAGGTAGCGCAAGATAGATGAAAGAGCTATGTAGATACCAGAAGAAAGGACTTGGAGTTTCACGTGGGAGATAAAGTCTTTTTAAAGGTGGCACCAATAAAAGGTATACTCAGGTTCGGCAAAAAAGGTAAACTACGACCTCGTTATATTGGACCTTTCGAAGTACTTGATAAGGTCGAAAATGTGGCTTATCGATTGGCGTTGCCACCTGAATTATCGGCAGTGCACAATGTATTTTACATATCGATGATCAAGAAGTATATACATAATCCTAATCATGTAGTCAGTTATCAATCATTGGAAGTACAAAAAGACTTATCTTACGAGGAATTACCGATTAAGATACTAGATCGAAAAGTACATAAATTACGGAACAAGCAGATTCAACTGGTTAAAGTACAGTGGAATAATCATGGAGTAGAGGAAGCTACTTGGGAAAGAGAAGAAGAAGTTAAGGACAAATATGTAACACTCCTTGCCCAATCAAAAGGTAAATTTCGAGGACGAAATTTTATTTAAGGTGTAAGGGATGTAGAAGCCCGACAAAAATAAAATAAAACGAAATTAGGCTTATATTTTATGTGACGATCTAGCATCACGAGCCTAGCCCATAGATGAACTTTATGCTTGACCCACATATGAAATGAAAGTCCAAGCCATAAGTTATTTAAAAGTACAACAATTTAAGATATTAAGCCCCTGTTTGAGCCCCTTTTTTTCGTTTCTATTTTTTTCTACAGTAATTGGCTGCAACACGTTACATTAAACCCGAAAAATGTCAGAGATGGGTACAGAAGAATACTTTTGGACTATTTTACCCCATACTATTTTTAATTACACCAATCATAAAACAATATTTGAAGGCCATAAATGGAAGTTTGCAAATTGGATTATTCAACTGACAGCCCAACTGCCTCATTTATCAGTTTCTGTTAGTCAACGTGTCCTTATTTCTGACAGAGGCTCACACTTGTTGACAATATTGCTGGAACCTGTCGATTTTGATGTTTAATTACTGTAGAAAAAAGAGAGAAAACGGGAAAAAGAGGGGCTCAAACAGGGGCTAAGTTTAAGTAAATTTGATTACAAAGATTTGATGAATAACTGGGTTGCCATAATGATCATTTGCATGGTATTTCATATTCATATAGGCAACCCAAGTTCGAATCACCATGCAGATGTTTTATACAATATTCTTACATAATTATTTTTATTAGATTTTCATTCATAGAAATAAATTATAAAACATATGAATAATTCATTTTTCCTTTAAGTAAATGTTTTATAAAAACTTTTTATAAATGAATTATTTTATAGGTTTAAAACTCTTCAAATTTCTAGTTAAAGAATAAATTTAACAAGGTTAATGATGATATAACTCGCCCATTTAATTTTTCACTAAAAAGAGAGGTTACAAGAATAGAAAATACACTTTTTCATTACATCTCCCCTTAAATCCGAATTTATTCATACTTTCTCTCAAAAAAAAAAAAAATTTTTTTTTGTTAAGCTAAGCTTAAGGGAATAACGAGGGTGTGAAGGAGAAAGGCTTTTTGCACATTTTGTTCCTTTTTATTCGAGAAATCAAGGTAGGTAGAGGTGCAAGTGGTATTTCGTTTCGAATTTTGATTTTTCGTTAAATGTTTTTAGTGAAATGGTACCTCTGGGTACGGTGCTTCGTCACTACAATAGTTTGAATGATCATTTTACAGCTCTACATGTTATATAATGCTATAGTAAATTGGATTTTACTAGAAATCCATCTACGTGCGACGGTAGAAATCTATAGTTCGAAAATTCTAATTTACAGCGAAATGCACGGATAATATCTGTTGACTTTCAAACTCATGGGTTAATTCCCTCTCTACGGGTCCATGGATGATGCACTATGCTATGGAGAAGCCGGTGATTTAATGTTTTCGATTCTATTACAAAACGTTTATTTTGAATAATTCGATTTCCTATGAAATGTCGGATGTGGAACTGTTCTAAGCACATTTCCTTATCAATAAGTTGTGTTTAAAAGTAGATATGCGTTGTAGAAAATAATTTACAAGTCGCTGGGTTTCAAGAAAAAAAATGTTAGCGATTTAATGTTGCTGTTCTTTTCAGTTTCTGCCATGACTTTAAAAATTCGTAACTTGATCTTTACTTGGAATTTTTCAACGAAACCAGTGGCGTTGGATAGCCTTACATGTTAGCCACTAAATGAAATTGAAATTATGTCCACCCGACATCGGTAGAGTTTTATACATCACTTAAAGTAAACTGCACCTGGGCATCATGGTTTCAAAAATTCATAACTCAGTTGTTACTTGGAATTTTTGGACAAAACCTGTGGGGTTTTATAGCTTCATGAGTTAGCTACTGAATAGACTTGGAATTATGTCGCTTCAATATGTGTAAAATTTTATATGACACTTTAACCCGAGTCTCTAAAGTTTCATTCATTAATTTCACCTCATTCAGGATTGAGGTAGATTCTTTAATGTGCGCTACTAACTTCTCATTTTCCAATTCAAGTTCCTTATTTTTTGCACTCAAGGCCTTGTTCTTGTTAAGAATCTTAAGACTTTCCTTATAGATTTTGTCATAGGCCTCTTGGTTATCTTACTCACTCACTATCTATTCTCCAAGATCATCATCACTATCTGAGTCCTCATCTTTCACACTCCCATTGTCAGATTCATCATTAACCTTAGCAACGAAGGCAACATATTTCCCACTTTCCTCTCGAGTAGATTTCTCATTCTAATTATCCGAGCCAGACTCAGTGAGAGTAGTATTCACGGCCTTCTCATGATCTTTCTTACTACTAGGACACTCTCTCTTGACATGGCCGATACCTTGACAATTATGGCTCCTCACAGATTTAGATTTTCTCGTAGATTCACTCGAGGCACCTCTGTGTCTTTCTTGAGGATGATTTTTTTTCCTAAACATCTTTCGAATTTTTTTAGCTAGGTAAGCTAACTCCTCAACATTATGTAAATCAGAATCAGAAGATTCGGTCCGGGTATTCCTCACGATTTTCGAGCCCTAAGTCTTTTCTTTAACAAGATTATCTAAGGTCAGCTCATAGGTCTAGTGGGATCGAACTAGCTCTTCTACCTTAATAGAATCAATATCCATACTTTCTTCAATAGCTGTGACTTTCGACTTGAATCGCTCGGGTAAGGATCTAAGGATTTCTCGAACTATTTTAGGTTTGGGAATTTTCTCACCTAAATTGAAGGAGGAATTTACTATGTCGTTTAAGCTAGCATAAAAGGAGTCAAATCTCTGATCTTCTCTCATTCTAATTTTCTCGAACCTTGTCGTCAGCATTTGTAATTTAGAATTTTTAACAGCCTGTGTTCCCTCATGTGTTGTGATCGCCACCAAAGCGCGTCAAAAATAATATTTCCTTACTCCACTAAAAATGTCGTTCAAGTAGTACAATGCAAGTAAGGGTCATTACCCGCAGAGGATTGGTTCAACTATGTTAATTGTACAAAATAAAATCAACGGCGAAAGCATATAAATGGGGGGGGGTTTGATTTGTTAAACAAAGAATACAACAAATTATAAATGGAAATAGCGAAATACTTGAAATGCAATAAAAATTTAATAAAGAAGGCGAAAGGTCAATAAAAGAGAGAGTGTGATCGGGGGATATTTCTTCACCGCAAGAATGACTTTCCAATACATTTTCACAAAAGATTTTCGTTCAAATGATTAACAACAATTCGAGAATAATCACAAGCTCGATTACCTCAAACTCTCCTTAGATTATAGTTGAATAAAATAAGCTCTTTACCCAACCTTAATCATCAAACAACCTAGGATAAGATCGCTAGATTAAATTTAACGAAAGCATTTAAACAAGAGAGTCGAATTGAATTAAGTACAAACACACAAGCTCGGTTTGTTAACTTAAGCGATAATCCATCTACATTTAATAGAAAATTCCACATAATCCATCAAAATATAGTTGCTACTAGGGTTTGGTCAAATTGGCAATTACGGACTAAAAATCCCAAATTAGCAAATATCGAAACAACCCAATCATCTAGTAGCGCTCCTAAACAATCGAGAAGAACAATATAAACAATAAACTCAATGGATTCATCACATTAATCACAAGAACTATAAAGCACAAAACTATTGGAATCTCATTCAATGGTTAGAAAATACCCCCAATCACATCTAGGTTTAGTTATTCATAATGTGCTTACAAATAACCATTGAAAACTTACAGTACATGGAAACTATAAAGATTAAGGAAGAGAGAAAGCTTATTGATGAGAAGAACAAAAGATTGAGTCTTCAATGTCAAAGGAACTTCCTCTTCTTCTTCTTCAAAGTGCCAAATCGCCTAGTCTTCACACCAGATTTTTGGACTCCTTCTTTGGTCGACTTTTTCCCAAAAACTTGCCCTAGAAATGGTCTCCAAGGTCTGGTTTATAGTGTAGAGAGGTAATGAGACGGGTCGGGTTGAAGACGGGTCGATAGATTTTAAATTAGGAATTCGGGAGATTTTCCCGGGTTCTGCTCCAGAAATACCCTATGCGTACGCATAGGGTTTTATGCGCGTACGCATAATGGAACGTAAATGTCTTCAGTCACTGGCTTTGGCAAGTGTGCGTACGCACGACCTGCAGGCATGTGCGTACGCACAGGCAAATTCTGGGCTGTCTTCAATTTTTTCTGGTTTTTCACTCGACTTCAACCCGCAATCTACATTTCTTCATATGAACACTCCTGGATTCGCTCGCCGAACTTAGGCGTTTTTGCATCCCAATTGTTTTGCCTCTTTTCTCGCTCAAATGCTTCACATTAATACTCGACTCGGGTTTTCGCCTAAAAATAAAAATTAACAAAATTAAGCGACGAAATAAATTAGGAAACCGAACAAATATTGAAAGTTAAAAGGTAAAATAAGTGCGAAACCCGCACTTATCACACCCCAAACTTAAATCTTTGTTAGTCCTCAAACAAAGCCAAACAAACACGCATGGAAAAACACGAATTAAGACCAAACGATAATATAATAACAACGAACACACAAGAAAAATAGTTTGCCGATTTACTCCAAACATCGCATCAAACATAACTTATGAAATGTTTACAAAAATGCTACCGCACAACTTTTAAAACTCATTCCAAGCTCAGCTCGTGTGTGTGTGTTGTCAACCAATTCATCGCCATACACAAGTTGATGGAATCCCGACCCTCAAAATGTCAAATTTTTCTTTCTCGCTCGTGGGAAACACACTCCCCCAAACTTGTTATTTTCACTCTCGCCCAAGGTGTCGAAAACATCGGGTTGCTCTCCAAATCACTCAATGCTTTGCTCAAAATCATTCCAATGAAAATGTTCTACCATAAGCTTGCAAATTTTCTCGTTCGCCACCACTTAGATCACATGTTTTACACAAATCATAAGGTCTTTTCATGGGTTGTAATGTGGCTTAAGGTTAAGGTGTGGATAAATTTAGGTAAGTGACAAAGAAGCCATAAAAACCAGTGGAGTAGAGATAAACAACTTAGCTTAGCAAAGATAGATCATGAAAGCCCCAATCACTCCAAACAATGACTTCTTGATTTTCATAAATTCAACACAATCAACCTTATCCTTCGAATATCAAGAGAAATCAATAATATAGACATAAAGATCAATCTCCTCCATGAATTTCCTTGTTTTCAAATCATCCTCTATTTTTTTATTTTTTTTTATTGACACAATGGAATTTTGTGGATATTGACATAGAAACATGTTCCAATTTACCAATCATCGCATCACCAAAGATATTGACACCCCCAAACTTGCTTTCTAGCACGCCCAACATTCTAAGTAACAACCAATACTCCACTAGCTTTGAGGCTTGGGTAAAGATATTGTTTTCTGGATATTGAAGCTTGTAATGCGGGTTTATCAAAGAAAAGGCAAATAGGCACAAAGGGGTTCATCAAAGAAAATATTAAATGCAGGGTAAGCCATTTGGCTAAAGTGGTTAATCAAATGTAACAAAGATGGCCTTAATCATATCCATGCATGCATGTGTCATTGTGATCTTGAAGAGAAGCAAAGCAAGTTCTAGAGACGCAAAGTCATGGAAGAGTGATAAAAGAATTGTTGACAAAATGGTCATCTCATTTAAGTTCCTTAACAACCTCAAGCGCCACCAACAAGTGCGTGTGATGAATCATGTGACACAAGTGTTCAAAAGTGAGTCCAACATGGAATAAGTGGACGAAAAATAACAAGTAGCATTCATGTTCACACTTCATAAATCTGTGTAATGCAACGACTAAAAACAAAGCCGGCAAGGCCATCCAACTCCACAAACAAGCATGAAAACACAAATATAAAACCCGAAAATTGAGTATTGGCGAAAAATTTAGCGAAAAATTTACTCCAATAAAGCATATAGCACACAATCATGACATAAAATCATAACATAAAGCACAAGCACGCAACCACACCCCCAAACTTAAACTTTACATTGTCCTCAATGTAAAAGCTAGAAATATAAGGGTCAAAAGTTTCAAGTACTCCCCTAAAATTTGTTTTGACGGCGATGGTTGTGCGAATGATTGTGGCTCCTTGGCGTCCATTAATGCTCAAAGCTTTTTGGTTCGGTGCTTGAAAACCTGTCACATGGGGCAAACAAAAATAATCAATATCAAAAAGATGTGATTACAAAAGAATGTCAAAAAGAATAACAATGGGTTGCCTCCCATCCAGCGCTTTTTTATAGTCTTTAGCTAGACTTTTCATTTTCACGATTTTTCAATTGGATCTTCTAGTTGCAATTCCTCCATGTCTTGCGGTGTGAATGGTTCAAAATATGGCTTCAACCGATGCCCATTCACCTTAAACTCTTTCTTAGTTTGGAGACTTTTGATTTCAACTGCGCCATGAGGAAATATATTAGTAACAACAAAGGGACCAACCCATCTAGAACGAAGTTTACCTGGAAAAAACTTAAGGCGTGAATGGAAGAGGAGAACTTTTTGCCCAACAACAAAGTTCTTCCTTGAAATCATTTTATCATGGTATGCCTTAGTCTTTTCCTTGTAGATCCTCGAGCTCTCATAAGCATCGTTCTGAATCTCCTCGAGTTCATTAAGTTGAAGTTTTCGTTGATCCCCCGCGCCTCCAAGATCCATGTTCACTTGCTTGATTGCCCAAAATGCCTTGTGCTCAAGTTCAACCGGTAGGTGGCAAGGCTTTCCATAAACCAACCGAAAAGGAGACATCTCGATCGGTGTTTTGTATGCCGTTCTATAAGCCCAAAGTGCATCGTTGAGGCGGAGACTCCAATCTTTTCTATTCGGATTCACGGTTTTCTCAAGAATGGATTTGATCTCCCTATTTGACACTTCCACTTGCCCACTTGTTTGCGGATGGTAGGGTGTGGATACTTTATGTGTAATGTTGTATTTCTTAAGCAAAGCCGAAAAAGAGTGGTTGCAAAAATGAAGTCCCCCATCACTAATAATAGCTCGAGGTGTTCCAAACCTTGCAAAAATGTTAGACTTGACAAAATCTACAACCACTTTAGAATCGTTAGTTCGAGTGGCCTTTGCTTCCACAAATACGGTTCGTCCCACACAAAGTGTTTGGCATTTTTCTTGAGTTTATGCCTTTGAGCATCGGTCAAATCACTTGGAATCTTCTTGGTGACTAAGTAATTGACGATGTCGGCATACCAAGGATGTGTGTCTAAGACTTGGAACAATTGTTCATCGGGGAAGCTTTCTTGCAATGGTAGTGTCTCTTTTTCATGGATAAGACGACTGAGATGGTCGGCTACAGAATTTTCACTCCCCTTCTTGTCTTTGATTTCTAGGTTGAACTCTTGCAAGAGGAGTATCCATTGAATGAGCCTCGGCTTTGCATCTTTCTTGGTGAGCAAGTACCTAAGAGCTGCATGATCAGAAAAGACAATTACTTTAGTGCTAATAAGATATGAGCGAAATTTTTCTAAGGCAAAAATAACTGCTAGAAGCTCTTTTTCGGTGGTAGAGTAATTGAGTTGGGCGTCATTCAAAGTTCTCGATGCATAATAGACAACATGTGGTGTCCTCCCAGCTCGTTGTCCTAAAACCGCCCCCAAAGCAAAATCACTTGCGTCGCACATCAACTCGAATAGTTTACTCCAATTTGGTGGTTGGATGATAGGTGCCGACGTCAAGAGTTCCTTCAAACTTTCAAATGCCTTCTTGCAATCTTCATCAAAGTGAAATGGTACCTCTTTTTGCAATAGTCTGCATAATGGTCTAGCACACTTTGAAAAATCCTTGATAAACCTTCGATAAAATCCTGCATGGCCAAGAAATGATCAAATCTCCCTCACGCTAGTTGGAGGGGTTAGAGAACGAATTAAATCAATTTTTGATTTATCTACTTCTATCCCCTTAGATGAAATGACATGACCTAGTACTATCCCTTGATCGACCATAAAATGACATTTTTCCCAATTAAGTACTAGGTTAGCATCCATACATCTTTTAAGCACAAGTGTGAGATTTTGCAAGCAATTATCAAAGGTATTACCATACACACTAAAATCATCCATAAACACTTCAATAATGCTTTCAATATAATCAGAAAATATACTTATCATGCATCGTTGAAATGTCGCCGGAGCATTGCAAAGACCAAAGGGCATGCGACGATAGGCAAATGTACCAAATGGGCAAGTGAATGTTGTTTTCTCTTGATCCTCCGGAGCAATTACAATTTGGTTATAACCTGAATAACCATCAAGAAAACAATAGTGAGAATGGCCCGCCAATCTTTCCAACATTTGATCAATAAAGGGTAAGGGAAAATGGTCTTTTCGGGTTGCACAATTTAGCTTCCTATAGTCAATACAAACCCTCCAACCCGTTTGGACCCGGGTTGGTACAAGCTCATTCTCCTCATTAGCTACCACCGTGATTCCGGACTTCTTTGGAACCACTTGAACCGGACTTACCCACTTGCTATTTGAGATAGGAAAAATTATACCAACATCTAGCAATTTTAGAATTTCCTTCTTTACCACTTCCATCATAGGGGGATTCAAGCGGCGTTGAGGTTCCCTTGAAGTCTTTGCTCCATCCTCTAGCAATATCCGGTGCATGCACATGGATGGGCTTATCCCTTTGATGTCGGCTATTGTCCAACCAATAGCCAACTTGTGCTCTTTGAGTATCCGGATGAGTTTTTCTTCTTGGAGCCTTGTGAGGTTCTTAGCAATGATTACCGGCAGAGTCTCCCTTTCTCCCAAGTAGACATACTTTAAATGCTCGGGGAGAGGCTTGAGTTCCAAAGCGGGGGCCTGCATCACCGAAGGTAGAATTTTTTCTTCAGAAATTGGAAGAGTAATATAAGAAAGATCATACTTCGGTGGGATACTTGGAAGTGTTTCAAGCGATGCCACCATCTCAACAATATTTTCACAAACTTGTAAATTCCTACTCAATTTAGTGAGATCATCTACATCAATGCTTTTAATCAAAGTGGTATTCAATGCATCTTCACTTGATAAGTCAAAAAGTTTTTGCACTAAAGGATCTACTATATCAATGGAGAAGCAAGTATGAATGTCACTAGGATACCTCATCACTTCAAAGATATTGAAGCGGATAATCTCACCATCAAACTCCATTGTTAGAGTACCATCATGTACATCAATCTTCGTCCTTGCCGTCCTCATAAATGGTCTCCCCAAGAGTAAAGGTGGCGACAAAGATGTCGACTCATCTTGCATGTCAAGCACATAAAAATCCGCAGGAAAAATCAATTGATTAACCTGTACCAAAACATCTTCCAAAACACCCTTTGGAAAAGCGTTAGATCTATCCGCAAGTTGAATTATAACACCGGTTTCCTTGAGTGTGCCTAGATTTAGTGAAGCATAAATAGAATATGGCATGACATTTATGGATGCTCCTAATCTAGCATGGCTTTTTCAACCCTAGTGTTTCCAATTATGCATGGGATGGTAAAACTTCCAGGATCTTTACATTTAGGTGGGAGTTTTCTTTGCAAAACGGCCGAGACATTTTCTCCTACACTTACCACTTCATTTCCTTTTAGCTTGCGTTTATTAGTGCACAATTCTTTGAGAAATTTAGCATAACGTGGCACTTGATAAATAGCATCTAAAAGTGGTATGTTTACTTGCACCTTACGAAAAGTCTCTAAGATTTCTTTCTCATGTTCCTCTTTCTTAGATTTAGCAAATCTATTAGGAAATGGGGGAACGGGAACATAAGTGGAAAGTTTAGGAGTTACCTTGCATTCCGAGGTTGGAGGAGCATTTTCCACTTTTTTACTTGATGAGTCCTCATCTTCCTTTTGCTTTGGCTCCTCAACATGAATCTTCCTTTCCCTTGGTGCCTCCTCTAAAAATTTTCCACTTCTAAGGGTCACGGCGTTGGCATTTTCTCTTGGGTTGATAGATTGAGAGGGGAGCTTTCCCGATCCTTGAGCTTCCAACTTACTCATAGAACTAGCCAATTGACTCATTTGTGTCTCCAAGCTTTTTATTGAGGTTTTAGTCTCTTGTTGGAATTGTATAGAGCTTGATGCAAGAGATTTAACCATGTCTTCGAGAGACATACTTGAACTTGGAGGTGGTGCTTGTTGGCGAGGTTGAAATTGTTGTTGCGGCCTTTGTTGATTGAATCCCGGAGGAGGATTAAATTGAGCTTGAGGAGCTATGAAGTGATTTCCTCCATAACTAAGATTTGGATGATCTCTCAACCCGGGATTATATGTGTTTGAATAAGGGTCATACCTTTGCCTTTGTTGCATTGGGAATCCCCCAATGGCATTCGCTTGTTCCGCGGTCCCTTCTTGTAGTGTCGGGCATGTATCGGTATGGTGACCCGAACTAGAACAAATCCCACACATATTAACTTGTTGCATTGACCCACGTGCCATTTGTTGCACAAGAGAAGTAAGATCGGATAATTGCCTTTCAATTTGAGAAGTAGCACCCACTTCATTTACTTGTTTAACCGGCACATCCATTCTACTCCCAAATTGTTGAGAGTTAGCGGCCATGTTTGCTATCAACTCTCTAGCAACCGCCGGCGTTTTATCCATTAAAGCCCCACCACTCGCCGCATCAATCATACTTCTTTCCATCGGAAGCAACCTTTCATAAAAATATTGCAAAAGAAGTTGTTCACTTAATTGGTGGTTTGGGCAACTAGCACAAAGCCTCTTGAACCTTTCCCAAAATTCATACAAATTTTCTCCTTGTGATTGTCGAATGCTACATATCTCCTTTCTAATATTTGTAGCCTTTGAAGCCGGAAAATACCTCTCCAAGAAGAGCTTTTGCATCTCATTCCATGTGGTGATGACTCCGAAAGGTAGATAATAGAGCCATTCCTTAGCGGTGTCGGCAAGAGAAAAAGGGAATGCTCGCAATTTAACTTGGTCTTCCGATACTCCCGTTGGTTTCATGCTTGAGCAAACCACATGGAATTCTTTCAAGTGTTTGTTGGGATCTTCTCCGGCAAATCCATGGAAAGTGGGGAGAAGATGGATCATCCCGGATTTAAGCTCAAATCTCCCTTCTATTGGAGGATATTGGATGCATAAGGGTTGTTGAACAAAAGTTGGAGCTACAAGTTCCTTTAGTGTTCGGTTTGCATCCGCCATCTCGGGCTCAATATGTTCGGATTCACTAGACGAATCAATACCCAAATTCCTTAGAAGTTCGGTTGGAGAGTCCTCTTCTTCACTTCCCGAAGTGTCGACCTCTTTTCTTGATCTTAGATTGTAATGTGAAGCTTGTTTTTTGCTCATTCACAACCTAAAGAACAAGGAAAGCAAAAATAAGAAAGAAACAACAAAAATAAAAAATAAAAGCAATTAACTAGTTGATAAACAATCTTCGGCGACACGGCGCCAAAATTTGATCTTCACCAAAGGGGCGTCAAAAATAATATTTCCTTACTCCACTAAAAATGTCGTTCAAGTAGTACAATGCAAGTAAGGGTCATTACCCACAGAGGATTGGTTCAACTATGTTAATTGCACAAAATAAAATCAACGACGAAAGCATATAAATGGGGGGGGGGTTTGATTTGTTAAACAAAGAATACAACAAATTATAAATGGAAATGGCGAAATACTTGAAATGCAATAAAAATTTAATAACGAAGGCGAAAGGTCAATAAAAGAGAGAGTGTGATCGGGGGATATTTCTTCACCGCAAGAATGACTTTCCAATACATTTTCACAAAAGATTTTCGTTCAAATGATTAACAACAATTCGAGAATAATCACAAGCTCGATTACCTCAAACTCTCCTTAGATTATAGTTGAATAAAATAAGCTCTTTACCCAACCCTAATCATCAAACAACCTAGGATAAGATCGCTAGATTAAATTTAACGAAAGCATTTAAACAAGAGAGTCGAATTGAATTAAGTACAAACACACAAGCTCGGTTTGTTAACTTAAGCGATAATCCATCTACATTTAATAGAAAATTCCACATAATCCATCAAAATATAGTTGCTACTAGGGTTTGGTCAAATTGGCAATTACGGACTAAAAATCCCAAATTAGCAAATATCGAAACAACCCAATCATCTAGTAGCGCTCCTAAACAATCGAGAAGAACAATATAAACAATAAACTCAATGGATTCATCACATTAATCACAAGAACTATAAAGCACAAAACTATTGGAATCTCATTCAATGGTTAGAAAATACCCCCAATCACATCTAGGTTTAGTTATTCATAATGTGCTTACAAATAACCATTGAAAACTTACAGTACATGGAAACTATAAAGATTAAGGAAGAGAGAAAGCTTATTGATGAGAAGAACAAAAGATTGAGTCTTCAATGTCAAAGGAACTTCCTCTTCTTCTTCTTCAAAGTGCCAAAATCGCCTAGTCTTCACACCAGATTTTTGGACTCCTTCTTTGGTCGACTTTTCCCCAAAAACTTGCCTTAGAAATGGTCTCCAAGGTCTGGTTTATAGTGTAGAGAGGTAATGAGACGGGTCGGGTTGAAGACGGGTCGATAGATTTTAAATTAGGAATTCGCGAGATTTTCCCGGGTTCTGCTCCAGAAATACCCTATGCGTACGCATAGGGTTTTATGTGCGTACGCATAATGGAACGTAAATGTCTTCAGTCACTGGCTTTGGCAAGTGTGCGTACGCACGACCTGCAGGCATGTGCGTACGCACAGGCAAATTCTGGGCTGTCTTCAATTTTTTCTGGTTTTTCACTCGACTTCAACCCGCAATCTACATTTCTTCATATGAACACTCCTGGATTCGCTCGCCGAACTTAGGCCTTTTTGCATCCCAATTGTTTTGCCTCTTTTCTCGCTCAAATGCTTCACATTAATATTCGACTCGGGTTTTCGCCTAAAAATAAAAATTAACAAAATTAAGTGACGAAATAAATTAGGAAACCGAACAAATATTGAAAGTTAAAAGGTAAAATAAGTGCGAAACCCGCACTTATCATGTTGTTTGTAAAATGTCCCAAACATCTTTTTCTACCTTACACATATGCACTCTCCTAAACTCTTCAGGAGACACAACCATAAACAGGGCATGTAAGGTTTTACTGTTCCAGTTACACTCATTTAAGTTAGCCTTTGACCAGTTTTCTATAAGGTGGGAGTAACAATATTATTGATTATGGTACTAGGGACAGAACAACCATTTTCAACACTATACCGTATCCATTTATCCATGAATTTTAAAAATGCTCTCACTCTTACTTTTCAGTACGCGTAATTACTACCATCAAAATGGGGTGGGACATGTAATTAGCTCCTCATCTATACAAATTAAGGCCATGACACAAAATAAGACTCTAACACCACTTGAAAGTTACGGGATAATGCTAGACCAAAATAGATCACTGTTTTAATTTGACATTACTTGCGGAATAAATCTAATCAAAGCAACAAATCACTTTTAATTAGCTTCTAGATGGTTAAGCAAACAATCCAATTTTTCTAAGTTGAATTACCGCAGATGTAATATTTGGAAAGTAGTAAATACCACAACGTTGTTGGGTATACGACCAAAGTCCCACATCGGATAAAAATGGGGAGAATCATGGGTTTATAAGTGTGGAAATATATCTCCATTGGTATGAGGCCTTTTGGGTAAGTCCAAAAGCAAATCCATGAGGGTCTAGGCCCAAAGTGGACAATATCATACCAATGTGGAGATATGTGTGAGCCCATACTTATAACAAGTGGAATATGTGGTGGTACATATTTCTAACAGTGGTATCAGAGCCAATCCCCAAAAATTGGCCATGTGGATGAATCCTTGGAATGCCGAACGAAGGTGGTGCCTCGGTTAGCTCGCGATGGGATCCGTTGATGAGCTCTATAGACAGGCGGTGTGCTCCTGATGCTTCACGTAAGGCGTGTGTCCAAACGCGGTGGAGAGGAGTTGATCTGGATAGAGCAAGCTCTTGGTGAGGAAGATGGACGGATAGATGATCGTTTGAGGGGAGGCTCGGTGGTCCTTTGTTCGAGGGGAGGATTGTTGGGTATACGACCAAAGTCCCACATCGGATAAAAATGGGGAGAATCATGGGTTTATAAGTGTGGAAATATATCTCCATTGGTATGAGGCCTTTTGGGTAAGTCCAAAAGCAAATCCATGAGGGTCTAGGCCCAAAGTGGACAATATCATACCAATGTGGAGATATGTGTGAGCCCATACTTATAACAAGTGGAATATGTGGTGGTACATATTCCTAACAAACGTATGATGACGAAGAAACCCAATGTGGGTAAAAACTCTGGGAGCAAGCCAGTTACCTCCACCATAGACAATGTAGATTACAGTTCGATTCCAACCTAGTCCAACTAGCTGTTGTAAACTCTACAACTCCAAGATCTGCTGCTCATTCCAGCCTCGCGATCTGCTACTGTAGACACTCTCTAGCCAACCCGCTAGATCTCCTGCTCTATCTCATGTAACTTTCAAGATTTGCTGTACTCCAGACTCACAATCTTCTACCAAGATCCATTGTCCAGTCTCACAATCTTCTGCACACATCTTTTCCAAGTAGATATACAGGAATCACCTATTCCCGTTCTTCTTCACTTGAATCCCTTCCTTAAGGTGTTAAGGAAGCCATGT
The DNA here is from genome assembly GCA_019395295.1 of Osmanthus fragrans. NCBI lineage: Eukaryota > Viridiplantae > Streptophyta > Magnoliopsida > Lamiales > Oleaceae > Osmanthus > Osmanthus fragrans. The sequence goes on from CM033357.1 coordinate 17,144,014, forward strand.
GTTTTGGATTAAGTCTCCTTGATATTTTCTCCAAGAATAGGTTGCTGGATTACAAGATTAATATGGATAATTTTGCCAGTCAATTACCTCTTGGATCTCTAAACAATGATATGAAAGTGTTTATCTATTTTTAGTACATTGAAGCAACCTGTGAAATTTGTCCCAGACTTCTGTATTTAGAGCTGGGGACGTTTGAGTGTTATGCATTGTGTAAAACTCTTTAAAATCGCGAACTAGGTGTGGCCGCATAACACTGTTGCTCGAGCGAGAGGGACGTTTCGCTTGAGCAAAGGGTTTGTCGCTTAAGCGATGGGCTGGCGAAAAGCGAGCGAGAAAATCTCTGTTTCAGTCGCTCGAGCGAGAGTCGGGCGAGTAGCTAGTGAAATTTCAACCTGTCTTCAACTTTGTTCCAAACTCGAATTCAAACCCTAACTCAACTATACGTAATTGTACCTGGGTCCTTGACTTTTACACGTATTTATTTTAATCTTTTTGTTCACAAACATGTCAATTACAATATTGGACCTAACAAACATGTTGGTTAACTATATCCTGAAACACGAAAAAAAATCATCGGCTTATCGAATTATCTATCAAGTCATTGGAAGAGTCTAAGTCTGATTGCTTTACTAGACACCCCTAGTACTCGATAGTTGCACACATGTCCAGAAATCTTGATGTATGAGCGTTGGGGTTTTCAGTATCTCTCCCAAAGAATTGCAGAGCATCCTGGAACATGTTTATGACATTTGTCCTGAAATGGAAGTTCGCTTGGCCAAAAGTCGGATAAATAATACTAGATTGACTTTTCAAAATAGGTGGAATCATATATTCACACACGAGTCTTGCATTCTCATCCACTACAGTTATGTTTGGAAGTACTATCCCCAAATTTTCCCCAATGGCAAGTTACCTTTTGCCACGTGTTTCTCTTTCTATTTTTGTCGTGCTTTCAATTGTTCTCTTCTTCGAAACCTGAATGTGCATTCGATTTCCTGATCAAATTGAGCAACTTCACATGGTCTCGAACTTTACATACAAAGTTCTAAAAAAGTAAGCAAGAAGTACTGTAAAATTTTTCTAATAAAAAAAACTAACTAGTAAAGCAATAAAATTCAAAATTTTATAATGAAATAAACTAACTAGTGAAGCTAAAATTAATTAAAACTTCTCAAATACTATAGTCCCCGGCAACGATGCAGAAACGTTGATCCTTTGAAAACCCGCAAGTGCACGAGATAGTGGCCAAGTAATATAATGATGGATAGAGTATCGAACTTACGAGGACTATGTATTCGATCGAGTTTAATTAATTGCAAATTTAATCGAATAGCATATAAGTTGTTGTGATTTTTCTATACTAATCCCTAAATTATCAATCAAACTAGTGAAAGCAAGTAAATGTATTTTTCAAATATTTGAGATGCATTGCTAAAATGTCCTCATTGTTATTCCATTTTTAATATAACAATTAAAGTGACAATTTGAAATTCATATTAGTCAATGTTCCTAATTTAATTGAAAGTCTCTTTTAATAGCAATCAAATCTATTCCCCTCATGTGACCCTTCTATCTCTTGATGAAAGATACAAACATGATAAATGCATTAACAAGTATTAGAATACCTATTGAAACTATATAAAATATAAGTGTATATCTCTATCTTCTATTGAACCTTACAATGTTTTATTATATTTTACTTGAACCCTATCATCTCTCTCGATAACAATAAAATATACTAACAATTCAATTGGTGATCAAACAATTGAAAAGAATGATAAAATCGATAATAAACATCCACAAATTAAATCAAATTAAAGTCAAAATAATTAATTAAAATTAAAAATACTATGACAAGTGTTCGTCTCATCCTAACAATGTATAAAACTAGCTTAACATATTGAAATTACAAGAAATCATATTGAATGTATAGAACATCACCTGGAATTGTGAATCAATGAATGAAGGAAGATGAATCTTAATGTTCTTGAATTTTTTCAAAGTAATCTTGTTAAATTTTCAATAATCATTTTACTTCTTTGTCGACAAATCCTAGGTTTAATCTCTAATTGATGAGTTCTTGAACTTGTCATTTGAAATCTTCTTACAATATATGATTTTGCCCCTCTTCTATGATGAAAATTGATGGAATATTGTAGTATGATATGTATATGAAATGTGTCTAATATGTAATTTGCTGTTAGGTATTTGTAGGAGTAGAATTCAAAAGAGTTCCAATCAAATAAGAAAAATGACCTTCGCGCGCACATATTTTTGTCTCTATACGGAAGTCAATATTTGGTCATAAATTTCTCTCCCGATATCCGATTTAGACGATTCAAAGTACATTGAAAAGATAACTCAAAAGGATACTAATTTGTTAGAAATAGAAAATTTTCATTTCAGTCTTTTTACTATGCCAAAAATTGGTCTCAATCTTTGACTAAAAATCTGGAAAATAACTTATGCGATTGAAAATTTATTTTGATCATATTCCATTCCTTTTTTACTTCTAATTGCATCCAATTGTCTCATAGAAATCTTCAAAGTATCGTCTTGTGGTCCAAATTAACTATTGAACATTTGCAATTTAGTCCTCAAACTTTGGACTTCGCCCTTTTTTGTCTTTTTCGCCTCTTTCTTTCAATTTCATCTTCAATCACCGAGTTTTATCTAATGAACGAAATATGCAATAGATTATGATATGTTTGCTTAAAAAAACCACCAAATATCGTTATTTTAGGTCTTGAATAAGTGTGTAAAACAAACAGTAGTTACTCATTACTAGACTAATTTGAATTAATGATCCCTCACTAGAAGACAGGCTTGGTTTCCATTAGCATGTACTTGGTATAAATCTTTCTTCAAGTCACTTTTTCGTTCTTTCTAATTCATTCTCTTCAAGGCTGGTTCTAAACGCCGCTTAAGATCATCTTCAGCCAGATCCAATTTTTCCATTTTTTGGATTCTTTGGAATTCGGTTTTCCTGTTCTACTCTAATTAAAACCTAGTATATAAGAAACATTAAAGGTTATATGGTTCTCGAGGTTAATCATTCACTATTGTACCTCATTCCCCATCTGTGAGAGAGAATCTATTGAAGTACCGTGATTAATTTTTGTAAGACCTCAAACCTCAATTGATTTATCATCATGGATTCATATATGTTTTCTCTTCTGATGTATTCTAGACATGAGACCCTTCGACATGTATGATACATTGAATCTAGAGTTTTATCAATCCATCTGTAAATTAAGATCAGCTTTGGCAATATTTATGTTCTTTTTAAGAAGAGAAGATTAAGTCCAAAAATATTCCAAATAAACACACAAACTAAATCAGCTTTAGGTTGATGTGCAAATCGTCTGTCTCCATTGAAATTCAAAATTTTGAAGTGTTCAATAACTGAGTATTACCTAAGTTGCACGAAAACTTTTAAAATACTAGTATTTTCATTTCAGATAAGTTTAAAAAATGATTCTTCATGAACTCTTGAAAAATGTTTCTAAAACTCAAAAAAAGTTTCCTAACTTTTTGATTTTATAATTATCCTATAAATATTTGATGTAACGCTACATGAACTTTTAATAACCTTTTCACCACAATATTTTGAAAACAGTGATTAAGAATTATATTGTTGCCGGTTTCAGCAGAGAATTAATTTTTTACACGCTTTACTTAAAAATTAATGTGATTGTAGGCTTTAACTTGATGCTAAAAAATATTAACAAACATGGAGTTTAAACTAATGTCAAATATCCTTTCCAAATTTAATTGTCAAAATTATAAAAATAAACTATTTTTATACAACATTTCATATTCTACTTTTTCCAAAATAACGTTTCCACATATCGCGTATTGCACTACGCTTTTCCATACAACTTGGGGCATATTACTGTTGATGAATTATACATACTGTAACAAGTTGCTTTCACAGACTCAGATAAGATGAGACCTACACCTTAAAATGCTGCAACCCGCTAGGCCGAATGCGTACCCTCCAACCATAGTAGAGGACACACAAAGAGAGCAGAAGAATAAATGAAGGTCTACTAACAAGGAAAACAGATGTTCACGTGAGAAGTGGGAAAGGGAGAGGAGCACAAAATCGAAAACAAAATCTATGGAAATATCAAACCTATAGCCCACACCTAAGTTGTATGGAAATTTTAAACATGCTCTTGTTTTCATTTCATTAGTCACTGAAATTGTATTTTCAACACATTCATTGAATTTTAAAATGCTTCAAAGTGATTAAAGTTTAGTGGTCAGTCGAAAGCATTTTAAAATATCGTGAGTAAAAACATGACCAATGTATAAATTTAGCCTTTGTTTGGCCCCATTTCGTATCATATTTTTTTTTTCTCTCTTCCACTTTCAACCACACAATCTTCCATAAAATAATACTACACGTAAATCGAAAACTTTTCTTTCTTTTTCAACCATACATTCTAAAAAAAAAATACTATTCCAAATACTAATTTTGAAAAAAAAAGGGGATCAAACAAGGGCTTAGTAACTAATGAAATATAATAAGTGAGTATGTAGTGCAATATGTTAAATTTCAGTGACTACTCAAAATTATTTAAAGTTTAGTCACTAATGAAACATGATGATTGAGTGATAGAGTACAATGTGTTAAAATTTAATTATGATTAGGAAATATTTTAAAGTTCTGTGAGTAAAGTGTGATGGAGATATAAGTTTAGTGACTAATAAAATATTTAATTCAACATGTTTAGGAAACTCTGGATAATGTTTTAGAAACTCCATTTCCTACATTTTTTATATTTAACCACTATTTAACGTGGGCCAATAGTATCCTTGCATCAACACTTTTCGTGCCAAAGACCATCATCCCGTGTGATTGCCACATGCCCCCTCATGAATTTCTTGGAGAACGTAAGTGGCTTGTTCACCACCTATGTACTGGAGTATGGATAAAGAAAAACCTCTTTTGTATAGCACCTCATCCTGCAAAATGAAGTGGGTGGCTCGTCTTTTGAGATTTTGTACCTCCTCTATGTCAGAGGTTAATGCTTGATTTTTTAAGAATGCTATGATTGATTGCATCTATAGTGGAGTGTATTCGACCCACATCACCTCTTCACCTTTAGAAGTAGAAGGTCGAAGAAGGTGCTCTATAGGTATGACAGTGAGCAATTCTGAATCTTTGCTGCTTGCTAATTTTAAAAGAGCGTCGACATGAACATTCTCTACACGAGGGATCTGTGCCAACTTAAACTTTTCAAAAGTTGTAACACACTCCATGACCAACTTCAAAACGCGGCCATGCTTCTATCCCTAACTGAGAAATTGCCATTAATCTGGCTAAAAACCAACTGTGAATCACTGTTGATGACTAGCCTATTTACTTGCATTTCTTTACCCAATCTAAGGCCAGCTAGAAGGACCTCATACTCTATTACATTCTTTATAGCCCTGAAATCGAACCTTACAACACAGTTGAGTTTATATCCCTCGGGGATAACTAGGACCACTTTTGTCCTAGATCCGATATATCCTGAAGAGCCATCAACAAATAGGTTCCATATGGTAAGTTCCATCTTCTCTTCCATTTCTGGAATATGGGTGAACTCTGTCACAAAATTTGCTAAAGCTTGACCTTTAACAGAAGTCATTGTCTTGAAAATAATATCAAACTCACTAAGTTCTTCAGCCCATTTCTGCAATACTTGTTTGAAAGGGAAGTTGGTGAGTACTTGTGTGGTATGTGCCTGGAAATATGACATCAACTTTCGGGAAGACATCATGAGAGAGAGAGAGAGAGAGCTAGCTTCTCCATGTTTGGATAATGGGTCTCTGCTGTGAGAAGTGCTTTGCTCATATAATATACAGGTAATTGGTGACATTTTTCCTCCCTTATAAGCACCAAACTGATAGCATCGGAGGTTACAGCCAGATATAGATGCAGATGTTCTTCAACTTTAGGTTGGGAGAGGAGGGGAGCCTGTCCCAAATGCTTTTTCAATACTTGTAAGGCTACTTTGCACTCCTCCGTCCATTGGAACTTATTCCTTCCTTCGAGAACCTTAAAGAAAGGAAGATACTTATTTGTTTGTTTTAAGATGAAGGGACTCAAGGCTGCTATGCGCCCAGTGAGGCTCTATACCTCTTTAGGCTTTTAGGGTGACCTCATTTCTGTTAGAGCTTTGATCTTTCTAGGGTTGGCCTCAATACATCTTTGATTGACCATGTAAATTTTCCTGAAGCAACACCGAAGGCTCATTTGATGGGATTAAGTCTCATCATATACCTTCACAGTATTCAAAAGGCTTCGTCGAGGTGTTTGACAATATCCGATACTTTCAAGCTTTTTACCAACATATCATCTACGTACACTCATCCATTGTTTTTCCAATGAGCTCGGTGAACATCTTATTAACAAGTCTATGATAAGTGGCCCGAGTAGTTTTTAGTCTAAATGGCATCACTTTGTAGCAATAGAGACCTCTGTCAGTTATGAATGACATGTGATCTTTGTCTGTTGGATGCATAGGGATTTGATTGTAGTTTGAATAAGTATCCATGAAACTCAACAGTTCATGCCCGGCAATAGAATCAATGAGCTAATCTATTAGTAGAAATGGAAAACCGTCCATAGGGCAAGCTTGATTAAGATTGGAAAAATCTACACATACCCTCTACTTCCCATTATGTTTCCTAACAAGGATAGGGTTTGTCACCCACTTTGGATAGATGGATTCTCGGATGAAACCATTGTCAATTAATTTCTTCACTTTATCCTTCAATGCTTCACACATTGGTTGATGGTCCTCATTTTCTGCGGATGAGGGACATCTTTGGCGTTATTCCTTAAATGGTGACAACTAACTTTGAATCAATGTCAACCATGTGTTTGTGTTTTCATACCTTCATATCCAAGTTTTCACGCAAGAAACACTTCAATGTTTCCTTAAGCTCTGCTGGAAGGTTTTTTTCGACTTGCAAGGATTTAGAGGGGTCCTGGGAATCCACTGTGAAGCTCTTCAATTCTTCAATCGGGGCTGTATGAGGTTCGAAATCAATTATGAGGGGATCTAGCTCATCAATGTTAGCCACTTCTTCACCAGCTCTTCCTTCTTCAATGGTTGATTGTACTTAATAAACTATCTCTTCTTTAGAGGCGTCCATCATTTTGACATCCTTCTCTTGTTCAGGGTCGTTGTCCATTAGAATTACATTGACGTTCTTTGGTTCAGCCTTCCTTATGGAGTTTGAGTAGCATTTTCTTGCACTCCTTTGATCGCCCCTGTCCATGGCGATACCGTTTTCTGTTGGAAACTTCATACATAAGTACTGAATGAACGTGACAGCTCATAGTTCCTTTAATACTGGCATCCCAAGCACTCCATGATAGGCATAATGATTGTCCACCACCGAAAATTTCATAAAATGATGAGCAGTGAAAGGTGTCGTTCCGATCTCTATTGCTAGAGTAATTTTTCCCATTGGGACGAACTTGTAAATAAAAGAGAATTTTAATTTTTTTTAGTAGAAAATAAGAAAAATTAGTTGTATTACTAAAAACAATATTAAAGTTGAATTTACTTAAAATTTCTCAAAGATTAAAATGATATTCCAGCATAGCAAAACCTTGTACACTTTATATGAAGCATTTGAAAGTTGGACTTTGTGACTAAGTGCTTGTTTGGTAAAATTTTTGTTCATAAAATATTGATCAAATTTCATTTTTAGTTACATATTTTATTTGATCCTCAAGTATATAACAATTACAAAAGAAAAATATCAAATTTAACATCCATACCAACGAATTACATATGTAGCTCCTACTCTTCATCTTCTGTGATGGCTAATAATTCCTTAAAACGGTTCCAAATTGCAACAATTGTACATGTTTTACTCATGAGTTATGCTGTTTGTCCTGACTTTGGGACACGTTTAAAAACATTTGGCACCCCCTATTGGAAGGGGCTGTCCAGTAGGGGGCCGCCAAAGTTTTAACCCTATTCCCAAGCCAGGAAAGGGAGTGTTTTCCTTTATTCATGGGCCAACTATACAAATCTATCTTGAAATTAATGAAAATTACATAGACAATGACACGACCCGTCCCGAGTCAACCAAACTGACCCAACACGTGTCGTGCGCCGATGGTAGATTTCAACTAAACAACGGACCCACCACTAAGGCAACCTGACCTTTTTTAACTGTGACATATTTTAAATTTTGTCAGAGTCAAAGAAGGTCAACTTGCCTTGGTGGTGGGTTCGTTGTTTAGTTGGAATCTACCATCAGCGCACGACACGTGTTGGGTTAGTTTAGTTGACTCGGGACGGGTCGTGTCAGACAATCTCTAAATTTAAAAAAAAAAAAAAAAAATCTTAAACTTTCCGCCTTAAAATAATTTTTTTTTCATTTTGCCTTTCTTTATTACTCCTTTTTTGTCAATTTTAATTTAGACATAATAAATTGTGTTAATTTAGTTTTTTAAAATATTTTTGTGTATGTTATTTAATCTTAATCATATGTTTGTGAATATTGATTTCTAATTTAAAAAATGAACAAATTATAATTGATCTAACATATTTACTAAAAGGATGAATTAAAAAGAATCTAAGCTTTAAACCTTTGATGTCAACTATTTTACATCTTTAATATTATGATAATATTATTTTAATTTTCTGAACTTAGTGTAGTATAAAAGTAAATAGTATAAAAACTATAAAATGCGGAAAACAAATGCTACTAAATCAAGCAATAAAAAATATGTTAAAAAAATATTTAATAAATTTCAGCTAGCTTTATCAAATTATTGTAAAATATTTATTTATATTTATTTTTTAATTACTATTTTTCAATTGTATTTGAAAAAAAAAATCAACTTTGAATATTTTATAATGATATATATATATATATATATATATATATATATTTTTTTTTTTTTTTCTTTAACTAAATTGATTTCATCTAAATGAAAAGTACGTAAAAAGTTATGTCTTAAAAATAAGAAAAGAAAAATATATAATTTAAATGTAATAATAAATCAATTTGAAAATAGTACGAGGGATAAAATGAGAAATATATATTAAAATTTAGCGACAAGGGGAATCTATTCCAAACGTAAACCTAAAGTCATGTTTCTGAAAATTTTGAAAATAGAGAATATATCTCTATAAGTATCATAAATGTCAGGAAAGACTAATGTAATTTGCCCTCTATTTATTAGGACTGGACATGATTCGATTCTTTTCAATTTTAACGAGAATAGAATTCAACATAAAATTTTCGAATATTTAATAAGTGCAACTATCGGATCCAAATTTAATTATGGAATTGTTCGGGTTCGGTTTCATTTGATTCAGTTCGATTCGATTCGGTTCCCGAGTTCTGAACTATAATTAATTTGTTTTAACATTTACAAAGTTACATTAATTCAACTAATGATATGTTCAATATTAGCTCTTACAAAATAACGTAGTTTAAGTTTTTGTGTCTCTTTTTGCCGAGTTCTTCATGAATTGATTATTAAAATCACAGGAAGATGAAGTTATGGAGCTCACAATAATTAAGAGAGGCGTTATCGAGTTTCAATTCGATTTCTTCATAACGATAGAAACCACAATACAATCGAATAACATATTTGGGTAAAACTTATATCAATTTGATTAAGTTTGGTTTCGTTTGGTTTGAACTGAAAATTAGAAATAAGAAAATCATATTTTTGGATTTGATCTAAATTAACTAGTTAGCAAATTTATTTTTTAAAAAAAGAAAATAATTTGACTTATTTAAAATAATAAATAAAAATAATTAGGGAGATTCGATTTTTAGTCTTGAACTAAGAATCGAACCAAACTCGTCGGTTCTCGATTCAAATACTCATTCGGGTATTTTAACTTAAGAAGAACTGCTAGATTTTGTTCGGTTAAGTTTGGGTCAATTCGGGTCGAGTCCAGTTCGGTTCGAAAGTTTTGTTTAATCCTATTATTTATTCTTTAACTTGAATAGAATAAGTACATATCTTTTTCTTAATTAAAGGGGAGATAGAAGAAGAAAAAAGTTCCGTAATGTGGTGCACTATTTGTACTAGAGTTGGTGATCCAGCTTTAATGAACTTATAACGTCACCCTCCTATGCTCGATTTCAAAGTTGAAACACAATATAACAGAGTGCCCTTAAATGTTTGCTGATGCAAGGCCTGAAAATGTTATTTAATGGTCTCACTTTACTGATTTCTTTTTGCAGTGAATGGATAAAAAGGATACAAGACTTCTTTCCTAAAAAGGTGTTGGTAGATTTTAAGAGCAAACATGTCTCAGATTGCCCAGAATGAGTTGATAATGAGAACCAATAAAGAAATCTAACCACTAACACCCTAATAAAATAATTTCATCATTTACTGTTGGCCACTTCTTTAGTCAGAGTTAATAATTGATGGAGCCATATGTATTGCCCTTCAAACATTTGCTTGTTCCAGGTAAAAATTGCGGATAAGCATGTTTGGGAATTTTTTTTTTTTTAAATGATGTAAATTATAAATAGATTGAAATAAACGATTGATTAAATCGATAGTACTTATGAGTTCCTTGAAAAGCGTTGATAAAATATAATTTAAACTACAATCAAACTAAAAGAGCTTACAAGTTCATGTCAGATATATATATTGTTTGGTTCACTAGAAATTTTGATTAAAATTTAAGTTAAAGTTAATATATAATTTTAAAAACATATTTTATGGAATTCACAACTTTTATAATCATATAATCCACTAATTTTTATCAAAATATACTAAACACCACGTAGATATCAAAAATGAATTCCCCTAGTCAGACACTATCAGAGGTTTAAATATGGCTAGCCCTAGGCCAAAGCCAACTAAACAATGCTTCAGGCGTAGAAAATAAAGGGCCTCAAAAAGAAAAAGAAAAAGAAAAATTAAGTCGTAGATAGACCCAATTAGATGACTTACTGAAAAATGGATTAATTTTTTAAAATTTCATCTAACAATAATTTTCTTTAATCGGTTCTAATTTACTTTAAACTTATCCAAAATAATTTTTTCTCGAGCTTAATACACATGATTAATTATAAGCTACCAAACGAATACAATATTGCTATGATAATATGGTCTAATTTGGAAACTACTATTACCTAATCAGTTTACTTTAATGAATTATAACTCAAATTTGATTTATTCAAATTAACTTTTTCTCGAGCACATAATGTGCCTTTAAAAAACTATGAATTTCGATATTGGCAATCTTCCGATAAATATATATTTGGCACAAATACATTATTGAAATCAAAACTTAGTTTCTCAAAAATCTCAAAATTATCAAAAGGTTCCCAAATCAAAATTCTTGGAATCTGGTAATCTTGCTCATCACTAAATAATCTTAACTCATCACATTATTGTCAAAAATATATATTTTTCTCACTATTTATACTCTAGTCCCTAAAGTTTACCCTTTTTGCATTTAGGGTTCCCATCTCGAGTTTAAACTGAAAATTATTGTTCTCCTTACTAGTCATCCTTAAAATATTCTCATAACTTCAAATTATTGTTCTTAAATCTTCCTCACAATTTTCACTTTTGTCCTTAAACTTTTTAGAATTCGCTAAATTGCACCTTACTCGAGTTTTTTCCAATTAATAATTTTTGAAAATTATTATATACTCTCTGAAAATATTTTCACCACTAATCGAATGATAATGCGAAATAATATTTTTTGGATTTTACAAAATCTTCATTTAAAATATAAATATGTTATTTTTCTATGTTTGTAAAATTTGTGGTCAAGAGAACCAATAAAGATTAGGGATGATTGTAGCAAAAGCTCCAAAGTTTTGAAACACTAGCAGACTTTCCCTAAACTTTTAATTTGTTGCAGCTGTTACCCCTAACCTTTTCAAACATTGGAGTTGAAGCCCTTTTGGATAGTTTTCTTCCACAATTCTATTAGTTGACCAAAAAATTAACTTTGATAATATTTTTAATATTTTAAAAAGGGGCAAAAGAGTAACTTTTCACTTATCACATTAAGTCTTTGTTTTGGCCTCCTTCTCATATCATATTTTTTTTTCTCTTTCTTACTTTTAATCACACAATTTTTCATAAAATAATATTACACGTAAATCGAAAACTTTTATTTCTTTTTCAATCACACATTCTAAAAAAAACACTATTCAAAATACTATTTTTGAAAAAAAAAAAAGGCTCAAACAAGGGCTAAATAATTAAATTAAAAAAAGAAATTAAAACATACACACACCCACCCACCCACACCAGTCTTCATCCTTACACCCCTCACCCACTCCTACCCCACCTCAAACCCAAAATCCACAATGACGACCGCCACCTCCACCTCCACCTCCACCTCCACCTCCAAAGAATGTCTATACTAGTAACAATAAAGGGCACGTCGCAACGAATCTTTTAAAGCGATTGTATACGGGTGAGACAATGATTTTCTTAGGAACAACACGTCGTCGGAGTGGGCATTGCTTCTCTTAGGGTGTTTAATTGTGTGTGTGTGTGTGTGTGTTTTTTTTAATTTCTTATTTTTTTTTAATTATTTAATGTGATAAATGGAAAGTTACTCTTTTGCCCCCCCTTTTTTTTTTAAAATATTAAAAATTTGGTCAACTAATAGGATTATGGATGAAAACTATCCAAAAGAGCTTCAATTGCAACGTTTGGAAATATTAGGGGGTGACGACTGCAACAAATCAATGGTTTGAAAAAAGTCTGATAGTGTTTCAAAAGTTTGAGATTTTTGCTGCAATTATCTCTAAAAATGCCTAGGGCCCAACTCAAGCATATACAACGAGCAGGATAGTAGCTAGCTAGGGCCAGCCCGCCAAATCATGCCCATTATTGAAAGGGAACACCACATAAAACCTACATATAAGAACAACTTTTCAAAACTAACAAACTTGTGAAATTATTTCATAAATCAGGTGATAAATAAAAAATATTAAATATATAATTAATGTATAATATACACTAAATTTGGATTAAAAAAATACTGATCTCGTACAAATTAGTTAATATACCATATTGAAAGATATTTATCACTTATCAAACACGATTCTCTCTCTCTACACAACGAGCTCTCCCAAAACTTTCCAAAATCAGGAAATTTTCATCGCCATTCGTCGATTTCGAACTGCAATAAAGTCACAATCTCATCGACGTGCTTCTGATTTCTATTGTTTTGGAGAAGTTGAAGCTTGGTTATGGAAGAAATCGATTTTCCCGACGAAAAAATTGAAGTTTTGTGATCGGAACATTTCAAGAATTTCACTGTCATTCATCGATTTCGAGCTGCAATCAATAAATAAAGTCACAATCTTGTCGACATTTTTCAGATTTTCATTGTTTTGGAGAAATTGAAGCTCGGCTATGGAGGAATTTGATTTTCCTGAAGCAAAAATTGAAGTTTTGTGATCTGATTTCGAAGGTAAGCTTATAATAACATAACATAAGCTTATGATTTTAAAGACATAGATGTTTTCAAATCTAATGAACATAAGCTACATTTCGCCCAGTGTGTGATGTGTGTTTTCTCAGTAACTATTGATAGTATCCAATTTTTATTTTTAATTTACCATTATGAACATGTTGATCTGTGATTATCTGTGACCGTTTATATGATTCATTCACATTGGTACATGTTTCTGTTAGCTGTGACTAGTTATGACCACTGAATTAAATAGATTGTGACATATATGTTAAATGTCTTGATAGTCCATAAGTGGAATTAGTTTGATCTGTGATCAATGTTGTTGCATTGAAAATTGACTCTCTGTGACCTAATATTTGTTGACTATGTGTGAATATATTTAAATTATTGATCTATATGTGCCTTGTTGATCTGTGGCCTGTATTGATCAATGTTATTGCATCTGATTGTTTTCTGATTTTAATGAATGAAGTGTAACTTGCTGTTATATGTGTGTGATCAAGAATGACAATTTTGCATGTTTGCCTGTTGTACGGAGGTCACACGTCACTTATACTAGTGAATGATATGTGCAAGTATCATGAATAGGTTGAGCTTGTTATTTTAGAATTGAGGCTTAATCATGCAGAAGTGGCTGTGAAATTGACATATTCTTTGGATTCTATTTTACGTCCAGTCCGGATTTTAAGCAATAATAATGTCTTAACGTATTTGAGGCTAAAATCTTTGGATGAGATTGTATCGAATTATCCTATTACAATTGATTTTGCCATTGCAGATTCATGGCAGGCAACATGTGCATTGCAATGCCTAGAGTCGTCGACTACTTCTGTTGAGTCATCAACTAATGTGTTTTCTTTACAACAAATAGCTCAGGATATCTATGACTCAATTATGACCGTTGAGAAAGGAAACATTGAAGAAGATGTGACATTGGTGTCTCAAGCAGATGCTAGAGAAGTAGTGGAGGGAAATATTTTTCGCAACAAGGAAATACTGAAAATGAGCTTGGCATTCTATGCCATACAAAACAAATTTGAATATAAGGTGTTGAGATCAGACAAGAAGGACTACGTGATAAAGTATTTGCATAATGATTGTAAGTGGATATTTAGATCTTCACGCTTGGGAGAAACTGTAATGTTTAAAATCAGGAAAATGTGTAATGGTCACACATGCTCGATGAACATTGTTTTAGGATCTCATCGACAAATAGCTAGCTTAATTGTGTCGAACAACATCAGGTACAAATACACTTCTTCACAAACAATCTACACTCCTAATGATATCTCACATGACATGTTACAAAAAGATGGAGTATCGGTGAATTACATTAAGGCATGGAAGTCATGTGAACAGACATTAAAATTAATTAGACGTGATCCAACAACATCATTTCAGTCGCTGCCTTCTTATTTCTTTATGCTAGAATAGATGAACATGGGACAGTCACAAGAATATATATAGATCATTTGGATAGATTTAAATATTATTTTATGGCCTAGGGTGCATCAATCGCTGGTTGGAAATATTGTAGGCCAGTCATTGTCGTTGATGACATATATTTAAATGGCTACTACGGGGTACACTCTTCACGATTTGTACGCAAGATTCAAACAACAATAGCTTCGTACTAGCTTTTGGGATTGGGGACAATGAAAATGATAAGTCATGGAAATTGTTTCTAGAGACGTTGAATAATGCATATGGATCAAGAGACGAATTATGTATAGTATCGGACATACACAATAGCTTAAGAAATGCCATTGAATTCGTATATCCAGAGGCAATGCTGGAGATTTGTTCGTACCATTTTCTTAAAAATTGGAAGATCCATTAAGAAAAACAGTTCACAACGTCACACATGCATTTAATGCTACTGTATGAGCGTATACAGCGGATGAATTTGAATACCAAACGCAACAATTTGACTCAATCAATGAAGAGATTAGAGGATATCTGGTATGTGACTGCCTGTGATTTGTTCTGTAATTTTACTTAGTGTTCGTGACTATCTGTGACCATGCCCATTTAATATATGAACTATAACTCACTTATTATGACACGTTGTTATAGTATTTTATTATAATATGGATGAAACTAAATTTATTTTGTAGTTTGAAGTTGGATATGAAAGATGGTCCAGATTGCGCATGCCAACAAATCGATACTCTACTACGATTTTGAACATAGTTGAATCGATAAATGCAGTCACAAAAGTGGCCAAAAATTACCCTATTGAAGCACTTCTTGAGTCATTAAGGAAAACGATTCAATCTTGGTTTTGCAAGAATAGGGACAATGCACATGGCATATTCACAAAGCTTGCAACTAAATACGAAAAGTTGTTGTGGGAAATGAGTCATGATGTGCAAAATCTAAAGGTAATTACAATGTTCAATATATAGATTTATGATGGTCACATTGATAATTATAGCCCTTTTAAATTTACAATAACAACTGGTTTATTTAATTTCAGGTTTTCCCCGCAAGTCACACTTTGTTTGAAACGTGGGATGATTCTTCATCATACATGATTGATGTAACTCAACACAAATTGTGAAATGTGGAAGATGTGGTGAATTCGGTTACAATCGTAGGACATTTAAGGACCCGGTGTCACTTAACCAAATTCAACAAGAATTGAAAATAAATAAACAACCGAACCATTTCAAATAGCTTATTGTAATTTGTTAAACATGACGTTATTCTTTGTACTTTCATCCTATTTCATTGTTGATTCTTCACCTGTGTAATTTTGGATTATAGTTTCAAATTCTTGTATTGTGACTTTACCATTTATAAGTTGTAAAAATTGATTATGACATATGAAAAGGTTTATATTGTGCTGTTTATGAATATATTTGTTTTAACATTTCATGTTTTGACAGGTTTTTTTAGGTCATATATACAGTTATATGCTTCAACTTTGTTTCTGATGTTTGTAATCATCTGTCACTTTTCGTGCATACTGTGACCTCATGTGACCATTTAAATTCGAAGAATTAGGAATACGTGTTTGTAAACAAACTGTTATTACCGAATTATTACTGGATGTGATGACCTGCTGTTGAAATTTTTGAAGATGATTTAATTGTTAAATGAAATATTCAATATTCAAACCTACAAGGTAATTTACAAAGTAAGGTTTATGAAAAATTGTGACTATTTGTGACCTGATTGTTTTAACACGAATAACTCGTATGTCTAAATATGACCAGTTGTGACCTGTTTGTAATTGACAGAACCTGTTAAAACACGTACAATATATATTTTGTTTACCAAATATTACACAGTACTACGATGAATGTAACAAAAACAAATACAATAATTCTTTCATTAACTCTATATACAAATATTTGTCCAAAATGCAATTCAGCTAAAAAAACATCCACTAACAATTCATACCAAAAACATCCATCAAAAAAATCATCATCATTTAAGTGTATTCTCCAACATACATCAACCTAATCTACCATAAACATCTATTCAATCAACAATTTTGTCATTCATGTGACGTCGTTTTGCCTCTTCCACCCTACCTTTGTTGTCTATTCTTGAAGAGTAAGACTACAAGTTCCATCCTAGCTTTTCCAACATCAAACGACTTTGACATCTTAGCGATATCATTGTGTAACAAATATTGTGCATACTTGATCACAAAAATGCCACAATCATGCTTATAATATTTATAGAAGACAATCATAAGTAACTACAAAATAAGGATGAAAATGTTATTGTTGTAAAATGAAGACAGACAATCCTACCCATTTTGCTGTTGAGGTAAACCAGGCACAATGTTAACAGTCAGCTCCTTCGACTATTCATCTCCACCACCATTGGTTTCCATCCACAAACCAACCACTTTCAGCAAGCGTGAAAGTATATTTACAATAGGTACAATCCCTTCATAAACCATATTGTCTCTGTATGTTTTGTTGCTAGAATTGAAAATGTACAGGACACGTTTATTAATGTCCAACTGCCCTAACATCCAATGAGCCTGATTTGTAGGCATGATGGGCAGAAGAACGTATTCAACCTCTCTTCAAGATGTTTTAAATGTTAACCTTTCACCATTGATGGTTTTGAGAAGTTCATGATTCTCATTCACGATGCCCGGGTCTTCAACAAAATTAGGGTATAATTTCCGAATTGGCATGTCAAAGATGCAGTCCGTGGTTGTTGCCTTCATTTTCACACTATCCCCCAACATTTCAAGTTGTCTAATGTAATAGAAACAAGCATCCAAATGTTGTAACGGATAAAAAATAACATGTATAAGTTATGTGAAAATATTTTCTTATGTAAAAAAATATTTGCAATATCATACCGAGCTGTTCAATGAAGAATTAGAATCAATCAAAGAATGCTACTAATTTTTTTTTATGGACAGAGACTATCCCACATACAAATTATGGACTTATCACATCATTAGTCACATTGATTTTAGCTCTATATACACAAATATGCAATCATCATTTAAAGTAACAAGATTGTGACTATAGTTATTATATTTTGTGACTAGAACTGTTAATCTGTGACCAGCCCTATTCTAGTGAAAAAACAGGTCACACTAGCAATTTTCAGTCACAAACAATTATAGTATGCATTAAATTCACCTGTTTCGGGGCTTGTAATCCCTGTCAAACCAATTTCAAAACGAAATCATAGCCGCACTATCTACTTCATTTAAATAGTCTTGAAAAACAATGTTTCTTGTAAAAGATTTTGCTCCAGTGGCAACTTTGCGTGCATCAACCGTAATAAATGGAGATTTCAAAGTTTTTGATGGCTTATGTGCCATCTTCATAGGTAATCCAGAAAAAGTCGATATAGGAGTAACTTCCTGAACCTAAAATATAAAAACGATCATAAATTAAAGTGAGAATAATCAGATGAAAATTATAAATTATTTTTTAAATATTTATGTTCATCTCGCCTCTTTTTTATCAACTTCAATAGATCGTAGCACGCTTGCAATGACTTCATCAACTCGCTCTTGCACTTCTTTCTTTGCAAAAATGCGTCATCGACCTTTGTCGGACTTTGCGTGGACTCAACTCCAAGATCAAACGAAGAACCTTCAAAATCGTATTCAATGAGTATGTCATAGCTAGGATCAGATTCCATGTGACCCTTGCCTTCCTTTTCAGCCACGTCATCAACTTTTTCTTCATGTTCCTGTTTCGAGGAGTACAAAATTACATTCAATAAAAATTGAATGATAAATATTCTTTGATGTTTAGATACATACATGTTCCTCATAAGGTCATTTCCCAAACAATTTTATATGAACTTTATCCATCAATGAAGATAAAATATCAGAAACTGAACCAACAAAAGTTTCTAGAGACGACCTGATGTCACGCATCCCGTCTTTCAAAACCTTTTGAGTGCAAATGACTTCATTCAACTTCGAAACGTTGTTTGAATGAAGTAAATCGTCATTAATTTCAGTCAGACGTGACTTCATGGACAAAATCTCCTCCCTAAGCCCTTAATTCTCAACATGAAGTTTGGAATCTCCACATCCATCTTCTTTTGCAATAGGCCACAGTCTTGATGGATTTTGTAGTTAGTTTGCTTGTATATTAGTAAGTTTCTTCAATTTATTAACAAAAAATTAACTTACTTCAATGCATGAACAATACGGATGATTAGTAGGTCGAATATGAGCTGTACAGCTTGAGTTTTCAACTCCATTCTTTCCTTTTGGAGGTGGAACCACAAAATCATCATCCGTGACTTCTATATTCACCTTTGGCTGTAGCGCATTTTCTACATTTGCTTTTGTCTGTGGCACACCAACATAAGGAACATTACCCAACAAAATGCCCTTATGCAATAACTTCTATTCCAAATGCAATGGTCGGCGGGTCATCAAGTGATCCAAAATGTGCCTCAGCCAGACCTCTACCATCAAGAGTAAGAAGATAACTAAAGTCAAAGAGCTTAATCTTACAAGCATATGGGAGATGCCAAACCCCTTTTGCATCTGGCTAATCCTCAAATGACCCCTTCAATAGAGATAATAACTTTTCTCTTGAATACAAACGAGAGTGTAGATCTAGAGAAGCTTAGGAATAGGTCCCATCAATCACTTCCCATATCAAGGTTATATGAGCACATGCAAATCCATACGTTATAAGATGCCTCCAGGCCTAGAAATTGGCAAGAGAGATTGGCAGCGATGAACACAAAAGATCAACCAGGACACTCCCAAACACCTTGGTACCACGCTAAGGGTGAAGATTCAGATAGGCTAGGACCTATGTAGGTCCTATGAACTTGATGATGATGATGATGATGAAAACCTTCCATTCTAACAAGAGTTACAGGAAACCTCTGCTCCAAGTCATTTAATACCTTCTAAGATTCCCTTGTATGAGGAAATAGGCGACCCAACAAAGTACCTCAATGACTCCAAAACTCAATTGAACGTGAGATGTACTACACCAGTAGTAAAGTACAGAGCCTTCCACCTAACTTTTAGGGGAATGCACAAAATATGTTATAATAAAATATCAACGGAGAGTATCAGGAGTTGGCATAACCTTAAATAGGCATTCTTGAATCAGTACCTATCCAAGAACGATGGAAAATTTCTCTTTCAACGCCTTCAAGACCTGAGACAATTGATCGGTGAAACATAGAAGAATTAGTTATCCCACTTGACCAATAAGATGACCTACTATGAATAGGTTATTGATAGAAAAACCCTTTCAGTTTTGAGGGGAGGCATCAACATAAATACCTTTTTTTGAAGGGATGTGTGAAAAAATAACCCCACCACCTATGATGCATTGGTGAAAATGATAAGAGGTAAAATTTTCAACTAAGAGTTGATCGATAACTGCAACAGGGCCACCATAGGGTTTTCACTTCCTAAAAGGCAAAGAGGAAGAGGCCTTACCTCTCACTTCGTAGACTAGCAATGGACCTAAGCTAGGTATATGATCGTCCCTACTTTGGGTTATGTTCTCGCTATGGTCACTTTGAATGCCATACCAGTCTTAGCCTATGTAGAGGTTGGGCCTAGTGGTTATGAGGAGCCAAGAGCTGCTCCAAGGCAACCAGCTTAGCAAATAGAAAGATGAGAGGCCTCTACATATAATTATACTATTACACACTTTAGCATATAAACATTTATCTATTGAATTATGAATGAAACAATTTAAAATAATTTTAGTCAAATTTCTCGTGCCACTTTTAATGTTCTTGTTTTAATCTATATAAGGATTTGACTAATTTGCATACATTATGTTCATTTACCAGCAGAACAAATCCTTCTGATTGTTCCATATAGACCTCTTTATCGAGATCTCCATTTAGAAATGTTGTCTTAACATCCATTTGATGAATATATAAATCATATATTGATGTTAATGCAAACAAGGTCCTTATTGTGGTTATCCTAGCCACTGGTGCATATGTGTCAAAATAATCGATTCATTCCTTTTGTCCGTATCATTTAGCTACTAATCTAGCTTTATAGGTAGTGAATGTACCATCAAAATTATATTTCCTTCTGAACACCCATTTACAACTAATGGATTTTGATCATTTTGGTAAATCAATAGTTTTTCCAAGCGTTGTTTGATATAATAGAATTCATTTCATGACTTATTGCATCTTTCCAAAATATGCAATCTCTAGAATAAATTGCTTCCTTTTAAGTCTTAGGATCATTTTCAACTTGAAGGACAAAAGAAAATGTTCTCTTATAATATCCTTCCTATCTCCTATACTAAGTAGAGAGAAATTAAGTTTAAAATTTATTTCATCCGATCATAGACTTTTTTCTTTTGTGACTCTTTTACTTCTTCGAAGTTCACTTGGTAGTTCAACATCTCTTATAGATGTTTTTACTTGTGATTCTCTAGAAGCAAAATGTCTACTTGCTACAAATTTAAGGTTGCAAACCCAAGTGCAGGTTGTCTTAAGTAGTAAACTCGGAAGTCCGAGGTCGAACCACAGGGAATTGGAAGGAAATAAACTAGTCTATGAGTAGTAAATGGTTGGTTAAATTATGATGAGAAGAACACTAGAGGGTTGGGGATTCACTTTGGATAAATGAGTGGAAATTATTCTTGATCTTTTATTTAACTCATATGAAAATCAACTATGAAGTGATCTCATATGGAAGATACAACGTTGATTGCAAAATAGACTAAATGATAATTCTCGTTAATTGTTTGAGAGAATATGTCAAAATAAGTTATTAGTAGGTAAAGATTAACTAAGCATTCATTGTGCCAAACTTGTCAACAATAAATCAAAGTCTTTGACAAACCAAAACCATTTGGAGAACATATACTTCAACCAAGTAAAAAGATTAACATTGAAGAACAAAGTGAAAGATCAAAGATAAAACTACAAATTCATCAAAGCCCCTAGCTCTAGCTAAAAGTTTAGAAATACTTAATGAAATGTAGCAAAGAGAAAAAAAAATGAAACTAGAATATATTGTAGAGGAATTGATTCCCCCCAACTCTTGGCCAAGGTCCCTTTTATAGGCAAAGAAACGTCCAAAATGCAAGTGGACATTAACAACTTGTGCTCTGTCCAACCTGGAGACAGCAGGTAGATGCAACTTGATGCCACTTTTCAGATATGTTTTGCAGCGAATTTGGACTTTTGATCAAGATAAAAGTTGTTTCTACTTGAGTTATCGTTCCATTGGTACAAATATCAGGTTCACTGGATCTCTATAACTCAAGATATGTCCAAAAGAATGAGTGCTGCTCATAGGTTGAAAAGTTGTTTACAGCTAGTAACAGCCCGATCTTTCAACGGTGATTTTGGCCGCCCTATTATGCGGATTTGATTCGTGTAAAAAATGAAAGTTGTAGATACATATCTTATCTTTCCATCCCAACTTTAATCACCTTGGTTCGATAACTACAACTCAAGTTATGATCATTTTCCTGAGACAGCTGTACAATTTTGGCTTTTCAACATTTTTTCTCCACTTGCTCTATATTGGAAATACATCAAATAAATACTCTTTAAAAAGTATAATACTCATGCCAACATGTATGAAAATAGATATTTCGATTAATTGCACCTTTAACCATGTATTTACGCAAATTGAATTTTTGGCAAGAGAATTGAAATTAGAGATTAACAATAGTGAATTTGTACAAAATAAATGTGAAATGCCTTGTAAATGATGTATCTTTGAAGCACTTTTAGACACTTATCACACTCCCCAACCAAGATATTGCTAGTCCCTAGCGATTTAGTGCATAACAAGACGCGAGAACGACTGATCTATGTTACAAGTGAAATTGTTACGTTTTAATTTAACCACATGACATGCTCTCTTCCAACTTAATATCACAAGAAATTAACAATGTCACGATTATCAAGATGTCAAAAGCACATGCCGAATGTGTAAGTGTGTGTCAAGCGATAACCATCTTACCGCTAACCCTAATACATGCAACATCAAATATGTCCCAAGCTAAAGGTTTGGCTCCATAACTCACAAGTATCAAATGTTTAGTACGGGATTTCTCTCTATGGAGCCGAGAAAGATAAACGCTCAAATATGGAGGCTTAAAAAATCATGCACAAGTAATAAGCAAGCATTGATCCTATGATAGGTATACCATCAAGTGAGAATTCATCAACTCCTTTCCACAGGCTACTTGGGATCCAAACGGTCATTACAAAAGGTTTGTAATGAGGTTCAGGTTGGGAGATGATATAATGATTTAAGACTTCCAAGCATGTAGCCAAATACCTTATCAATCATTTCAATATTTCATAACTTTCAATGAGTGCATACTTCGACATTTCAAGCCCCAAAATCAATCAATTTTTTCACTTTTTTTTTTATTTAAAAAATTGACGTTTGGGGTGCCTCATTTGAGCACATTTTAACTCTTATCATTTCCTTCAATTCTTCGCAATTGAATATTCATCATCTACTACACATTTGGAAGTAAAGGTGTGAGAAAATAGACATATACTCCAATTTAAGGTAGTGTGGATAATGTAAGTGCATGAAGGAGGGTTCTGTATGGCTCAACATGACTGCTGGGGGTTGTATTTATTGAAAAGAAAGGTTTGAAAGGTTCAAATATCGATCATGAATTGACCTTTTATCATCTTTCAAGTAATCCATCATCTTACCACAAACCATGTAGTGTTATTCTCACAAGTTTAAGTAATTGTGATGATCTTTCTGCACTATGAAATGACTTTTTAATCATCTTAGATTTAATGCAACTTTCACATTTATCTAAGTTATTGACTTCACGTGATATCAATCCATATTTAACCATTTTTTTCATAGTAATAATACTTATGTGTGCTAATTTACCATGCCATAAATTAAAAGAATCAATCATATAAGCAAAATAATTAATTTTATTAGAATCATCCTCAACAGTACATAGTTTGACTATTCCTTCACTTGAATAGCATTTACCAACAAAATACCTATTTTGGATTGATACAAGTTTTCCCAACTCAAATATAGATATGATTCCCGATTTTCCCAAAAGAACCCAACTTGCTAAATTTTGATTCATTTTTGGTACAAGAACATTGATCAAAGTAATCTTCTTTACTGAAGTGAAGATGATATCCATGTTTCCTTTGCCAATCACTTTAGATCTTCCTTCATTTTCCATTTGAATCTATTGTCCATCAACAATGTCAAGATAACTTTTGAAAAGTGACTTATCATAACAAACATGAATTGTACCACAAGTGTCATACCACCATCCCGGAACTTTGCTTTGGATTGTATTGATTTAGCTCACCGAAGCAATAATCTCTTCAATGGAGCTCACATTTCCATCTTTTTTGGTTGCTTTTTATGCCTGCAATTTCTTGCATAGTGTCTGATGAGTGCTCCACACTCATGATATTTATGCCACTTAATTTATTATTTTGTTACCCTTGAGAGTGTTTTAGAATGTTTTAATGTGTGCTTTGATGTTGTGGTAGAGGTTGATGAAATTGAAGGAATAGGTAAAAGTTGGAAAATTTGGAGAAAATGGCTAAATTGTAAGAGATCCAACGTTTGGGAACCAAAGTGCAAACACTCAAAAGTTGTGTCGAACCCCATGATGAAGGTCCGAGAGTGTTAGGAGTCAATTAGATAAAGAAGGATGTCAAAGGGATGAAGCATAGTCAAAGTTTGATCACACATCAATTTCCAACCGAAAATGTTTTGCCCTAGATTTTTAGTCTCATATTGAGATCCATTTTTGAAATAGTAATCAATCGAATTGGATAATTATGTCTGAAGTAAAGTTGTATCCCTTTGAGTTACCCTTCCAACGCATCTTGAATCACCTCAATCAGAGATGATGTGAGAAAGTTATGATAAAAATATTGAAGGAAGTGTAGCGTTGAATTTCGGCCCGAAACAGGCCCCAATGGGCGCCGAGGCTCCAAGCTTGCTGTAAATCACAGAATTCGCAGCGCTGAGGCGCCGCCTATGTGGGAAAATAGTTTTTTATGTTTTTGGACTTTTTTCTTGGCCCAACTCAACCTTAATTCGTCCAAAACTCCAAAAATACTATAAATAGAATATGAAAGACCTATTTTCTCCTACAATTCAAGGAGAGCAAGATACACAATCAAGGAGTCAAAACATCAAAACATTCCAGAAATTCAAGGGATGAAAGAACAACATCAAGAGAAGAAATTGAAGATCTACATCCTAATTTTTCGATTCTCTTCCCCATGTTTTCTTTTATGAATTTTTGTATTTCCATAAATTATATCATGAGCTAAATTCATTATCTAAGGATTGATTGTAGCCAAAACTTGAGATTATGATTTGATTTTATCATAGTTATTTCTATTTGATTTTCCACATATGTTTAATTGTGTCATAATTTTAATGCTTTCAATTAATTGGTCACTAATTGAATGAATAGATGTTAGTCAATTTTGGCACTCGAGAGAGGGGAATTTGGGCATAATCATAAGATTGACACAACGTAGATTTTATGGGTTTCGAGAATGAGTATAGGATCTATGAAACTTAATCCATAATCGAATCATGAACTCGATGAATTCTTGATTTTAATTCGGAATAGAGATATTGGAATCAAAATCTAGGATTAAATTCTGGTCGTCCCTCGAGAGAGGGGAGAGAAATACATTAGGATTCTTACTTTTAAATATGAAAAATTGATTAGTATAACTTGACATAATTGAATCATAATTGATAGTTAGGTGAAATCATTCTTTAGGCCTTTCTTATATTGAATAATTCATATAACTTACATTCATTGAATTTGTCACAATCATTGTTAGATTAGTTAACAATATTGATCATAAATTTTATTTGTCTAGATAAAATAGAAAACTACACAATTATAGTACTTAGTAGAAATTAAATTACAATCATTGTGGGTTTGACATCCTAATTTCTTTACTATATTACAAAACTTGACACCGTACACTTGTGGCATAATCATGTTATAGAAAACGCGTGACAAGTTTTTGGTGTCGTAGCTGGGGATTGTTTAATTTAATTTTTTACTAATATTATTACCATGTATCTTTTGTTTTAATTTAGATTTCTTTACTTTTAATTAGATTGCTATTCTTGTTTCAGGTTTATGTGAAGATC
This sequence comes from Osmanthus fragrans, assembly GCA_019395295.1. Taxonomy (NCBI): domain Eukaryota; kingdom Viridiplantae; phylum Streptophyta; class Magnoliopsida; order Lamiales; family Oleaceae; genus Osmanthus; species Osmanthus fragrans. The sequence continues at coordinate 17,170,069 of CM033357.1, forward strand.
AAAAAATCTCGAACTACCTTCTATTGATCCTTAACCAAAACGTGCTCTCCATTTTTAAGGGCTTTACAAAGAACCAAACGTGAAACAATGGCAAAACAGGAAGCACAGACAATTAATCAACAGCGGGCCATAAGGAATTATATTAGACCAATTGTCAATGACACCTACTCCGAGATTGCATGCCAGAAAGTGGCCGCAAACAACTTCAAACGGAAGCTAGGATTAATACACATGGTACAACAAAATCAATTTGGGGGTTCAGCAACTGATGATCCAAATGCTCATCTTGGCTCCTTTCTTGAGATCTACGATACCGTGAAAATGAATGGTGTCACTGAAGACGCAATCAGACTCCATTTATTCTCATTTTCTTTAAAGGATAAAGCCAAAGCTTGCTTCCAATCATTGCCATATGGAGCCATCGCGACTTAGGAAGAGTTAGCTCAGAAGTTTCTCACAAATTTTTTTCTACTTTCCAAGGCAGCTCAACTGCAGAGTGAAATTAAGCAGTTCAAACAGTTGGATTTCAAACCATTCTATTAGGCGTGTGAGAGATTCAAAGATCTACTTAGAATATACCCTCAGCATGGTTATCAAAGTTGGATGCAAATCGAACTCTTCTACAACGGGCTGAATGGTCAAACAAGGACGATAATGGATTCTACGGTATGAGGGACTCTGATGTCCAAAACTCCAGATATGGCTTATTCATTGTTGGATGAGATAGCTACTAACAGCTACCAATGGCCAAGTGAGCGTTCAAGTGAAAAGAAAGTTGTTGGCATTTATGAGATAGATCCTATTACAACCCTTGCAGCTCAGATATCATCTTTCACTACTCAAATAGTTGCATTGACATCACAGGGAACGCAAAAGAAATCAGAATTTATTATGGCTACATCCACTGTATACCAGAAGACTGAAGGGGAGAATGAACGCGTTCATTATGTGAACGACAGGAACTTCAATCAAAGGGAAAACTACTCAGGAAACAACTACTATCAAGGGTTTAATAATCAGGCGTCTGAGCGAAAGCCATCACTGGAAGATATTTTAGGAACCTTTATTTCAGAGAGTAGATGAGGTTCAACAAAGATGAGTCCAAACTTGACAATATTGAGACTCATATGACCAACATGGGGGTCACAGTGAAAAATCTAGAGGTACAGATTGGTCAGCTCCAACCGCAATAAATTCTCAGTAGAAAGGAAATTTTACTAGTGCCATAGAGGTTAACCCAATGGAGCACTGCAATGTCATCATCATAAGAAGTGGTAAAGAAGTTGAAGTGAGCAAGCCGAAAAAGGGTATGGTGCCTACATCAGATCCCATACTTATGGAGGAAAAGCTAGTTGAAGAGCAGATGACTGAGACAGAGAGAGCAAAAGAGGCTCATAAGCCTTTCTCAATCTCATTCCCAGATAATTCACCTATTTTGAAGACACAAATACCATTTCCACAAAGATTCATGAAGAAAAAAATTGATGAGCAATTTGCAAAGTTCTTGGAGGTCTTCAAGAAAATCCGTACCAATATACCCGTTTGCAGATGCCTTGGCCCAAATGCCTAACTATGCCAAGTTCCTGAAGGAAGTGATGTCAAAGGAGAGAAAGTTAGAAGAATTCAAGACAGCAAAGTTGACAAAGGAATGCAGTATAATTCTCCAAAAGAAGCTCCCACAAAAATTGAAAGTTCTGGAAAACTTTACAATTCCATGCATGATTGGGGAGTCTACCATTGACAATGCTTTGTGTGATTTGGGGGTTAGCATCAATCTAATGTCCCTTTCCTTGTTTAAAAAGTTGGGTCTTAGAGAGGTGAAGCCAACCACCATCTCGTTGCAACTGGCAGATAGATCCATTACTTATCCATGGGGGATTATTGAAGATATATTTGTAAAGTTCGATAAGTTCATCTTTCCGGTGGACTTTATGGTGTTGGACATGGACGAGGATGAAAAGTTACTACTGATTCTTGGTCGACCTTTCCTGGCTACTGGAAGAGCAATGATTGATGTACAAGAAGAAAAGTTGACACTGCAGGTTAATGAAGAGTAAGTAAATTTCATCATCTATCAAGCAAAGAAAGCCTTAAAAGAAGTCAACACGTGCCACGTAATCCAATCAATTAATGCAGTGATGGGTGAGAAAAGCAAGAATGAGTAATTCTATGATCCTCTAGTACAACACATAGCAACCAGTGATTCATCAAAGGATACATCTACTGCTCGTAAACACTCAGGAACTAAGAAAGTGGTTGACTTCTTATTGACTAATGAGGTTGACCCACCTGACAAAAATGAGGGCTATGTGGAAAAGCCTTTAAAGCCTCCAAACAATGTCTAACCAAAAGAGGTTTTGAAGGCTACACCGGAGTTAAAACCATTCAACTCTATTGGCCATGCTACAATAAAGAAGAATACAAAGCCAAGGGTAAAGTTTAGAAACAAGAGACGTGTATCACCTGAAGATCCAACATAGACACCTCGGTTATGTCAAGCTAATGACATTAAAGAAACACTTCTTGGGAGGCAACCCAACCTTTCCATCTCTTTATCTCGTATCTTTAGATTTTAGTTTAGATTTTTTTTTTGTTTATTAATTAGTTTTTTTTTCTTATAGGTGAAATATCAAGTTTGAGAAAAAAATATAGAAGAAATATCCACCAACTCCAACATCATTAGCACCAAAATGTCATTAGCAATTTAGACGATTCAGGGAAATTCTCCTCCTTTGACTTTAATTTCACATTGAGGACAATGTTTAGTTTAAATTTGGGGGTGTATTATAAATTATCTAATTGCCTTAGTTTTTAAATTATTTATTTGTGTGCATGTTTTTAAAAAAAAAAAGACTCTTTTTGCATACTTATGTGAGTTAGATAGCCTTGCCGGCAGTAATGTATATAATTGATAACACGTGTTGGTTTATGAATTGTGGATAAGTTATGTGCTTGAGTTAATTTTTTTTGCTTATTCATGTGGAATGAAAAAATTTTATGCACGTAAATTGATTGTAGCGTTGTACTTAAATAGGTTGACCCATGTTTATAGGTTGAAATAGAGAACTTAGATGTCAAATCCAAATAACCACTAAACAAAATTTACATCCCTTAACGAACTTTAGGGTAGTTTGGATGATTGAACTATTGTGGGGAGACATGGATATAGATGTGAATTTCGCGTGTTCTAAATTTTGTGTGAATTGTCTGAAACCAATATGATGAAAATTGGGTGAAAAACTTAAGTTAGATGTCAATTTTCGAGAATGAGTATTTAATAAAGGGTATTGCACTAATCATTGCATAAAAGGGAAAAAGTTGTCTTGTTGTGAAGCTATCCTAAAAAAGATCCCAATGAGGACAACTATAATAATATCATTGCGAAACGTCCATTCGTAACCTTTATGATTCGAGTGATTAAGTTTGCAAGGGTTTAAAACTTGGTGCCCTAAAGTCATCTGATTTGAGAGTCATTGGCCTAAAGCTCACTATATGGGTCATTTAGAAAGTTTAATGGAGAGACGTCTGCACATAAGATTAAAAAAAATATATATCTAAAAAAGCAGGTGCATGAAACAGAAGATGCACTACATGCCTTGATTAAGGCCCAAACACTTGTTTTAGAGGAGCAGGCTTTTGACAAGAGGTTAGTAATTTGGTTGATTGTTGGAGGTTGAAGCAGTAAAAAATAAGGAGAATCCTCGTTTGTTGATATGCTGAACTGCAATTAGTAAAATTCGACCAAACTTGAGTGGTGTAAGAAATTGGTAATGAAAATCAACTTTAAAATACATATTGGGAAGTGAAAAGAAAACAAGTTTGGGGGTATATGAATCCCATGAGCGAAGTAAAGAAATAGTTGACTTTTAAGGTCGGGTATTAGATCAACTTATTATTGTACAGTGTTTCACTTGATTCTCCACACACACACCTGTTTCGCACTGAATATGTGGAAGTTAGCTTTTGCATTATGATTTTGATGTGGTTCATAACTCATATTATGTTTTCAATCTTGATATTATGAATGCAAGATGTATATATATATATATATATATATATATATATATATATATATATATATATATATATATAGCACATTTTTAAGTGATTTTGTTTGTAATTATTATTTTTGTTTGTCAGTGATTTTCTTTAGTTTGGTGTTTGCTCGACGACAAACAAATTATTAAGTTTGAGGATATTTGAGGAGTGCTCCACACTCATGATATTTATGCTACTTAATTTATTATTTTGTTACTTTTGAGAGTGTTTTAAAACGTTTTAATGTGTGCTTTGATGTTGTGGTATAGGTTGATGAAATTGAAGGAAATAGGCAAAAGTTGGCAAATTTGGAGAAAATGGCTAAATCGTAAGAGATCCAATGATCGGGGACCAAAGTGAAAATACCTAAAAGTTGTGTCAAACCCCACGATGAAGGTCCGAGAGTGCTAGGAGTCAATTGGAAAAATGAAAGATGTCAAAGGGATGAAGCATGTCAAAGTATGATCACACATTAATTTTCAACCGAAAACATTTTGTCCCGGATTTTTAGTCTCATATTGAGACCCATGTTTAACATAGAAAACGATTGAATTGGATAATTATGTCTGAAGCAAAGTTGTATCCCTTTGAGTTACCTTTCCAACACATCTTGAATCACCTCAATCCGAGATTGGACGCGAAAGTTATGATAACAATACTGAAGGAAGTGCAGTGTTGAATTTCCGCTTGAAACGAGCGCCACAGCGCCCAAAATGGGCGCTAAGCTTGCTGTAAGTCACAGAATTTGCGGCGCTGAGGCGCCGTCTATGTAGGAAAAGAGTTTTTAATGTTTTTGGACTTTTTTCTTGGTCCCAACTCAACCCTAATTTGTCCAAGACTCTAACAATACTATAAATAGAAGATGAAAGACCTATTTTCTCCTACAATTCAAGGGGAGCAAGCTACACAATCAAGGAGGTAAAACATCAAAAGATTCAAGAAATTCAAGAGAGGAAAGAACAACATCAAAAGAAAAAATTGAAGATCTACATCATAGTTTTTCTATTCTCTTCTCTATGTTTTCTTATATGAATTTTTGTATTTCCATAGATTATATCATTAGCTAAATTCATTATCTAGGGATTGATTGTAACTAAAACTTGAGATTATGATTTTATTTTATCATAGTTATTTCTATTTGATTTTCCACATATGTTTAATTGTGTCATGATTTTAATGCTTACAATTAATTGGCCACTAATTGAATGAATAGATGTTACTCAATTACGACACTCGAGAGAGGGGAATTTGGGCGTGATCATAAGATTGACACAACGTAGATTTTATGGGTTTCGAGAGAGAGTATAGGATCTATGAAGCTTACTCCATAATAGAATCAATTCGGAATAGAGATATTGAAATCGAAATTTAGGATTAATTTTTAGCCGGCACTCGAGAGAGGGGAGATAAATACATTAAGATTCTTGCTTTTAAATATGGAAAATTGATTAGTATAACTTGAAATAATTGAATCATAATTGATAATTAGGTGAAGTCATTCCCTAGGCCTTTCTTATATTGATTAATTCATATAACTTGCATCCATTGAATTTTTCACAATCATCGTTAGATTAATTAACAATATTGATTATAAATTTTATTTGTCTAGATAAAATAGAAAGCTACATAATTATATTATTTAGAGAAATTAAGTTACAATCTATTTGGGTTCGACATCCTAACTTCTTTACTATATTACAAAACTTGACGCCGTACACTTGTGGCATAATCACGTTATAGAAAATACATGATAGTGTCTTGATTTTTCACAAACATAGCAAGGTCCTTTGGACTTATGTTTGAACTTTTCTTGATCCTTTTATGTCCAAGAGACTTCTCCCTCGTTTTGTAATTATTGGAGTGATCAACAATGTCCATGTCATTAGCTTTCGATGAGTCATCATAAGAACTTCCAGTGTTATTTTGTGCCCTTGATCCTTCCTCTAAACGAAGATGTTTTTGTATATGTTCCAAAGGAAAAATCTTTGAAGTTGTAAAGAATCTTCTTCCTATAACTTTTCCAAGTTGGAGGTAATTTTTACTTAAAATGATTCTGGAATTTCGATCATCACCGCCTTCAATTTATTGATTATCACTTGAAGTTCATGTGCTTGGGGGCAACAAGGGAATATTATCTAACATTTTAAATCAAAGTATTTTGAAATTAAAAACTTATTGGTACCTTCCTCGTCGGCTTTGTATTTGTTTTTCAACAATTTCAATATCTCATTTGCCAAGGCATTATTTGTATAGAGATTGTAGAGAGCGTTCAGAATATGTCCTTTATATATCAATTCATCTTCTTGTCTCTTCTTCCCTTCTACCCTTGTTTTGTTGTTGTCATTTGGGGTTGGTTTCGGCAATGATGCCAAGTTTGGATCCAAGATATAAAAATATTCAAGGTTGTAAGAAGAAACTTCAACTTGCCCTTCCATCTTGTAAAGTTCAACCCGTCGAATCTGCCAAGTCTCACAAAATTTGATTCATCATCTTTACCGTAGCCATGGTTGTCTTGTTCTCCATGTTGAAAATATAATTTGAGATTGTTGATCAAAATTTGATGAAGAACAAAGATAACCAACAACAATAATAATCTACCAAATGGCAGGTTTGAATACGATTATAAATCGCTGTCCTCAAACGATATTTGACGCCACCGGGATAAATGCTTGAAGGCTTCAATTGACAAATAGTTTCTAGGAGTAAACAAACCTTAAGTCTATCATGCAAACAGAACTTGGAAATGGAACTTTAAAGCACAATATATAAAATTAGGTTTAATATTTGATTTTGGATATTGATGAATGAATTTGATGTTTGCAATATATGTTCCAACATGAAAGACATCCATATATATAATACTCTAACCTCCAAGCACGAAAAGGTACAAAAACCATGTCAAAAAGGTGTTGAAACCTTTCAAAATGATATCAGAATTCAAAAGCCAACAACAACAAAATTTGTCTTTGGGCGATAGTCTAGTATAAAACTGGGTGATCTCCCACTTCAGTAAATTGGACTCTGTAATTACAACACAAGACCGGGGTGATTGCCCTATCTAAGCCTTTTACTGACATCCACCATTTTTTGCGCTTGTTTTGTTTTTGCTTATTTTTCTCATGGTTGATCACTTTCATCACTTCCAAAATCACTCATATATATATATGCACACACACACACATATATCTATCAATTCCTTCATATTATTTTTTCAATGATAGAGAGAGAGAAGAGAAATTAGGGTTAACCGAGGGTTTTTGAGATAGAAGAGATAATGAAAGCTTTCAACAATACATCAATTTTGGCCAGATGAGAAAGATATTTTGTATACATACCAAAAGACCATTACATCCTTAGTGTAAGACTTACTTTGCCAAGGTTTATGGGTAAGATGGGAAAGGGATTAGTGCTTCATGAATGAACAGTGGATGGAGGATTTCATCTTTTAAGAGAGTAGGAATTATGACTTGGACTTTTAATAGCTTAGAAAAGTAGTAGGGTAGAGTGATACATTCCTCATTTTTTTTTTAAAAAAAATAAAAATTATAAGAAATTATGGAATTGATCCGAACACTCAACAGCTAGGTGTGTCATGTGTTTAGAGAGGCGAACATGGCGGCTGAATTTCTGGAGAAAACAGCAAGGGCTCATCAATGAATATTTCTTATGGCGAGGAGGTTCCAAACATTCTTCGTGGAATTTTGTGTACGGACCGGAAGGAAATACCTTATCTTAGACTTTGATGTAGTTTATTCTTTTTGGAAGCGTTGTTTATGTAATTTCGGCTTCCCTCCGCCATAAGTGAGGTTGAATCAATAAAAATACAGTTTTAAAAAAAGTCGATTCAGTTTAAGTTCTATTTTGGTCCAAAAAAAAAAAGCACCTAATTTATGAAATTGAAACTGGAAAGGTAGGGTTTGAGGTTATTTTCCTCTTTATAATTTTGCGTAGAGTTTTCTTTACTGTTTGGGCCTTCAAATCAAAACCTTTGTCCATTGTAAGTTCCAACTTTTTGATAAACTAATAGCATATAGGGAGATATTTTTCCATGTGAAATATGATTATTTTTTGAAAAATATGTTATTAAAAAGTTTAAAAAAAAAAAAGTCATGAATCATATAAGATATGCACTTGAAAATAATTTCGAAAACTCTCCCAGACAAGCTCTCAATTGCTATATTTAAGGCCATATTTCTCCCTGTTAAGTTATATTTATTAGTGTTCTAAAAAACTCGTATAGGCGACGCCTAGGCTCGAAACTCGGGCAAAACGCCTCGTTTCGCGCCTAGACGCTTAATTTTCCAATTTCTAAATGATTGAATTTTTTTTCTTCATTTTTTTGGTTTTCCGTAAACGCACTTTATTAGTTTTTTTAAAAATCTTTTATTTAACTTTAGCTTATTATTATTTTTTTTTAAAAAAAACTTTTCATTTGACTTTACTTTCAAGTTTTAAAAAAAATTTATCTGTACAAAAGTTAAAAATGACTTTATCTAAATAGTTAAATAAGATTTAAATTTTAGTGTTAGATACATTATGTAATTATAATCTTGAAATTCATTTTAATACAAACTTCAAAAACATGTATGAAATTCCTATAAATCTATTAAGTATGACTTGTCTAATTGAAAATTGAAACTATGAGAAATATTCTATTTTTTGCATTTTCAAAACTTGAAAATTGTATAATTAACTAATAGTAGGAGTTATTAAGTAAATATTGTATTTTATAATTTCTAGATGTTTAATATGTATTATTTAATTAGTAAATAATTTTTTAAACGATTAAAAATTTAAAATAATATTATAAATAAGAAAACTCATTTTTACGCCTAAACCTCGCCTAGGCTCGTTTAAACTCGTAAAGCTTGAAATTTCGACTTCATGCCTAGCCACACTTTATGTTTTTTAGAACATTGATATTTATTAAGAAAAATCTCTATTCTCTATCACGATACATAATTGATTTTAGTTTAAAATAATAGATAACATTTATGAATTAGGTTTCTTTGATTAATTGTTTATATTTAAAAAATAAAGAAGAAATAAATTTTTTGTCTAAAACAATTTTTATTTTAAAAATATAGTGTGAAAAGCCTGTTTAAACAAAATTACATGTTTTCAAATAACTTAGAGGATTATTAAAATAGAAAAAAGACATTCAAAGAAATGTTTCAACACTTTGTAATTTTAATCAACTAGTTTTATATTAAATTACCTTGAAGGTAAAGTATTTAGGGAGCCGCTATCAACCTTTGCAAATAAAAGTATGTTATATTTTTAATCCAATGTAAATTTACTTAAATATAGACATATTAGAATTAAATAAAAATAAATCGCTCCAAATTCATCCACTCATTTATTTTATTCAATTCTTTTGAACATTTTTATATATTCATTTAGAATTTCTTTTCAATTAAAACCCTTATATTCATAAAATACCATATTCAATTATAGTCAAAACAATAATGGAAAAGATACCATTAGAGAAAATAACAATATATTAAGTAGAATTTGAAAAAATAAAAATTATCACTTCTAAATCAATAGAGTCACTTCATTCTATGTATGCTCATTCTATGTATGCTTCATGTACTTGCATTCTTTTATATATGGACTTTTGATAGTTATTTCACATCTGTTTACCTTAAGTAAATGGATCTTCGAATTTGACAGTCCATAAATATTTTTTTGTCAATGTAAAAGATGAATATGCATCTATGTTGATACTAATCGCGTGATGCATTTTCTCTTATTTTCTAATTCCTATATCATTTTTTTGAGCCAGCTTCAAAGAAATTGAAAAGTTAATTGTTTAAAAAAATCACTAAACTTATACTATGGTCACAGTGTATTAACTGCAGGGGCGAATTTAGCTCCGAAGTTCAGCTAGAGCGGAGGCTGCGGAGCTTGATCGTTGACCGTTGACAATCAATAATTTAAAACACCAACAAACAAACTATCATAAACCAAAATGGTTCTTTAGCCATCATGTTATGTATTCACATTATATTTTTAGCTCCAAAAATTGTAATCAACATATTATATATATACACATACTATATGTAGAATTACGGCTTTCCTTCAAAAACTATAATACCAAAATATAGAAATTTCTAGTGCTTCAAAAGTTGTATCTTGCTCCGACATACAGCTCATCTTATTGCACTTCAAATTCATTAAAGGCTATTCGTCAATCTTCAGCGTCATCAGCAATCATATTATGCTTTAGCATTACATTTTTTGCTCCAAAACTCATAATCAACACTGTATAAGTAATAATCATCGTGTCTCCTCTTCATCAGAAACTAAAATATAAAAACATTGATATGATTAACACACAATAAGAGGTCAACTATTAGTGCAAAAGACGCAACTCCATCTTATCGCACTTCAAATTCATTAAAAGTTGTTGTGCCAAACATCTCACGAAACATATATTTTTAGCTCAAAAAAATCATAATCAACATTTTAAACAATACCCATATCCATAAATTCTCGGAAAAATGCAATCCATGTTAATTAAACAAAAAAGAAATGAAAAATAAAGTAGTACCTGATTAAATTGGAGGACATCGGACTTAAACCGAATGTGGTATCCTTTATCGACCTGAATGCAATCGGGTATGTTGGGAATCTTGACGCCCCCGATCTGCCACCGTTGGGGCATAAAAAAAATTATGATATTTGGAAATCAGTGTTCGAAGTCAGGCCACCGGAGCACAACAGGTATGGCACGACCATGCGTGGAAAATTTTGATTGCACGAGGAAACCTAATTTTTTTTTACGAGTTGGACTATTTTGGGAGCCTCTTTTTAAGTCTTTTTTTATCTCCTTAGATGTATCGCAGTCTTCAAAACACCGTAACAATCATTGAGTATTATACAATAATCTGGGTAAAACTGGAAGAATTCGTTCTGAAATATGGTTTGCTTGATGAAGTATAAGATGTTGTCCAAGATCCTCGAGTATATTACAGATTAAAAGCTGTATCCAATTCATCTTCCAAATTATTCGGATTATGTGCTTACAAATTATCTTGTAATTGTCATCAAAATCATGATAGACCAAACTTTTGTTTTTAGGATCTCTGATAAAATCTACACAGAATGTCGCCTCACTCCAGCTTTCCAATTCACACTAATGCTACTCAAACGGGGGATGGAGACATGCTTTAAACGGGTGGTTGAGGTCAGGGTTCTTTACAAAATACTTCGAATCTTAAGGATTTTTGTCAGGGCACCATCACCCTACTTGTCCAACTACTTTCCAGTTGCAATAAAATGGGTTAGTGGTCTTGATGAAGTGTAGAAGGAGTTGGAGTTTATGTTGAAGTGGGATCGACGCAAGCAAAATGGTTTGATTTCATGATAACTTCAGGGTTGTTCGTTTTTGGTGAATTTATAGTCTAATTTGATTGGAAACGGGCTAATGATCACAACTCACCGCTTTGTCGTGACGAACGTCGAATTTTGGGCAAATTCCGTCGTTTAGGGCCTCAATTAAGCGTTTTTTGCAATTTATGGTAATTTTTATTTCTTCAATATCTCACTCAATAAAATTCGAATTCGAATTCCGTTTGTTGGAGGACGATCCTGAATTTTAGGAGTTTCAATTTTAGTTGCAAGTTCGAGTTTTTCCATTTATGAAAAAGATCGTTTTTTATTTATCATTTGGATTTTGCTAGGGTTTTACTATTTAAAGCATTGTAAGCCCTTTGAGGCAGCAGTTTTTTTAATTGAATAAAATTTTCGTGAGTTTTTCTCATATTTGTATCATTCATTTTCCAATAATCTTCCGCTACGTCAGTTGGTATTAGAGTCGTTCTTTCACCATGCAGGCAAGGAGACGTCCAGAAGCCCATGAAACCTGATAGAGGAGGTACATAGACGTGATGAGATCGCATAGCTGCATCAACAAGTGGAGTTGCTGACATAGCAAATCGCTACACTCATGCCACAACAACATGCGCCTGTGGTCCAACCGGTTGAGGATTCTGATGATGAGAATTCGTTTGCACAACCTGAACCTCCAATAGATGTGCCAGTCCGATGGAGAGGAGGTGGTCAGGATGAAAACGAGTGTTTGGAATCAGAATTCAAGGTTGATAATCCTGAGTTTCATGGTAGATTAAACCAGAAGAGTTCTTAGATTGGGTGACTGCAGTGGAGGAGATCTCGGAATTGAAGGAGGTTTCTGATGATAAATATGGTCTTGGTAATCCTACTCAGTCTGGTCCTCCTAGAGCTACATGCGGGGGTATAGTCCATATACAATCTAAATGTCCCAAGAACCCGTGCAGAGGACTCTTTGTTGATGAGGGGTATGGAGATTATGAAGGTCCGCCTGTATTTTATAATGAAGATACAGAAGAAGTAACAGGGAAGGAAGAGTATGTTGTTGGTGATGTGGGTCAGGCTTTGGTAGTGAGGCAGAGTTTTCTAACTCCCCTGAAAAATAAGACTGACCGGTTAAGTAATAACATCTTTTAGTCAACATGTACTGTTGGGGAAAAGGTCTGCAAGTTTGTAATTGATTCTAGTAGTTGTGAGAACGTTGTGGCTGATGAGGTCGTTAAGAAGCTGGGTTCCCAAGTCGTATAAATTGGCTTAGCTGAAGAGAGGTAATGACGTGGAGGTATCTCAGCGTGTTCTAATCAATTTCTCCATTAGACCTACCTACAAGGACCAGGTTTTATGTGATGTGGTGGAGATGGATGCATGGCATTTGCTGTTGGGGAGACCGTGATAGTTTGATCGACACTCATTGCATGATGGATACACCAATACGTATAGCTTTTTGTTTTGGGGGGGAGAAAATTGTGTAGCTTCTAGATAAAGGCTCAGTAAAAATAGTTGGGGATAATGCCAATTTATTGACCAGACGAAGTTCAAGACAGAGATGGAGGAATCTGGTGTAGTGTATGTGTTGGTGGGTAAATCAGTTGACAATGCGCCAGAGGTCCCTCACAGAATTCAGCCATTGTTAGAAGAGTTTCAGGAGGTCTTCCCAGAAGAGCTTCCAGATAGGTTGCCACCACTACAGGATATTCAGCATCAGATTGACTTAGTGTCTGATGCTTTTTTGCCTAATCAGCGCATTACAGGATGAGTCCCACTGAACATGAGGAGTTCCGCTGACAAGTGGAGGAGCTTCTAGCAAAAGGGCACGTTAGGGAGAGTCTTAGTCCTTGTGTTGTTCATGCTCTCCTTACGCCGAAGAAAGATGGTACGTGGCGCATGTGCGTGGACAGTAGAATGATCAATAAGATCATGGTGCGTTATCATTTTCCTACTCCTTGCTTGGATGATTTGCTTGATCAGTTTGCAGGCGCTTGCTTGTTCAGTAAACTTGATTTGAAAAGTGGGTACCATCAGATTCGTATCAGGCCTGGCGATGAGTGGAAGACAGCCTTTAAAACGAGGGAAGGATCATACGAGTGGTTAGTCATGCCTTTCAGCCTTTCCAATGCGCCTAGTACTTTTATGCAGATAATGAATCAGATTCTTCGTCCATTCATCGGTAAATTTGTTGTAGTTTACTTTGATGATATTCTGATTTATAGTGCTGACGATGATGATAAGGTCCAACACCTTCAGGAAGTTCTTTCAGTTCCTTGCAAGGATCACTTTTATGTTGCTGTGAAAAAGTGCTCATTCCTTACTGATCGTATCATATTTCTGGGTTATGTGGTGTCGAAGGATGGGTTAGCAGTGGACACATCAAAAGTAGAGGTAATAAGCCAATGGCCACAGCCTAAAACTGTTATAGAAGTGCGAAGTTTTCATGGTCTTGCTTCATTTTATCGTAGGTTTTTACTACATTTCAGCAGTATCATGACACTAATTACAAATTTTATGAAGGAAGACAAGTTTCAGTGGAATCTCGAGGCAGAGGCATCTCTTCAGTTGATTAAGCAGAAGTTGACTACTGCTCCAGTTTTGGTGTTGCCTATCTTTATCCAGCCATTTGAACTGTATTGTGATGCTTCGAAGGTGGGAATTTGTGATGTGTTAAGTCAGCAAAAGCTGCCCTGTTGCATATTTCAATGAGAAGCTTTCTTGCCCGAAGTCTCGTTATAGTACTTATGATGTGGAGTTCTATGCAATAGTCCAGGCAGTTCGACATTGGCGTCACTATTTGTTCTAGAAGGAGTTCATTTTGTATACTGATTGTGATGCCCTCAAACACCTTGGTACTCAAGATAAGGTGTCTGCTCGGCATGTTTCTTGGATTGCTTACTTGCAGCAATTCACTTTTTGATTAAACACAAAGTAGATGCCCTTAACAAAGTTACAGATGCATTGAGTAGGCGACAAACTCTCCTGAAAGAAATATGAGTCTTTGTGATTTATATACTACTGATCCATATTTCTCCCATGTTATTCGGAAGTTGCAGGAGGGTGTGCAGTCGGAGTTTGCATGGGTTGATGGGTTTCTTTTTCATGGCAGTCAGTTATTTATTTCAGAAGGAAGTTTGAAATTAAAGATATTCAAGAATTACATAATGAGGGCCATGTAGGTCGTGACCGAACTTTACAGCTTGCTGCTGCTTTTTATTTTTGGGCATCATTGCGCAAGGATGTCGACAAGTTGTGGAGCATTGTCGAACTTGTCATTTGGCCAAAGGCAAGGCAACAAATGTTGGATTGTATATGTCTTTGCCTATCCTAACCCAGCTTGGATAGACATTAGCATGGATTTCGTTGTGGGACTTCCCAGGACTCAGCATGGGTTTGATTCAATTTTTGTGGTGGTTAATCAATTTTTAAAAATGGTACATTTCATCCCTTGCAAGAAAACTACTGATGTTGTCAATGTGGCCTTACTGTATTTTCGTGAGGTCTATCGCCTGTACAGACTACCTGCATATATTGTGTCTGATTGGGATACTCGCTTCCTCAGTCACTTTTGGCGCAGTTTATGGCGGTCGGTTAACACACAGTTGGATTTTAGCACTGCATATCATCCTCAGACAGATGGTCAAACAGAGCTTGTTAACCGTTCCTTGGGAGATTTACTACGTTGTTTGGTTGGTGATCACATCAAGTCTTGGGATCAAAAGTTGTGTCAGGCAGAATTCACTCATAACCATGCTATTAACCGGAGTACAGGTTTTAGTCCATTTCAGGTATGTATGGTCTTGTTCCTTGTGGTCCTCTTGACTTAGCCCCAGTTTCTACTACTATTAAGATGCATGATAAAGACGATGACTTCATTCAACAATTGGAGCAGGTTCATTGACAGGCTCATGATCAGTTGTCGGTTGCTGTCACTAAGTACAAGCATGATGCAGATCTTAAACATTGACATAATGAATTTGAGGTAGGTAACTTTTTTTGGGCGGTCTTAACCGAAGATCACACCCCTGCTCATGAATACAACAAGCTTACTGTGAAGAAAATTGGTCTATTTAAGGTCATTGAGAAGATTAATCCACATGCTTATCGTTTGAGGCTACCCAGTCATATTCGTACATTTGATGTGTTTAATGTTAAGCATCTGGTGCCATTTTGTGGTGATAATTCCGATAATGATGAGACTTCTTCCCCATCCAATTCGAGGGCGAATATTTCCCACCCTAGGGAGAATGATGAAGTGCAGAAGGAGTTGGAGTTTATGTTGAAGATCGACGCAAGCAAAAGGGTTCAATTTCATGATAACTTCGGGGTTGATCGTTTTTGGCGAATTTCTAGTATAATTTGATTAGAAAAGGGCTAATGATCACAACTCACCGCTTTACTGTGACGAACGTCAAATTTTGGGCACATTCTGTCGTTTAGGCCCTCGATTAAGCGTTTTTGCTATTTATGATAAAAAAAATTCAATATCTCATTCAATAAATTCGGATTCGAATTCTATTTGTTAGAGGACGATCCTGAATTTTAAGAGTTTCAATTTTAATCACAAGTTCGAATTTTTCCATTTATGGAAAAATATCGTTTTTTATTTTATTATTTATTTTCCTAATTTTGCTAGGGTTTGACTATTTAAAGTATTGTAAGCCTTTGAGGCAGCAGTATTTTGAATTGAATAAAATTTTCGTGAATTTTTCTCATATTTGTGTCATTGTTCATTTTTTTATAATCTTTTGCTACATCAATTGGTATCAGAGTGGAAGTCGTTTGTTCACCATGCCGCCAAGGAGATGTTCAAAAGCCTATGAAGCTCCGATAAAAGATGTACATAGACGTGATGAGATCGCACAGCTGCGTCAACAAGTGGAGTTGTTGAGACAGCAAATCGCTTCACTCATGTCACTGCAACATGCGTATGTGGTCCAATCGGTTGAAGATTTCGATGATGAGAATCCATTTTCACAACCTGAACCTCAAATAGATCTGCCAGTTCGACGGAGAGGAGGTGGTCAAGATGAAAACAGGAGTTGGGAATCAGGATTCAAGGTTAATATTCCTGAGTTTAATGGTAGATTAAGCCCAAAAGAGTTCTTAGATTGGGTGATTGCAGTGGAGGAGATCTTGGAATTTAAGGAGGTTCCTACTGATAAATGTGTGCCTCTCGTTGTGATGAGATTTCGTGGACGAGCAGCAGCGTTGCGGCAGCAGACTAAAGTGACGAGATCCAGGTTAGGGAAGTCTAAGTTTGCATCGTGGGATAAACTGAAAAAGCATATGAAGAAGCAGTTTCTACCCTACAATTATGTTCAGACCATGTATCAGCAACTATAGAATCTGCGTCAAGGACTGAAATCAGTTAGTGATTACACCACAGATTTTTACATGTTGATTACTATAAATGAGGTGATGGAGACGGAGGAACAGTTGGCATCATGATATGTAGGTGGTCTTCATCCCCAAATACAGGATACACTGAATATGTTTGATATTGTGACAGTTTCTGAGGAACATCAGAGTGCAATACAAATAGAGAAACATCAAGTCTAGAAGAAACACATGTCCTTTTAGTGTGGGAAATTCTTCCAGTAATCCACAGAAGTAGACGACACATCATGGTAATCCTACTTAATCTAGTCTTCCTAGAGCAAATCTTGCTCAACAACCAGCATGTCCTGGAAGTGGTATTCGTTATTTTGCATGCGGGGTATAGGCTATAGACAATCTGAATGCCCCAAGAACCCGCACAGAGGACTCTTTGTTGATGAGGGATATAGAGATCATGAAAGTCCACTTATATTTGATAATGAAGACACAGAAGAAGTAACAAGGGAGGACGAGTATATTTTTGGCGATGTGGGTCAGGCTTTGGTGGTGAAGCGAAGTTTTCTAACTCCCCTGAAAAAAAAAAGGACTGACTGGTTGCGTAATAACATCTTTCAGTCAACATGTCCTGTTGGGGGAGAAGATTTGCAGGTTCGTAATTGATTCTGGTAGTTGTGAGAACATGGTGGCTGATGAGGTCGTTAAGAAGCTGGGTTTGCAAACTGAGAAGCATCCAAAATCGTATAAATTGGCTTGGCTGAAGATAGGTAATGACGTGGAGGTATCTCAGCGTGCTCTAATCAATTTCTCCATTAGATCTACCTACTTAGTGTCTGATGTTTCTTTGCCTAACCGGGCGAACATGAGGAGTTACGCTGACAAGTGTATAAGCTTCTAGCGAAAGGGCAGGTTAGGGAGAGTCTTAGTCCTTGTACCGTTCCTGCTATCCTTAGCCAAAGAAAGATGGCACGTGGAGCATGTGCGTGGATAGTAAAGCAATCAATAAGATCATGGTACATTATCGTTTTCCTACTCCTCGCCTGGATGATTTGCTTAATCAGTTTGCAGGCGCTTGCGTGTTCAGAAAACGTGATTTGAAGAGTGGGTACCATCAGATTCGTATCAGGCTTGACGATGAGTGGAAAACAGCCTATAAAATGAGGGAAGGATTATACAAGTGGTTAGCCATGCCTTTCAGCCTTTCCAATGCGCCTAGTACTTTTATGCGAATTATGAATCAGATTCTTCGTCCATTCATCGGTAAATTTGTTGTAGTTTACTTTGATTTTACTTTGATGATATTCTGATTTATAGTACTGACGATGATGATCAGTCCAGCACCTTCGGGAAGTTATTTCAGTTCCTCGCGGGGATCACTTTTATGTTGCTGTGAAAAAGTGCTCATTCCTTACTAATCATGTTATATTTCTGGGTTATGTGGTGTCGAAGGATGGGTTAGCAGTGGACACATCAAAAGTAGAGGTAATAAGCCAATGGCCACAGCCTAAAACTGTTATAGAAGTGCGAAGTTTTCATGGTCTTACTTCATTTTATCGTAGGTTTTTACTACATTTCAGCAGTATCATGACACTAATTACAGATTGTATGAAGGATGACAAGTTTTAGTGGAATCTCGAGGCAGAGGCATCTCTTCAGTTGATTAATCAGAAGTTGACTACTGCTCCAGTTTTGGTGTTGCCTGACTTTATCCAGCCATTTGAGCTGCATTGTGATGCTTTGAAGGTGGGAATTTGTGATGTGTTGAATCAGAACAACCGCCCTGTTGCATATTTCAATGAGAAGCTTTCTAGCCCGAAGTCTCGGTATAGTACTTATGATGTGGAGTTCTATGCAATAGTCCAGGCAGTTAGACATTGGCGTCACTATTTGTTCTAGGAGTTCATTTTGTATACTGATCATGATGCCTTCAAACACCTTGGTACTCAAGATAAGGTGTCTACTAGGCATGCTTCTTGGATTGCTTACTTGCAGCAGTTCACTTTTGTGATTAAACACAAAGCAGATGCCCTTAACAAAGTTACAGATGCATTGAGTAGGCGAAAAACTCTCTCGACAAAAATACGAGTGGAGGTTCCAGATTTTGACAGTCTTTGTGATTTATATGCTACTGATCTATGTTTCTCCCATGTTATTCGAAAGTTGCAGGAGGGTGTGCAGTCGGTGTTTGCATGGGTTGATGGGTTCCTTTTTCGTGGCAGTCAGTTGTGTATTCCAGAGGGCAATTTGAGGTTGAAGATCATTCAAGAATTACATAATGACGGCCATGTAGGTCCTAATCGAACTTTGCAGCTTGCTGCTGCTTCTTATTTTTGGCTATCATTGCGCAAGGATATAGACAAGTTTGTGGAGCGTTGTCAAACTTGTCATTTGGCCAATGGCAAGGCGACAAATGTTGGATTGTATATGCCCATACCTATCCCAACCCAGCCTTGGACAGATGTTAGCATGGATTTCGTTGTTGGACTTCCCAGGACTCAGCATGGGTGATTCAATTTTTGTGGTGGTTGATCGGTTTTCAAAAATGGTACATTTCATCCCCTACTGATGTTGTCAGTGTGGCCTTACTGTATTTTGTGAGGTCTACCACCTGCATGGACTGCCTACATCTATTGTGTCTGATTGGGATACTCACTTCCTCAATCACTTTTAGTGCAGTTTGTAGCGCTCGATCAACACACAATTGGATTTCAACACTACATATCATCCTCAGACAGATGCTCAAACAAAGCTTGTTAACCGTTCCTTGGGAGATTTACTACGTTGCTTGGTTGGTGACCACATCAAGTCTTGGGATCAGAAGTTGTGTCAGACAGAATTCGCTCATAACCATGCTGTTAATCGGAGTACAGGTTTTAGTCCATTTCAGGTGGTATATGGTCTTGTTCCTCGTGGTCCTCTTGACTTGGCCCCAGTTTCTAGTACCGTTAAGATGCATGGTAAGGCCAAGGACTTCATTCAACAATTGCGGTAGGTTTATATACAGGCTCATGATCAGTTGTAGGCTGTTGTCACTAAGAAGAGGCATGATGCGGATCTTAAACGTCGACATGTTGAATTTGAGGTAGGTGACTTTGTTTGGGCGGTGTTAACCAGAGATCCCATCCCTACTCATGAATACAAATGCTCATTGAGAAGATTAATCCAAATGCTTATCGTTTGAGGCTGCCCAGCCATATTCGTACATCCGATGTGTTTAATGCTGAGCATCTGGTGCCATTTCGTGGTGATAATTCCGATAATGATGAGGCTTTTTCCCCGTCCAATTCGAGGGAAAAAATTTCTCACCTTGGGGAGAATGATGAAGTGCAGAAGGAGTTGAAATTTATGTTGAAGTGGGATCGGTGCAAGTAAAAGGGTTCAATTTCATGATTTAATGATAACGTCGGGGTTGTTCGTTTTTTGGCAAATTTCTAGTCTAAATGGGCTAATGATCACAACTCACCGCTTCGTTGTGACGTACGTCGAATATTGGGCAAATTTCGTCGTTTAGGCCCTTGATTAAGCGTTTTTACTATTTATGGTCATTTTTATTTCTTCAATATCTCATTCAATAAATTTCGGATTCAAATTTCGTTTGTTGGAGGACGATTCTGAATCTTAGGTGTTTCAATTTTACTTGCAAATTCGAATTTTTTCATTTATGGAAAAATATTGTTTTTTATTTTATTATTTATTTTTCGGATTTTGCTAGGATTTTACTATTTAAAGTATTGTAAGCCCTTTGAGGTAGCAGTTTTTTGAATTGAATAAAAGTTTCGTTATTCATCTTTCCTATAATCTTCCGCTACGTCCGGTCTGATTATAGAAAATCAATGTGTGAATTGAAGCAATAAGTGTTAGTATCTTAAAAGAGATATAACACAAATCCTAAATCGTTGATTAGTATTTTAAAAGAATAAAACTACTTGAACAAGGCCACCTCAGTCCTGTTCGGGTAGCACAACCTATAAGGAAAATCATTTCAACCACATGTCACAAACGAAACAATCAAGCATTTCTTGAATGTCATGCATGAGCGCCTTTTTATTGTTCCACGAGTATTAAGGCCCAATGTAGTCAATATTAGGGATGACAATTTGAACTGTTAAAATCGAAAATCACGATTAACCGAACCGAATGGGGCGAAAAACTGAACCGATGGTACAATGGGGTGGTTATGGTTTTGATTTTAATGATTCGGTTCGGGGTGGGGCTGGTATGGTATTTAGCGAGGTTGCCCCGTCCCGAACCAATTACCCATTAAAAAATATTAATTGGGCAATTGGGTTTTCCGTTATTTTTTCCCAAAATTTATTGGACAATTTTGACAATTGGGCTTCTCCAAAATTCTGGCCCAATTAACATTACTGTTAGAAATTATTCTCGCATTATCTTCAACTGAAAATACATCTCACTCTTCATTATCTTCGCAATCAGAGTCGTCTACTACTGTTGGAAAGCATTCTCGCATGGCTGGTTTTGATACATTTGTTAGTCATTCTATTACCGCTGATAATGTAGAAACATAGTTTGATTTTTTCTAGACGAGCCAGTATTACCAAGCGTGGATGGTTTTGATTTATTGACATGGTGGAAAGTAAGTTCAATAAAAATTTGACTTTACTGAAGGTTGCTAGAGATTTATGAGCAATTCCAGTATCTACTGTGGCATCTGAGTTAGCGTTCAGTACAAGTGGTAGATTTGTGAGTCCACATAGAAATAGGCTTCACCCGAAAACTTTAGAAGCTTTAATGTGTGCTCAAGATTAGCTTTGGATGAATATTCATGGTATAATTTATTGTTTTATATTTGTTATTCATGTACTTTGTTTTATTGCTAATTTTTTTTCTCTATTGTACGTAGAAAATTCTGCTCCTTCATCATACTTCGAAACTTGTTCAAGGTTTAGTGAAGAGGACATTGATGAAGATGTACATTTTTTTCATTTAAATCTTCAGTTAAGACATTTTTGATTAGGTAGTATGGTTGTATTATTACTCTAATTACATTTCTTATTCACTATATAGAATCGACTTTGAGTCTTGACTATTGACCTATGTTAGTAAAAGTTGTGGGGAAGAATGAAGATTGATCTATCTTAGTAAGAGTCTGGACCTATGTTGATAATATTATTTGTTAAATTTGAATTTTGCATTTGAAAGTTGGGATAATTTTTGCATTTTCATTTGAGATATTGTTTGCTAAATTGACTTACTATTGTGTTTTTGTTTTTATTGACTTTTCTTCATAATTTTTTTTTTTTTCAATTTGACGGTTGGAGTTTGTACTTATAAAAAATAATTTATTTTCATGGTTATTAACCGAACCAACCCAAATTGAACCAAGCTGAACCGACTTACGTGGTTATGGTGCAGTTATGGTATGACCAAAAATTTGATGGTGCGGTTATGATTTTACCCAAACCGACCCCAAATCGAACCGTTGTCATCTCTAACCACTATCGTCCAATGCAAAATCCGCCAGTACATTTCGAAACCCACTCATAAGTCATAGCTGCCGCTGATGAGAGTTTTCCCCTTCGAGCTTCTCACTGCCTATTAGTACTTCGTTAAACTCAACCCCGCAATGCCACAGGGTCGTAATCATGGCCCGTAATCTCCATAAAGAGGTCCCAGTATTATGGCGAAATTCAGGTTTTGGGCTGCCATAAGACCCAGTTATGTATACATCAAGACAAAAAAAAATGAATATACTTGTTAGAAAAGCAGAGTTCGTTCTAAAACACACCTTTCTTATTTCAATAGTCTTGTTGGCCAATGATATAAATGTGTTGTACGAACTACTATAGCCTATCAATCTATTAATAGAAGTATCTGCCACTTCCAAATTATAACAACAGTTCATTAATTTCATGGACACGGATAAGAGGCATCACTTTGTATAACGCTAGACATTAATTTTTCTATCTGAATCCAATATAATCTATATCAACAATATATTAAAAGTGTGAATTGAAAAGCAATTTTTGATTACCAAATTTACTCTTACATATTTAGCTATATGTCCAATATACCCTTATTTATCTTTATACCTTTAATTTTTCATTTTACCCTTACATTTTTATGTTTATGGTCAATAATACCCTTAAAATTAAATTTATTTTAACTAAATTCAATTATTATTAAAATTAAAATTATTTATTTTTTAAAATTAAGTCAATTAATTTTCACTAAACACTATTATTACTAATTATCGGTATATGATTAATAAAAACTTATATAAAATAAAAATAAAAATTATAATAATACTACATATATAATTAACATAAAATGACATAGACTATTAAGTCAATTAATATTAATATGTAAAATTTATAAATATAACAAAATTATATATACAATTAATAATCTAGATAATGTTTAACTTAGAAATTTCTTATAAAAGAAACAGTTATAATTTAGAGAAGAAATAATTTTCAAAATGATCATCATATCTACATTGTAGATAATGTATTGATCTACATAATTTTTCAATTACTTGAAAATTGATGGAGATCTCATGGGGTACGAGGATACGGATTGGCTGCTAAGGAAGATGAGATTTTGTAGTGGCTATGAGTTCTATATTTACAGGTCGCTGAGACATGTCGTACGAACGAGATGTTGAATCCTTTACGGAGCTCAATGTCTTCTCATTTAACAATATAGTACTTAAAAATATTACACATATCATTCTTCGATACATAAAACGTGCAACGCACATACTTACTGCTAGTATAAGTAAAAGTAGAGGCGGACCCAGATTTATATTTCAATAGGGCGAGGTAGAAAATATGCTAAAATAAATTGTGAAGAAAAAAAAACATTGAAAATTTAAATTTAAAAAAACCGAATCGAAAGTTTTTTAGAAATTGAGTGAGGGTGGCTGACCCCAGTCGATTATGAATGGGTCCGCCCTAAGTAAAAGTGTCTACATCCGTGTCCACAAAAATGATGCTCGAGTATATTCAGATGTTAAATTCATTTTAATGCACATGCGCATTCTATTGTAGATATTGTGATAATTATAAAGTATATCCGCATCCATAAAATGTTAAAGAAAGAAATATTTATTGATGTATGACTATATATGTTGCATATTACTTAACGAGAAGCTACGAATATTGTATGGATAGAAATCGATCTAAAGCACACACATCTTAAAATAATGTTTGAACTAAATTATTTATGATGCTGTATACATCAAGTATGGCATACATATTCTTCTCTGACTTGGTCCACCGTTTCTTACACTGAAGCCAGAAATATTCCAGTAATCCACTGGAAATTAATGTGATTGTTCTACTCATTGGATGAAATTTGAAGAATTTACAAAAGAGATCGTGACAATTACCACTTGTTACTGAATGTAAATTGTAATATGACCGAAAATGTTGGGGGAATTTTCTTCGGATACAATAAATCTGAATGTAGAATCCCCTCAAACGCACTGGAAATGTGCACCTGATTAATTCAAATATTTTGAGGATTTCAGCCATATGTAAAGATTGAGGAACTAATTGTCCCCTGACTTGTAATCAGGACAAAATTGGATTACATATCAAGCTATTTCAGTTTGACTGCTAGAAGATTTCAACTCATAACGTTTCCTATATAAATCAGACAAACTTGACCCTTCGAAACCACTTTCAGGGCACCAAAATTGCCATGGATTCATCTAATACCCTTGTTACTAGTCCCCATATGTCAAAACAGTCTCCAGGCATGAATGTCGAAGAAGCAGAGACTTCGGGTTCCAAAGTAATATATAATAAAAAAGAATCCAATAAAATGGCGAACAATCATGAGTCGAACATGGTGAATCATCTTCTAAGGCTAGCATTCCTAGCCCCTTTGGAGCCATCTGAGAATCCCCCTGTGGCAGAGAAAGAGAAGCGTGAATACGCCTGCAAGTACTGTAACAAGAAATTCTCAAAGCGACAAGCTTATAGTGGGCACCAGAATGGGCACAAACGGGAACGTACCATTGAAAGAAATCGTCAAATGGCTAAGTTCAGATTTGTGCCACAAGTTGAAGGCCGTCCATTATTCTTTCATGGTACGAATTCTACCCCTCTTAATTTCAATAGGGCTATAGTCAACAGTCCGTATTTCGTTCGACGGGGCCCCTATCCCCTTCCAGAGAATAACCAGGGTTACCCTCCACGGCAGAAGCCTATGCTTGGAAATGTTACTCATTTATTGGCACATCCACCTGGCTCTTCGCTTCAGGAAAATCAGCCTGCAGGACTACAGTTTTCGCTACCTACAAGTGGATCGGCCAATTCATTTTCGTGGCCTGTTCTCAACTGGACCCCTCGAGTAGGGAGTGCCAGTCCGCAGATTAATGGTCTGCAGAATCAACAACTTAAAGAGGACGAGGACGAGGGCCTTGATTTATCACTCAAGCTTTAATTCGATCATTCTTATTGTTTACAACTTGGGCTTGGATTTGTTTCTCAATCTTTCAATAGTAACAACTTATTTAAGTGTAGCAATTCTCGTTGTAATCTAGGGTCCAAACTTCGATTACATTTATTATCTTGTTTGTCTTAATTTTAATGTCATTGTAGTATATTCTCTGTCATCCATTAATCATAATTCATACATAATTTATTATATATGCCCTTTTCAAACATAATATTAACTTTTGATTAGAGAGAATTATTTTCACATTAAAGCAAATGAAGCGTTAGGTCAACTGCAAAGCAAAGTTGTCCTTTCGATATTTTAGTAAGTCATAAAGCATAATAATATTAAAAGTTTAATATTTCGTGGGATGAGTAAATGAATAATTGCTGAATGGAACATGGGAAACATTTGCCTTTAGATGGATGAATAACATGGCATAATCTCTCTCTCTCTCTCTCTCTCTCTCTCTCTCTCTCTCTCTCTCTCTCTCTCTCTCTCTCTCTCTCATCTTTTACTACTCTCCCTATGACTAAAAACAGTTGAATCAACCCAATTTACAAAGCCAACTAAGAGTAAAAAGACAAAAACAGGCCAATAGCTCATGTAAATATGGGCACCAAGCCAATTTCCAACGCTAAATACATGCATAAATCCGATAAGTGGTACAACTTATGGCTCCGTAAACGTTCTTTCTTTTCTTGAATCATCTAGCTAATATACACATAATGCTGAAGCATATCTCATGCATGAAGTACGGAAAAATGTATTTTTCTATGTTCATGCTTCTTCCATAATTTAACTAGCAACATATTCATGATCATGATTACTGCTTAAATCATATCCACAACAAGCTATACGTGTTCGAAGCTTAAATTCATATTTCCTAGCACGTATTATGTAAAAATGTCATAAATTTCATTACATAAATGACAATTCGTAGCTACATATAAAAATATCAAATTGACATATAAGTCATAATCATATTCACTCTAGTAATCATAAAATCTCACTGATAACTTGTGTAAATAAACGTAAGCATAAATCCCTAGCTATATATCTAACTTTCGTAGATTTCCTCTTTATTTACCTGCCATGTCAATTAATGCACAAAAAATGGTTTATTATTTTATTGTAGACGTACCTAATAATAAATTATCACTGCAAGTTAGTTCTACCTCGTATTAAATTTCCTTGGTATAATATACACTCTTTCAAGGGTTAATACTATTGGGAAAAATGGGTGATTTGTATATAGATAAATTATCAATTAACATAACTATTTTAAACATAAGCATGAGTAATATAATTCAACAATAATATAAATATAAAATAGAAGAGTTAGAAATGCAAGTATTAAGAGTCACATCGAAAACGTTGTCCTAAAGTCGTGTTGTCTCCCCTTTGTGCGGGTTCTTTTGACACTACACGGCTCCAAGATAAAACTCATGTGACTCTCTTTCTGTAGATTCGACAATTGTCGATGTCGATAGAGAGACAAAACTTCTGATGCTTAACTACTGCTGCAGAATTACTATTATCTCCTCCTTTGTGGTCTTCATTTTTTGCCTTTTTAGCCTTTGCCATTTCAGCTAATGGAAAAAATTACCATGAATGAATTTACATAAACGCTACTGTCGCGAGCTTCTTCCAAGTTGTGATTAATTTATGTTATAAGAAAATCAATCCCTTTTATAGGGAAAATTTCAACTCCCACACTTATGAGAATTAAGTCATTTTACATGTATTAAGCACTATAGGGATAAATAAATTTAACCCTCACACTTATGAGAATTAAGTCATTTTATATGTATGTTACACTATAATATTATTAATTTAATTTTGTATTAAATTGATATTAAAATAGAAACAACAAATTTAAAAGTATTAATCTGAAAATTTAAAACTTAAATAATTTATTTCCAAAAAATATAACCTCAAATGAGTAGAATTCATATTAACAATAATTTTTTATTATGTTAACTGTAATATGATATTTTACTATTTTTGTTTTATGTAAAATATGCTTCTAGAGTCTCTAAATTACTAAATTGAATAGGTATTGAAGGGAACGTAGTTTCAAACCTGAAAATGGAGATCCTTCCTTTCTTTTCTTGCTTTTTTTTTTTTTTTTCCTTTTCTTCCTCATTTCTAGATTTTCTTCCTCTCTTTCGACATGTGAGGTGTGTTAGTATTGACTGCAATATAATTAAGGATTTATGGATTATATCTTACTGCGCTCACTAGATATTAAGAAATTATTTAATTATATAGTATGGCGGAGAGAAACTAAATATAATTTTATCGTGTCATGGCAAAGAAATTCCCCAACTAAATCTAAATGGCAGCTGGGTCACGTACTTATCATCCCATTTTGGCTAGCTTATAAAAAGTCCGTTGAAGTCCTCTGTGAAGAAAAAGTGGCACAATGTTGGGCCTTGGCTGGAAATGGGCTCGACCCGGTTTTCTCTCTTTATTTGCTGTTGGGCTGGAAGTATATTAAACCAAATGGAGGCCCTGTTCTACGTTACTAAACTCTGGTTTAGAAGAATACGATTTCACTAAAGGAATGGATGGTCAAGATATCAACACGAACTGCCCCAATAACCGTAGGATGAAGGCTTCGAGAGACTTCTCTTAAAGTCTAGGGTTCTCTATATTTTGGAGCTTATCTCTCATTTTCTCTCACTCTCTCTCTCTCTCTCTCTCTCTTGCGCCGACTTCAAATTGTCTCTGAAATTCTTTCCTCTTTGTAAATCGATTGTTGTATAGGCTTAATACATGTCTTGTGAGAGTTGTAGAGTGCCTGATTTGTATCCTTGTGTGGATCTCTTGGTCGATTTCAGAGGAGACTTCATTACTGCCAAATCTTGTGTGATTGTGAAGAAATCGTGGTGTAACCTTGTTTGGGGTTTTGATCCTTGGTTAATATAGTGATCTCTTCCCGTTGGCGGAAGCTCAAAAGGGGATTAGGAATTTATTCCGAACCTCTTTCCTTAGGGCGAAAATCATTGTGTTCTTTATGTTTCTATCGATTTCTTGTTTATTCTTGCATTTCAGTTTCAGTTTTTTATTGTGTTATGCGGGCTGATTTTCGTAGTTGTTCTTTACAATGGTATCAGAGCTCCAAGCGAAGGTTCGAAGCTCTCGATCTATGCAGTCCGCACGGTCATCACAGTTTTTCACGCGACACACACTGCTCGTTTTTGTTCTGTAACCCATCAAGGGTGTTTTGGTGAGATCTTTCCATTTTCAAGTGTGTTGTAAAGATATATTTCATCTATTGCTTATACATTAAAGTGTATTGTTGATAGTGTTTTAAAAACTCAGTTTGAGACTCTTCTTAGCAATACCTTTGTCCAGAAACCTTAAGAGTTGTCTAGAATCTGATGGTTGTCTTGATTTCGAGTCAAAAACCGTGAAATAAAACCTCTG
The DNA here is from genome assembly GCA_019395295.1 of Osmanthus fragrans. NCBI lineage: Eukaryota > Viridiplantae > Streptophyta > Magnoliopsida > Lamiales > Oleaceae > Osmanthus > Osmanthus fragrans. The sequence goes on from CM033357.1 coordinate 17,198,632, forward strand.
TGTGTGCTCTTTAATTCGACATAATGAAATTGGATAAGTGTACTAGGTTTTGTTATGTGAAAAACGTGTTTAAGTGACTATTTTGCCTGAATGAACTTTGTGAAGTTCTGAACATTGTTTATACAACCTTGTGATCATGGTATATTTCAGTCATTATCTCTTGAGTGTTGATAACTGGATTATTACTTGTTGTATATACTTTTGGTAAGGTCTGCCTGAACTGCATTCATTATTTTTCCATTGAAATTTTTTAAATCATGTCTGTTTCAAAATTTGAAATGGAAGTTTTTAATGGCAAATGAGACTTTAGTCTTTGGCGCCAGAAAATGCGAGCCATTTTACTTCAACAAAAATGTGCAAAAGCCCTTGATGAAATATGGCCAAAGGGTTTAGAAGAAAACAAGAAAACAGAACTTGATGAAACTGCTTGGAATTCGATTTTCTTGCACTTGTCTGATAATGTTTTAAGAGAAATAGGTGAAACAAAAACTGCTACCGAGTTGTGGAAAAAACTTGAAAATACATATTTGAACAAAACTATTTCAAATAAAGTGTATCTTTTAAAATAGTTTTTTGGTTTTAAAATAGACTCTTCTCTTGACCTTGATGCTAACTTTGCTAGATTCAATAGGTTATCCCGTGACCTTGCCAATTGTGATGAGAAACTCTCAAAAGATCAGTTGACTGTGATTTTATTAAATTCAATTGGTGATAAATATAAGGATGTCAAAAATGCAATTGAATATGGTAGGGAAACTCTAACCACTGAGGTGATAATTAATGCCTTAAGAAATAAGGAGTTAGAGTTAAAATCTGAAAGGAAAGAATCTCTTAGTGGTGTTAATCTGATGGTAAAGTTTAAGTTTAATCCTAAGAGTAGTTACCCCAATAAGAAATTTGGACAAAAGAATAAAGGTTTTCAAAAAGATAAAATGAAAATCAAAGGTAAAAAAACGTTTTCGCTGTCAAGAGGAAGGTCATTTTATCAAATATTGTCCTAAGAGGTTTAGTGACAATAGAACTAAGTCTAAATTTGATGGTGATGCAGCTCTGGCCTGCAATAATGAAACTGATATAAATTAAGTCTATGTTCCTGTTACTCACCAGCTTAGTCAAGAGTGAATTTTAGACTCAGGTTGTACTTTTCGCATGTGTCCAAATAAAGAGTGGTTTGTTGATTTTGAAAATGTAAATGGTGGTCAAGTTTTAATGGGTAATCATATGGCATGTCAAGTTAAAGGCATATGAACCATCACTTTAAGAGTAAAGGATAATAATGTGTATGTCTTAGAAAAGACTAGACATGTTCCTGACCTTCAAAGAAATCTGATTTCTTTAAGTGTGTTAGATGACATAAACTATGACATTATGATTAATGCGGGATACATTAAAATCTTGAGGAATTAACACTTGATTGTGGAAGCTCCCAAGAGACATGAACTTTACATTTTGCAAACTCAAAACTCTTTTGACTCCACTTCAGCAGCACTTTCTATTTCTAATGATAAATCACTAATATGACCCGATCACAAATATGACACAAGAGATCGGGTCATATTAGTGATAAATGGTTGCAGATTTTAAAAAAAAAAGGTGCCTTTGGAAAAGATAATATTGAAAAAACTCAGTTTTTGTGACTATTGCATTCTAGGAAAGCATAATAGATTACCATTTTTGCCTGGAATGCATAAATCTGTGTCTATTATTGAATACATGCATGCTAATCTTTGGGGACCAACTAATGTGCCTACTCATACTGGTTTTAAATATTTCTTATTAATCATTGATGATTTTTCAAGAAATAATTGGAAATTTCTGTTGAAATCTAAATTTGATACTTTTAATGCCTTTAAAAATTGGAAAAATCTGATTGAAAATCAAACACATAAAAGGATAAAAGTATTATGACCTGATAATGGACTTGAATTTTGCAATTATGAGTTTGATGATTTGTGTAAAGTACATGTATATTAAGTCACAGAACTGTTACACACTCCACAGCAAAATGGTTTGGCTAAAAGAATGAATAGAACTTTGCTTGAAAAGGTTAGATGCATGCTTTTAAGTTCTGGTCTTCCTAAACTATTTTGGGGGGAATCGGCGAAAACTGCTAGTTATCTTATTAATAGAAGTCCCGCTAGTGCTATACATTTTAAGACCCCTGAAGAAATGTGGAAAAATAAACTTGTTGACCTTAGCAACTTAAGAGTGTTTAGATGTGCAGTCTTTGCACATCAATATGAGGGGAAACTTGAACTTAGAGCTCTTAAATGTGTCTTCTTAGTTTATGGTGAAGAGGTAAAAGGGTATAGACTATGGGTGAGGAAAACCAAAGGTTATAGGATCATTATAAGTAGAAATGTGGTGTTCAAATGAAGATGATTTGCCTTGTTTAAAAGCTAACAACAACTCTGAACCTATAAATCAGACCGATAGCATAGATAGAGAGACTGAAATTGAGGTGGAGCAAGTTGAAAATGATAATCAATTAACTAATATTCAGATTGGAGAGTTTGAAACTGATACTGATGTTGAAACACATAGTAATAATGAGGTTGAACAATTTGAAACTGATTTAGAAACAAATCAGACCTTGGATGATTATCAACTAGCTCTTGATAGGCAAAGACGACAAGTTAGACCACCTGTGAGGTTTGATGATGAAGTATCTTTGCTTACCGTTCAAGGTTTTTTTGAGAATGAACCTAGTTCATATAATGAGGCTATGCGTAGCAAAGATTCCAAGCATTAGCTTGATGCAATGCAAGATGAGATGGAATCTCTTAAGAAAAATAAAATATGAGTTTTGACTAATAGACCTAAGGGGAAAATGGTTGTGGATTGTAAATAGATCTTTAAGATGAAAGAGATGAACAAAGTGAAAATGACATTAGATACAAAGTTAGACTAGTGGCTAAGGGCTTCACTCAAAAAGAGGGAATAGATTTTAATGAAATATTTTCTCCAATTGTAAAATTTACCACAATTAGAGTGATATTAGCCTTAGCAGCTCAGTTTAATTGGGAATTGGATCAATTAGATGTCAAAACCGCTTTTCTAAATGGTGATCTTTATGAAACTATTTACATGTAACAACCAAAAGGTTTTGAAATGAATAAAAATTCTGACCTTGTATGTCTACTTAAAAAGTCCTTATATGGTTTACTAAAGCAACAAATCCTAAAAAATATAGAAAATATAAAATCAAAGAGTCCTAAAATAACAAACTTGCTCAAAATAAGAATTTTATCAAAATATGGAAACTTGCGAAAAATAGAAAAACTCGTCCAGAAGTTAGCCTATGCGGCCGTATAGTTAAAATATATACAGTCGCATAGAAGGGACCTTGGCTGCCTTGGACTTCTCTGTCGTGTTCATGCGGTCGCAACAAGGTATGCTATGTAGCCGCATTGCTTACGAATCTGACCTCCTTTTCTTTTGCTTGAACCAAGTCGCTCCCAATCGTTTTGGCCTTTGATCTCTTCATAAGACTTGCCCCTGAAATTGTTAGCTTTAACATTTTGGACTCCAAAGCTCGGCCAAGTGATTGCCTATCCCGGATCATATCATAATTCCTCCCTCCTCCTCACACAAACCAGACCATACCAGATTTAATTGACGTTTAACGAGAAAATTCTCAAATATGTCTAAGCCTTTTTGCATCAATTTGGTTACATGAACCTTATTTTGCCATTCTACTTGGTTCATATTGTTCATATTCTAGGAACTTTGTAAAAAATCCAAAAAAACATACCTTTGCAAAACGTGTGCAGAGGATGTAAAACAAATAACAATCTTTGCTCGCAATGCAGTCGGTAATACGTCTAGGTCTGATGACATTGGCCTTTTAGTTGTTCAGTGGAATGACAACAACAGGAGATGGTTACGACGGTGATGGGGTATATGCAGGAGATGAGAGTTTATGCAATGGGTAATATTTCTAGGGTTAAAGACATGGGCTTATTTGTTGTTCAATTGATTGAAATTGCCAGAGATGGTAACATAGCCGGTGGCTAAATCAGTAGGATTTATCAGTTCTTTCTCTCTTTTGGTGGCGAGCATTTAGTGGAAAAATGGGTGTAGTGAAATATGGGAATTCGAATTGGGTTCTCAGACTTATCTCAATTTTATTTTTATTTTTTTGTTGCGAGCTCTTCTTGAAAACGTCTGTGAAGAGGCATTCTGTACACCTAGCGGAATTGTATTTCCTTTCAAAGTGGAACAAGACTAATGACATGTAAAGGCCCACAAATGATTGCTCACTCATAAAGAATGTAAGACAAATAGAAATTTCATATATTAGCACGTAGAAACAAATATTTGTGCAAATACCTGGAATATATTTGAACCTATATAGTCAGCATAATGTAATACAATTATAGAATTTTTTTTTTAAAGTATACAAAATCGGATGTTTAGAAGGGAGTTAAAACAAATATTATTTCTTGAAGTCAAAAAAATGAACATATTTGTTTCATTTTAAAACACACCGTCTTGCTTAGTTCAATAGTCTTGTTGGCAAGTGATATAAATGTATTGTACGAACTACAATAATTTATCAATCCATTAATAACAGCAGTTCTTAAATCTTATGGACACGGGCAAGAGGCTCCACTTCGTATAATGCAAGTTATTGATTTTTCTATCTGAATCAATCTAAGTAATAGTGCCTATATCCATGTCCACAAAAAAATACTTGAGTACTTGTACGGATTGTAAATTCATTTTAATGCACATGTGCATCTTATTGTAGAGATTATGATCATTATAAAGTATATCCGCATCTATAAAGAGCTAAAGAAAGAATATGTATATGTTAACTATAAAAGTTGCATATTACTTAACGAAAAACTACAAATATTGAATAGATAGAATCAAGGCCAGCCCTAAGAAATATGAGTACCTAGACGACACATTATTATAAAAATCTTAAATATAAATGAAATGAACACTTTTATTATAAGACCGTTCCACCAAGTCTTGAAGCTCTAAAAGTTCATTTACACTTATCATTAATACACTTCAACACGTATTTTTTCTTGTTCGACTTACTTACCTTGAATTGAAAGTTATTGTATATCGTATATATCGAAATACTTCTCTTAACCAATGTCTTGTTCTTGAATTCTTTATCTTTTGAAATTCCATTCATAGTGACTACTGAAATGATATCACTTCCTCCTTCATTTGTCATCTCTTCAACTTCCGATATACTATTGTATACTGATCGAATTTAAATGGCATGCTGCAAGTGCACGGGTCGCAATCAAGTAGTATAATGGACCTTTTAAATCCAAGTCAATCCCTCAGAGAGTGTTGATCTCAATTACGAGTGTATTTGTTTCAAATTAACAACACGGACGCACACATTTAAAAGTTGAATTTTAAAAACGAGAAAAAGACAAAAGACTTGCTTTTTAATTTAAAAAGACAATGTAAATAACGAAAAGGGTTTGATTTGAAAAATGTTGGAATTTATGCTTTCACTTAACCGTTGTTTCATTAATATCAAAACCGATGAAATAAAGATGCAAATTTTACCAAAATACTTGATTATACTTGATTCTCCAATTTTAGTTAACAACCTCTCCCGAGTGAAATTAACTCTAATCAATCACGCCCCTCCACGATATTTCTATGCCGAGTAAGACATAACCGATCTCATTAAATTGTTGTGAGAATGCTCAAAGGGTCATCTAAAGGAGATTGATATCTCTATACACCTCACTTAGCATAGTATACTACACAACTTAGGGTATTGATTATCTTGGTCTAGTTATTGTAAGAATTTCTTCAATAATTGCTTTAACCACTTAACCACAACATCTATTGGCCACATAAATGATAGTCAATGAAAACACAATAATCAATACATTAAGAACTTGATAACACATGCATCATACCATACAAAACAAAATATTAATGAAACATTGATTAAGTTAATACATAAATTCCAACATAAACTAAATTAGCTCATATATAAGTATGATAAACAAGGAGAATAAGTATACAAAACATTACAACTCTTGAAAAATAATGAAGGAATACAAAAGTTTAGATACAACACTTTTTAGCTTGGATTTGACTCCTCCAATATTTTCTCCAAGTTTCCTTTGATAATAATCTCCTTGTTCTATTGAAATTGCTTCCCAAAATAAGCTAAGTAACCAAAGCAAAAATAAAGAAAAGAAAAGAGAGAAAAGATAAAAATTCTAGCAAAGGGAGAGAGGTGAGAATGAATGAATGAGGGAGAGAGATATTATCTCATATATATAGGAAGTATAAAAAATAATAGATATAATAGATATTATATGACACAAACAAAATATCCCAAAATATCTACCATTTAACAATAAGAAAATATTGCAAGTTGGATCAAAATCAAATTTGGACGAAATTTAAACCGCCTCCATATTTTTACTCTATGCAGCCGCTTAGTTAAAATCTATGCGGCCACATAGAAGGAACAAAATATGCATTTGACGTCTCTGGGCAAGTCATGCGGTCGCATGGTTATGAGCCATGCGACCACATGGCTCAAACCAAAAGTCAAGTTGCAGCTCAGTCTATCCATAATTGACGTCAGGTCCCTCATCTTTAATCTCGTACAATTTGGTCTTCAGATTTTGATCTTCATTACATTTAAGCCCTTGATAAATTACACTTCAAGTCCTTCATCTTTCTGACTTGTACAACTTAGTCCCCATCTTCACAAATTTGTACGAATTCAGTCCTTTTTACTCCATTTAGCTTCGTTCTTCGTCTTTTCGGGGTTTTAGCCTACAAAAGTACAAAATACACAATTATGCATAGAATTTTACTAAATTTTATAAATAATAAACTCTCAAAAAGTGCCTACTAAGTGTGTAAAAACACATTTATCATATACATCAACAACAATTTCTTCTTTATTAGGTAATTTTTGAATTGATGTAACAAAATTATCAGTTACAACTTCACAAACACAGTAGTTGTATCATATCATTTTTTTTTTTGGAAATCAATGACCTCCAAACATTGTATATTATTAACAATTTCAGTTTCGTGACTTTTTGATACCGTTGTCACATCTACGCACAATGAAAAGCTTGCAAGATCTTTAACCTTCCTCTTCGATTTCAAATAAAATGTTAGAGAAATATCCTCTGGAATCTCCATCAAAAGGTAGGTTTTTCTTCACTCTATATTTTATTTTTATTCTTTGTGTTGATGTACTTAGTTTCAGCACAAAAAATATCATGCACTCAAGGTTGTTGTACGTGCATTCCATCGGGACAACAATTTCGGTCTTTTTGTCACTTGTATATTCATTATCTTGTATCAATTTACCTCCATAACATATGAAGATATTAATTTTATCCATATCTACAAAAAGATTACAAAGAAATTGTGTGAGAGTTTAAAAAAAAAAAGTGACAGAGTAATGCATCTAGTTAATTGCTCCAATTAGATATTGTGACTTTTTTTTAGAAAAGTGACAGAATTCATATTCTTCTTGAGTAAGCACCTTGCATGTATCAATGTAATTGATTCAAAATTTTCTTTTTATATGTATTACTAGAAAACAGGGCTTGAATTGACATGTTCAAATTTTCAAAAATGCACACGTATGCATCTAATAAATTGTTACAATGATATAATGTAACTTTTTTTCTTTTTCATGTGTATTACCAAAAAATATGGCTTGAATTGATATGTTTAAATTTTTAAAAATGCATTCATATGCATCTAGTTAATTATTCCAATGATATAGTTTGACTTTTTCCAAGAACAGTGACAGAATGTCACTTTTTCACAGTCTCCTTTTTGTCAAAAATCTTGCACACATCATTTTAATTGATTCAAAACTAATTTTTCATATGTATTACCAAAGAATAGGGCTTCAATTGGTATGTTCAAATTTTCAAAAATGAATACGTATGCATCTAGTTAATTACTCCAATGATATAGTGTGACTTTTTTTTTTAGAAAAGTAACAGAATGTCACATTTTTACATTCTTCTTGATACCTTGCATGCATCAATGTAATTGATTCTAAGTTTTCTTAAGTGACAGAATGTCACTTTTTCACATTCTCCTTTTGTCAAACACTTTGCATGCATCATTTTGATTTATTTAAAGCTAATTTTTCATATGTATTACAAAAAACAAGGTTTGAATTTGTATGTTCAAATTTTAAAAAATGCCCACATATGCATCTAGTTAATTGCTCCAATGATATAACCTGACTTTTTTTGTTAGAAAAGTCATTTTTCACATTCTTCTTGATCAAACACGTTGCATGCATCAATGGAATTGATTCTAAGTTTTCTTTTTGATTTGTATTACCAGAAAACGAGACTTGAATTGGTATGTTCAAATTTTCAAAAATGCACACGTATGCATCTAGTTAATTGCTCCAATGATGTAGTGTAACTTTTACTTTAGAAAAGTGACACTTTTTTACATTATCCTTTTGTCAAACACGTTGCATGCATCATTTTAATTAATTCAAAGCTAATTTTTCATATGTATTGACACAATCCTCCCAAGTTCAACAATGTTATTTTCAAACATGTTTCCAATCACAATAACAAAATTATAAAAAAAGAAACTCATAATTTGCCATAGAATATTAAACAATTTAAATAACAAAATTGGAGAACTAATTAAACAAGGAGTACAAAACAGGAAAAAAAACAAAAAGGACCTGTAATTTTGTTTGTGTTTTTGTGAAAGATTTTCACAACTTTTTTCCAGAGCTTTCAATGTTTTTGTGGAAGATTTCCTCGATTAATTAAACACCTCTATCTATCCTTTTTCCAGAGATTTTAAGAATGGACGAATTTTGTTTGAATATTTGTGGAAGATTTCCTCTTTTTCCTTTCAATTTTCCTTTGATTTTTGCATATTGGAGGCTGATTTTTGAGGATTGTCATAAGTTTAAGTTTTGAGCGTATATTTTCCTTCTAATTTTACGTAATTACCATTTAATTGAAGTTTATCATGTCTTTTTCAAATTTGCCCCAAAATATACAGTATTTGTGCAAGTACCCCTATGTATAATGGATTGGTTTCGAGGAAGTTGCATGTGTTTGGGCGGTTATTTTGTGTAAGCAGTTTTCTGTGGAAGTTTGATGAACATCAACTGTTCAGATTTTATAGCTTGGGCTGAGTCTTGTGTAGGTGCATGTTGTCGGTAGTGGCCTCGTTGCTAGACCTTTTGGGAAGAAAACAATGCTCGGATTTGTAGGAATTTCAATTGTGAAGAGGATGCTTGGACTGAGGCTTATATGAAGATGATGAATGGGAGTTGCTGAAATCAAAACCACTCGTGGATTGTCGGCGATAGGCAGAAGTTTGGAGTTTTGGCTGATTATATATATATATATATATTGAAGATGAAGTAACACCAAGTTTGACGTAGAATCAATTAAGAAGAACCTAAATAATAGAATCAAAACAAGGAGAAGAACAGAAAAGGAAGCGATAGAGCACGTAGAAGAAACAGAGGGAAGACAATAAGGAAAAGTGGACAACAAGTCAACGTGAATAATTTTCATTCATGAACTGTTTTTGAAAGTTTCAATTACATCCATATAAATAACAAAACATAAACCTAATAGTAGAGAGGCATGGGCCAAACCCATAAAGCATAAATAAATGGCCTAAACAAATTGCCCAACAAAAGATGTCCATATCAAGGTTAAAGCTAGGGATTTTGAAAGAAGTGATCTAGGATTCACTCAATTTGAAACTGTGGTTTGAAGTGATAACAATGTAGAGAAGGTATTATATTTCCATCTAATCAAATAACAGAACACAATGGTGAATTTATAAAGCGCACATATTGAAGTATTCTAGAATAAAACATTTTGAAAAGAACCTTGATTATCCTAATTACAATATCAATATACTAAAAAGTGAACCTAAACATCGCCTAAATATGAGGCGAAACGTCTCACTTTGATAGTAAGCGTAAAATTACATGAGCCGAGCTAAGAGTACAGCACGATGCACAGCTCCTCTCAAATTTGGGAGTGGGGCCCAAGCTTATTATAAGCTCAAGCCCCACAATTTGTGAAAGGGCTATAACCAAGGCTGTGTACAATTGTTGTACATTCAAGAAAAACCAAATTACATAATCAACTATCAAATTGACCGCTTTTTTATTTATTTTTCCTCTTTCAAAAAGCCTTTTATTTAATTTGAGTTTTTCATTTTAAAAATTCTATAATTGACTAATTGTAGAAATTATTAAGTACATATAATATTTTATAATTTTGGGTAATTGGTATGTATTATTTTAATTATTAAATAATTCTTAGCATGTTTATAAAAATAAAATAATATTAAAATTAATAAAACATTTTTTTATGTCTAGACCTTGCTTCAGTTCGTAAATCTTGACATTTGACCTCTACACCTATTCATATTTTACGCCTTTTAAAACACGGTTAAATATGGACTCTTAAAAAAAGCTTCCACGAATCTTCAACATTGTATGAACAAGTTATAATAGAAAGAAGGATAAAACAATAAATTAAGCAAACAAAGAGCAAGTTACTAGCTTTGCTCCTTGTGGTATCTGTAAGCTATTAGATTCTGAGTTCATGGCACCTATACCAACAACAAATAATCATTTTCTGGTAGTAAAATATGGCATATGATCAGAAATTATGTGAGAACAAAATAAACAAGTTTCACTTTTGATTTGGATTACATAGAGATGCATAGTAGGGAGCTTACAAATAGAAGAAAAAAAGTTGATAATATACAGTGAGTAACCAGAATTGACAACAAACCGGAGCTCTGTTACCGTTTTCTCTTTCGTCTGGACTTTTTGTCCAACTGAACCTCACCTGAATTAGTAGATAAGATTTTGAACTTGGCAGCTATGGAAGTACTCCACAAAGCCTGTTCAACATATGATGGTTTGAATATATTCTCATCTGTAGACAATTCCTGAAAATAATTTTCCCCAAAAATGCATCATAAATACTTAGTAAACATGAAAAAGCAAGCATACAGCAAGTGAAAATTGAAGGGAAAATAGTCATTCCATGCAATAGCTCAGTGTCATACTGAAGTCAATAATTTTTTCTTTGTACGAGTACATTATATATAGCAGTAAACAATGAACAGCTGGAAGCACTACCGTAGGGCAGGAATCCACCACCTAAACCAGTCCAATGTGATTTCCCAAATGTCTTGCCCCGTAGTCAAGATTTTATCTTGCTCAAAAGACAACAATACAGAGTTCTATAGCTCCAGCATAGTTGAAAAAGCCTTATGCACCAGCCCTTTATCAACGTCTATTTCAAAAACTAACCCACAAACAGCCACCTAGTGTCAAGAGTTCACAACAAACAACATCATCCGTCAGAGACTACAATCAGAGGTTCCACATGTGCCCCACGAGCCTATTCTCACGAGTAGACTTTTTCTCTACAGTTTTTCTTGTTTATCATTTTTCTCAAGATCGTTTCCTACAATTTCAGTACAAATATATCTCTGTTTCACTAAACCAAAGGCTTAATCAGGTACCAAGTCGTAAGCTTCCAGACACAATAATAAACTAATTTAAAAGAACATATAATTACAAAAATGTGTGCATAATAAACCAGAAACTATATTAAAAAATACATAACAATGCAAACAAACATGAAATAACATCAATAATCAACAAAATAGAAAATAATAAATTCTCAAATTCTTACTCGCATAAATAAATTATAATATATTATTAGAAGAAGAGACAACTAAGAAATTTCTTATATGATAACCTACTAATATGAGTTTAGGGGAATCATTAACAACATCCTCATCATTATAATTTCTTCTCATTATTTGTCATCATGCTCCATTTGCAATGATGTGTTCTCTTTCTCCATTTCATTCCTTGTAGACAGAAAAAATAAAATAACCATTTAGGTTATAAAGAAACCATGCTAAAAGCTAAGGCCAATAATTAAATGTCTAGAAAATGCAAGACAAACAAACAAACACCTTAGTTGCCTTGAGAGGTAAGTCCCACAAAGTCAAGGTACATCTATAAATCGAGGCCAAGCCTCGCGAATGACACTTGAGGTGTGGGTTTCAACGATTGTTATGAAAGCCTCATATGAGGAGGAACTTTTTTGCATACAATGCACTAACCTTGCACATTTAATTTAGTGAGTTTTTAAACAGTGGAAGTCAAAAATTAAAGAGTACATAAATTAAAATACAAAAGTATTCGGAAAAAATAAAATTTGAATTTCTGCTTTCTATAAGTTATCATTTATTTTATAAAATATACTTTAAAATAAAAATATTCACATTCCTACTTTATCTCATTCATTAATTTAATATCTTGAAAAAGAACACCACAAGAACACACAAAAATGTCATATCACCCTAGTTCTTTGAGTATGTTTCCAATTTGAATGCATAAGGTAAGACATCATTCAAATTGTTTCAAGGAAATCATGTTATCTTCACTCTTCACCCAGTATTTGTCATTACTTACCATGAAACACAACGGTCTCAAACAAACCCACATAAACGATAAAGACAAGGTTGTAACCTTCCTAACCAATTTCAGAAATCCAAAAACTGATTCTAAAAGTGAGAAAGACTTCTCAACTACACTTAGTGAGGACCTACATTGTTTACTAAGAGACTATGACAAGCATCGTGGGGAAAAGAGAATACATGAATCAACTGTTGGCCAACATATTATGGGACCTCATTCACCAGGTCAAACTTCAAGCTCTTATAAGCCCAAAAACCATAAGCTGCAACCCCAACTTATTCTTGTTGTACTTATAAACAAGCACGTCCTTATTGCTTGGGCCTACAAGCACTTTTCAAAATACAACTAAAACACCTTTGAATAACATTCTGAGAAGAAAAGAGCCCATACGCCAATTTGACACGATAGCAATCCGAATTGGCTCATTTGATATGTTCAATGCTTACTGCAGCATTTTGTCATCCATACTTGTTGAATAATCATCTCCAAGTTGAGCTCTTAGAGATGTTTAACCAGTTGAATAGGTAGAATATCCATAAGATTATTCTCTTTTCTTTTAGACAAAACTCAGAGATTGAAATGGGAATTCAGGAAATTTATAGTTCACACTTGAATGTGAAAATTCTAATTTCAGACACGGAATCCTGATTACATATATATGTGCAGCAAACATAATCAAAGATCTCAAGTGAGAATCAAATGCAATTTCAGGAGGAAAATTCTCAGACTTGGTCCCTCCACACCCCCAAACAGGTATCTCAGTCAAACCCTTTAACATCCAAGTTTTTCTCCAGGAAATCAAATTAAAGCAAAAGCTGATTCAGAAACTGTAGATGGTCTTTAATCAGATTCAAAACGATGCAGAAAATAAGTTTTCAGATTAAGGCAATCATTTCTTTAGCCCAGATATACTGGAATATTTCAAGTCAATCTTTTTCATGTTAAGAACAGTAATCACTTCGCACTCTAATTCTAGTGAAGCAAAAAACTAAGAAAATTAAAAATTAAAGTTGCCACATAAACTGGCTAATCTTTGGAACTCTTGGCAACATTTATTCACCTATTAAGTCATCTCTCTTTGTATTTAGTTAATGTTATGGACTCGGAAAATACCTTCTAAAATGTTGCAAACAATAAGAAAAAATATTTTAAGTCAATACAAGTATTCAAGTTTATCAATGGTTACTTATCAAATAAATATGATCTTCCCTAAGATTGTGAATCCTCTTTGTTTGTATTTACAAAATGCTCTACTGACAACTAATTAAGTTTTCTAATGAAATTATTCAATTATTCCCATGGATGCATAATACAGAGTTACTTGAATAGCACTACCAACATTACACCAATTTAGCTTGATAGTGATTAGAAGCATGTCAAAAGTCAGTAACTTTTAACCAAATCCACTAAAATTGTTCAAAATTTTGTTCAAGAAAGAATTATAGGAGAAATCATTCACAGAAATATCAATGCTTTGCACTAATTTCAAACACAATTCAAATTCGTGCAAAAAAGTATTAGCTTGCATTAGAATGAATCTGACCAACCTTTGCTTTCGCTTGCATCTTCTCTACAAACACCAAGTATTGCTTCAACGAGTAATCTTTCGAGTTGCCCATAGCCGCCAACATCGCCTACTTTCACAGTGACTAATAAAATCACACACCCACGAAAAATATCAGAAAACACGAAAACATATTTTTTTCCAATTACCTCATCGGACATGAACGGTGCAATATCCGGCGCGTAGGCGGCAAGAACGGCTGAGGCGGTTGCTGGGCCCACTCCTTTAAGCACAACCATCTCCGATACGGCCTTCGAAACATCAGGTAAGGACCCGAATGCCTTTTGGGACGCAGCTCTGACTGCGTCGTCGTTTAGCGAGGAAACGAAGTCCAAGAGTCGCGGCCTCCACTTTCCACGGGTCAGTTTCCACTGCATGAGCTTTGAGAGCTCCGGGGTGGTAATATAGGGAGACGGGTCTCGTTGGTGGAGAAGATTTGGGAGTTCTGTACGGTAGAAATTGTCGAGAGAAATGAGGTTGGGCTTATCGAGGGTTTTGATATGGGTTTCGTAAGAATCGAGGGCATCTTGCCACAGAGTAACATTGGAGCATGTGAAGTTCATCACTGCAAAGTTTGAAAAAGTAGAGAGCTTCAGTAATGGTCAGAAGGGAAGGTTTTGGTGGCTATGGAGGGAGGGCCCGGGAAAGCGGCGGTTTTGATTTGAATTAAGCTATTCCGTGTTGCCAAATGCGTGATAATGTGTGAATATCAAGCTATCACGTCGGCAAGATTAGACGAGACAAAGTCACAAAGGCGTAAATTAGCAACAAAAAATGAAAAAAAAAAGAGTAAATTTAATCAACAATCACTCAACTTTAAAATGATTACTACTTGCTCATTTATCTTTAATGGGTTACCCAATACTCACTCATCTTCTCATATAATAACTCATCCACCACTCATTTAACTTTCATCTCTTTAAATGGATGGAAAAATACAAGTGGAAAATAAAATCTGACATGGCAAATTTATTTTATTAAAAATCTTGACAATCTGGAAACTAAATCCACAAACCCCAAATCAGAATATCCATATCAGAACCCACAAATTTATTCCATTAGCTTGCTACGTTTCAATTGCTAGTTGCAACATGCTTTAGATTCCAAACCCCAAATCAAAATCTCAATCCCAATTCAAAGCCTTAATTCCAAACCTGAAATTCCAATTAGCAAGATGTGGGTTCAAAACCCAAATCGAAATCAATTGAACTACAGATTTCAATGGCAAGAGAAGGCATAGCAGAAGCAGAAACCCCTACAGGCACCATAACTATGAAGACAGCTCTCATGCTGATTATAGAAATGAAAATGATGTACAACCCAAAATGTAAAATCCAAGAATTCCCGAAAGAAAGAAATTAAACAAGTATTTCTCGAATGAGAAATGTACAGCTTTTTCTTCAAGAAGTACAACTACTCATATCCACCATTAATGGTTCCCAAGTGCAGCAGAGAGAAGGAAACACGCAAAGGAAGAAACCCTTTTGCACTCACTACACATAGCTGTAAATAGAAATTCCAACACCCTAGTCTTCCAGAAAATGATAGAAGTTTTTTTTCAATGTTTTCTTCCAGAAGAGCATTGTCGTGAAAATGGGTTGAAGAGTGACTTGGATTTGAAAGTTGTGGGTTTAATTTTTAGGTGGTCAAGATTTAATAGAATAAAATTGTCACATTGGATTTTATTTTCCACTTGTATTTTTCCATCCATTTGAAGAGATGAAAGTTAAATGAGTGATGGATGGGTTATTATGTGAGAAGATGGGTGAGTATTGGGTAACCCATTAAAGATGAATGAACAAGTAGTAACCATTTTAAAGTTTAGTGAGTGTTGATTAAATTTACTCAAAAAAAAATGTGTTTTCTAATTTTAATATTTTTAAAATTTTTAATCAATCAAAAAATTATTTAATAATTAAAAATAATACCTATTAAATATTTAAAATAGATTTATATGAAGTTTATATATTTTTTTCAAAATTTCCAAGAAAATGATAAATTTCTAATGTCAATATTAAATAGTAAATAGATTAAAAAAAATTCGGAGTTTTTTTCTTGTTTAATGCTTCAAGCGGTTGTTTTGAATCTAGGGTTGAAAAAGTGAAAAAATCAGCTCTTGAATTTTAACTTAAAAGAATTGTAAAAAAATTAAAAATTTTAAACATTAAAAAATTAAAAAAATATTAAAACACGTATAATCACGCCTAAGTACGCATTAGCAGTCAACGATTGTCATTGACCGCCAAATAAGACGTCAAGCCACTTGGCTTGGCGTCTTCACCGACCATCGCGCCTAAGAGATGCATTAATGACGTCTAGGCGCGCCTTTAGA